>JAYKKI010000110.1:1630000-2020000 GCA_039881145.1 Druceiella hillmani | reverse complement strand
TCGAGAATTACCTACATACATTATTTGAAGTCAAAACACCTTGATATTATAAATAAATGTTTTTTATTCCTTTTAAGAATGCGATGATTAAAATGATTCTATAACTATTTATTAATGTTGATGACACTTTAAAAAGAACATCCCTATCCGATAATAATAGGACTAATCAGTTTTAATAAAATCTTTTCATTATTTTATGAAAACTTATTAGTCTTATTATTGTGGGATAGGGATGTTTTTTTCCTAATTACATGTGATATAACTTATCAACCTAAAATATACAAGAAACCTGTAAAATATCTTCACTTAAAATTAATTTTTACAAAGCATTATTGAACAACCAAAATATCCAAAAACATTTAGGTGAAAGGAATTAATTAAATACCTATCGACCAATTATTAACTGAGTTTGACAGCAAATGACAAAATAAATCGATTTGCTTAATACAGCGGCAAGTTAGTTAATTTATTCCTATTGTTACTATATAATTTAATGTGCAATTAAATGAGTAAACATGCTTAATTTAAATATGTATCATAAAACTTATTACGATAATTTATAATAACAGATAAAATTATTAATCTTATACTTGTGTTCTATTCACCATTCTTCTAAGCAACTCTATCTAATTGCTATAAACATCCATCGGCCGAACCAAATTAAATTTCCAACACAAATGGTCTAAAGACGTTGCACGAAGTCATGTGTAGGTTGTGCGAAAAGACATGTAAATCCTTGTCAAACACGAACCGGACGTGACGTTAATTTAGTGCGAAAGTAAGGACGGACAAGTTAATCTAATTGCCTGGGACCTTTTCCTGGTTTCTTATCTAATTGCTTGGGTTTGCACAAAACGTTGTGCGTTTATTTTTTAGCTTTGCTTTGCGTTTTCTGCGAATGTTGTATTAGTTAAATTGTTCTTTAAGGCAAAATGTGGAATGGCTCTTTGCTAAATATCGGATAAGTTTTCTTACAATATTAAAAAAATATTTAAGCGTAAGATAAATATTTAAGCGTGCCAACGTGCGATTTATGTATTTTTAAAATATAAATAGACCGTTAATCAAGAATTAATTAAAAGTCAAAACGATTTATTTGTTCTTAAGTTTGTTATATTTTTGGTTTCAGTATATGTTCGTAGTAAATAAATTACGTAAAATAATAATTGATATGTATTTTCACATGTAGTTTTTGCATAAAAAGTAAAAAATAAAAGTTAACTAGACACGTATGCAAAATATTGTAAAAAAATCAGTAAACAGGAGAAAACTAATTTTTGTTTTGATGAACTACCATTTTTTTCTAATCACAAAAGATGGATGTAAAAAAATTAAATTCAGCTCACGCGGGAAGGTTTTTGAATTAATTGTTATGTACGATAATGGTGATTGCGATAACTATTAGTGACTTGTATTTACTATTTTAATTATGGAATTTCTAATCAATATTTTTGATTTATTTTTGAAACAGGTTATTTTCTTTTATTAGGCTATTTTCTATTCAAAAGTTACAATAAACGCAATAACATATTTACCTAAACGCTAATTGATCGTTTTCAAATCTCACGTAACTTTTTAAACCCTTTAATAAATCTTGCATACAAATGAGTTACTCCTTGGTTTTTAAGTATTTTTGACTTGTCTTATCCAACGAGTTACAAATAACATATAAAATCTGCTATTGACTTACTATATTATAGAAATGAATAAGGTTCGAGAGAAACAAGAATTTATTCCACCAGTTAACTTTTAGTGTCAGTAGCACTGCTCTTCTCCATCCACTATCTAACAGTGAAGATGAGCAATTGTTTAACATTGATGAAAAATATAAACTCACTGATATACTTAAACCCTCTCTAGAGGAATGTTTTTAATAATTTTCAACTTATATAAAGCAAGTTAAAAATAAAAAAAAACCCTGTCGACTTACAATATGGTTGACATGCAAAACAGTGAAGCGATGTTTTTTTCGACCAAATGATATTTTGACGTTGTCAATTTGTCAAATAAATCATCGTATCACTGTTTGACATTTTGACGTTAGTTATATATATATATATTTTCCATCAATTGTATAAAATGGAAGGAAAATATCGACATTTTGTAGATGGTATTCCGTAGAAAGTTATAGGTAGTGCATATAATAGTCTGCATATTCATTTAATTTAATTGGCATGTTAATTGTTTTATTTCATGTTGAAAGAGTATATACGCCAAGAAATTTTTTTTATTAATATGGCTTATTTTGAATATATTTGGCGTTAATTTTGTAGAAATTCATTATTCACAATTAAATGAAACTACGTGACGTATTATTATTTCTACTTTCTTTAAGTTCTTTACCACGATTTAAAATATAAGTTATACTTTTAATAAGTTTTCTACACCTTTATTAGGAAAATGTGGATTTTTTTCTAAAGAAATACATATAACTTCAATATATAATACAGAAATATATGTAATTTCAATCTGGTTAGTTATGTAATTATAAACTAAATATTATTTTGAACATAATTTGCCAGACTGACTTGCTATATCTGTTGTGAGCAGTGCAAAGCGCCACACAACTTAATCGATGGTAATCGGGACACGAAATAATTAATTCATGAATTTGACATGTCAAATGGAATAAGTTTTATCACTTATAATAATTAAATTAAGATAGTTTTCCAGGCATACGGAAGTCGTAATATTTGGACTATATCAAAACTATTTTCCAGATTTTTATTACTGACCTTTGTTCAAATTTATCTTTCCCCTGCTTTGTTTATTTTTCCAAAATCTTGATAAATTTCTAATTATCTCTGTAACTACGCGTCTGTTATATCCATAATATCGTGAGTTTATTAATCTTCAAAATTTTCTATCTATGTATTACAATATCTGTTAAAATAATATTTATTTTCAGTGTCCTGAAATGCCCAAGGACATTTCCGTTGAACTAATTGACAAAAATTAAACAGCAATATTAATCACAATTAAATAAAACTACGTGATGTAGTATTATTTCTACTTTCTTTAAGTTCTTTACCACGACCTAGGTTTCGTTACATTACAACATCTTCAGGTGGGCTATTAGCAAAGATGCTATATATAAACTCACGACATTATGGATATAACAGACGCGTAGTTACAGAGATAATTAGAAATTTATCAAGATTTTTAAAAAATAAACAAAGCAGGGGAAGATAAATTTGAACAAAGGTCAGTAATAAAAATCTGGAAAATAGTTTTGATATAGTCCAAATATTACGACTTCCGTATGCCTGGAAAACTATCTTAATTTAATTATTATAAGTGATAAAACTTATTCCATTTGACATGTCAAATTCATGAATTAATTATTTCGTGTCCCGATTACCATCGATTAAGTTGTGTGGCGCTTTGCACTGCTCACAACAGATATAGCAAGTCAGTCTGGCAAATTATGTTCAAAATAATATTTAGTTTATAATTACATAACTAACCAGATTGAAATTACATATATTTCTGTATTATATATTGAAGTTATATGTATTTCTTTAGAAAAAAATCCACATTTTCCTAATAAAGGTGTAGAAAACGTATTAAAAGTATAACTTATATTTTAAATAAGTTTAAAAAGTGAAGTAAACTTAATTTAGGTTACACTAAAAATTACACAACACATTGCTAAATGTTAAAAATATTTTAAAATTTATGTGTAGTGCTATTCTGTGGTAATTATTAGTTTTGTTTAAAACCATAAGATTAGAACTACTTCATATCAGACTTTACATAGTATTGTACACCCAGTTTATGTATTTTTTTAAGTAGATACTCAGATACAGGGCAAAATTTACATCAATGGAACCTAGTTATCAGACGGCATACAATTGTAGCCTTTTATGATTTGTAAACTCTTGAGTTGTTTACCTTAATATTATTTAATTTTTTGAGTCCAACATTCATATCATTGCAATAATGGTACATCGTGGTATACACAGATATACATTTATCAGTATGGTATGCCGAAAATATTATTCAGATTGCATGGAAACAAAATTATTAAAATTCTTTTTGCAGAAAATTAAGCCGTTAGAAGTCGCGTAAATTTACATAGATATGTAATACTAAGAAGTAATGAACACATATTTCCACGGTTGTTATTCTTGTATGTAAATTTTGCCCCCCAAATTCTAATAAATACTGACATTATAAATTTATTTATTTAAATGTAGATACATTAGAATTCTTCACATGTAATAATAGGGCTAATTACCTTGAAACAAACAGCTGTATTTTCACTCAGTACGGAGAGTTTACATATTCTATACTATTTGTATCTAGAAGTAACACTAGGTGTTTCGAAGTGGATTATAGGGTTGCAGGATGCAACTAGATTTGAAGAAAGAGGGTATTCTCAAAAGTAAAGTGCATAAAATATTTCCCTATAATAACTGAAAAACCATTTTATAAGTGAAATATCTTCTTTAAGTATAAAATAATAAAAATTTGGCTTGTTTAGGAACAAAATATTTATGAAAACAAGATGGAAATTAGAAAACTCTTTCGCTTACGATGCAGCGAATTTTGAACGTGATCTGATACCATACAGCGTTTAATCCCATGTGGGCTCTAGATAATTTGTTTTATTCACAAAAATATTGAATGATATAATATTATTTTTCTAAAAGCTTACCTTCGTAAAATCGAGACATTTCAAGTAAATGAATTGAAACAATTATATGAACATTATGTTCTAATACGTTTGCGTTTTTAAAAATTTACCATTTTTCTTAATATTTATTTAAATTTTTAACCACTTTTTCAAAGTAAAGGGATTGTTACATACACAAAATTGAAAGCAGAATTCAAATCAGTAATTATTTTATAAGAACTAATATAATACAGGGACTTTTGAACGGAAATCTCCTTACTTTAATAAAATAAAATGATTTTAGCTAAAATGTCCCTCGATCACAAACATTATTCCTAGACTTATTCCTAGCGCTTAGTTAATTTATAATGAATTCTGTTCCTTCCTAATTTTTTCTTAAATTGAAAAGAAGTTCAACACAGCAAATTTGTTGTAATTTGATTTTTTAACAACGGGGTTTTGAATGACATAATATTATTTTTCTAAAAAAATGATTTTAAAGGATTTTAAAATATAACTCACCCGAAATTTTGGAAATGCATGACACATAATTTTCAAAGCGCTTATATGGTTTCACGATCATTAATTTTGTACCAATTTATATCAATGAAAGAAGTATTTAAAGTAACTCATACGATTAAATAACAAATGTTAGACCCTTTGAAACACATTTAAAAATTTTGCTATGTTAAATTTATCACAAAGCAAGATGGGGCAAAGGAAAAGGTATAGGTCATACTCGGAAATAAATCTTATATCGGCATGAAAAAAAGACAGATATTTTGATAATTCGTTTCAAAAAATCGAACTCGGTAGACGGAAAAGAGGAAGCAGTCTGTCGCAGGTTGATTCGTACTTTTTTAAATTTGGGTCGCAATTTATGTGCCAATTGATTTCCCCTGCTCATAAATGTTTGTAATTAAATTAAAGGACAGCAATTATTTAAAATTAACCTTTTTCGATAAGTTTAAAGAGAAAAACCTAAAAAAATTTAAAATGAGTCGCAGACATAATGTCAGTCGTGATCAATTAATGGATACATGGTTGATTAGGTTTACAATTGTATTTCCTTAATACATAAGTGATTACTTTTTCCTCGTGCGTTTAAAACTAAAAACAATATTTATCACACAAGTAGTTCAATATTGGTGAACAATTTCCAAAATGGCGTGAAATTAACTTGAAATTTATTTATTTATTCGCATATATTTATTAATTCATCACAGGTAACCAATTCGTAATGATAAGCAATTAATAGTGTAACAATTAAAACAAAAGATGGTATAACTTAAAAATGAATATCAATTACCCAGGTATTGTTCAACCAATTTACTTTCTTTTGTCATAAACGAATCACACTCTGGTGCGATCGCGATTAGGTTGTTGAGTAGTTGAGTACCGCGGGAAACTGGAGTTTCAAGTTAAACACAACATTGAACATTTGTTTGCGTTAACTCGTAAGCCGGTTGCTGTACTCACCTCAACGATGGCGCTGATATCACGTTGCAACCGTTCGCCAGCTGCTGCAACCTTAACGAATGCAAAAAGTTTCATGTCGTGTGCGAATAACAAACAACACGCAGTCTTTACCGTGCAACCAATATCGTTTACCTGAATAGTGAAAAGCAGAGATCCGAGATTAAAACCCTAGCTCACTGCCAATCGCATAAAGTAATATAACTCGATTATAAAATTACCCACTCTTACTAATATTGCTTTCTATCCGCAAGATACGACGAGAATAATCGTAAAGGTGGACCAGAGAACCCTGTCTCGTCGAGACGATTTAATAAGACTTCGTTATCTACACGATCGAAAGCTTTCTGGTAGTCATAATAGATAATATCTAATTTAAATCCGAGGTCAACATGATAAGCAACATAGTCAGGGAAACCTGAGGTTCGGGACCACCGAACGTTCGACTCGAAATTCATGCTGCTCATTACAAATTCGACTTCTATAGCTTGAATAAAAGCTGCGATGTAAAACATAGCCAAATAATATAACCGGTGTAGAGGTAATAGCAATAAGTCAGAGATATTTATGTCTGGCCCCGTGCCATCTTTAGCTATAGGTGTTACTCGGGTAACTTTCCAACGCAAGGGATAGGTGCCAATTGTTAGCGACATTTTAAATAAGTGTTTCAAAGGTTTCACAAATATATCAGTGCAAGCTTTAAAAATGTACCCGGGTGTACCGTTGGGTCCGATTGGTCTCTTCAGCTTGGAGAGAGCAAGT
Organism: Druceiella hillmani; assembly: GCA_039881145.1. NCBI lineage: Eukaryota > Metazoa > Arthropoda > Insecta > Lepidoptera > Hepialidae > Druceiella > Druceiella hillmani. The sequence goes on along the minus strand of JAYKKI010000110.1, from coordinate 2,013,144 downwards.
TGAATATCGCTATCCGAGACATACGTGACATCGACATCAGCTCCGGCACGATAGTAAGAAGTGTTCGCCGCAACGTCTAGTCGAGAAATATTCGTGCTCTACACCGCCCGTAAATGCCTAGCGAAGCTTCAGGCGCTACCGGACAGCGATGCTTTCATGCGGTGCTCTCTCCATCGCATGAAGTAAAGTCGCGAGCACCGCGAATAGCTCTTGTATGTGACATATGTATGTGACGAAGGTTACTTGTATGTGAACAAAAGAGGCTTAAATGTTTTAAATTCAATTCTACATTACGTATATACTCAGTTCTAAGATTATTTATATCTCGTTCGACCTTAGATCGAAGCGATCTAAACGTGTCGTCGTTACTAGTAGATTTAGTCCATTATATTGTATTGGATATATCGTATTTAGGGCAATACTCGTACATTGTATTTATTTCGTTTTGGGTAATCCCCAATCAGATAATACTGAGTGTGATTAAGAAACGGGGATAAAAATTGTGTGTTAATATTAAACAAATCAGAATAAGAAGCTCTTTTTATAAATGTCGTGTTTTGTGCGGAATGTCGGCAGACGTTTTGGGGAATTTATGACTTCTACAAATCATGTCGTATAACAACTTGTACATTTGTATGTAACTGGTGACCAAATAAAATTACAACTTTTCCGAATAAAGCTTAAAATATTTCGTGTGGGTATCACAAATGAATATGCTTTTAATAATGCTATAATTAAAACTCACTCTCAATTAACGAGGATTACAAATCGAAATAGATGTGGCAGATTTTTAGCGAACGCTCTATTTTACTTCAATTAATGCGATGGTCAACCGTTTGATGATAATACGATTTTTAAATAATATTGGCATATATTTTCTTTTTCAGTCTGGATTTCGTTGGCTGGTAGGCTGGCATATTTTCTTGTCGTTTCCATCATTTCCTATCTACACAAAATCACATCTATTTTTTACTCTTACTGTAATGCACCTTTCGGTATGTTTGTCTACACTTCCTTAATATCTTTTATGTCTACGATCTGCCTCTTTTACAATCTTTTCCAAAAATCGGTTAATTTAATTTTGCCTTTTCCTAAAAAAACTTTGGGCTCGAATGATGGATTGAGTTAAAACTCAATACAATTCATATTACAGTATTTAACTTGAATTTTCTATCTAACAGCTAACAAAACATTTAATTAATCTTAAGAACATAAGAACCCAGCAAAATAAATAAAATGAACCAGCACATTATTATGTGGCAAAAAGTGGCAGTATGTAGGAGCGTTGATTTGTTGATATGCGTTAGGAAACTCATTTCTGTTATCAAATATGAGATCCTACGTAAGTAAATGACTATATTTCTGAAGTCTAGTGGTAAAATCTTTACATTCATAGACTTTAATACTGTTCTTCATGCCCTTATTTATAATTTAAGCAGTAACTTGTAATTTCATTAGGAAATTAAGTTATAAATAAGAAACTATTTGCCGATAGACCAAAATAGTTGCTGCGATGCGAAGTGAATATTCAACTATTCCTACTTAAATCCATCTTCATAACCTTCAAATTGGTTCCATTTCGTGTAATACAAAAGTTTATAATGAAACAAAATGAGTGTCTACTACTATAGCATGGTGTGACGTCAGTGAAATTAGTTTAGGAATATTTCCACAGCAGACATATTTATCTTCAGAACTGACTTAACTGACAATGATTAAAAAAAAATATGATGGAGCAGTTATACCTTGTTTAGCATGCAATCTTATTTACTAATCCGATTATGATCATATAAAGTAAATTTTATTTAAATATTATTGTAGAAATAAATATTTTGACCTGTGATATGTCCCGAGAATCGCTAATAATCCAAGTTTAGTTGTGAATTGAATTAATTTTACACAATATTATATATATACATATATATATATATATATATATATATATATATACAAGAATATATAAATTTGTTTTACCATACTCTGCTCCTTTTAAATCGACTGTTGCAGATTTAATACTTCAATACCATTAAAATTTTGATAAAACAAAACAAACACAATTGTGATAATCAAGACAATACAATATTTCTAATATCTACTAAAGTTTGATAGTAGTTTTACACTAGTAGTTAATCTTTTTCGAAATAGGTTAATATATTTTTTTTCACACATTATAGAACTAAACTTTTGTCAAACAATTTGTAATTATCACCATATTCAAGACGAATATGGTTTATTCAGCTGAATAATGTATCTCGTTTGCATTGCTCTAGAGTGAGATTATAATAAATTTCAGAAAGTTTGGCAGTTTTTTTTCATAAACTGATCTCAGTGGACAAAGTTATATTTTTAAAACTTATATTAAGCGAACGTAAATTATATAAAGCTCAATATAGTTTTCAATGTTATTATGACAAAATTTACCTTATTAAAATTATTAATTAAAATGTCTTCACAAAGAAATAAAAAATAATGTCTTAATGCGTATACAGGAAATGTAATTCTCAATTGAAAAATGTAATTGTTTTAATCGTTTAAGTTTTAGGCAATAAACCGTTTTAAAAAACTTTGAACTTTTAAAGATTTATAATTATTTTTTATTACGTCATTTCTCCATCCTCAAAAGTACTCTTAAAATTATTCGAAAGAGATCGATAATGGAAAACTTGAATCATAAATCGTAAGATATGGATTTGTGGAAGTTTAATTTAAAATTTAAAAATGAGTTAGTTCAAATGATTATATACAATTATATTTCTTCACTGATATTTTTTTCACAAAGTGATAATATTTAAAAATAAAAATATTGAGTAGCCTTTTGAATAAAATCAAAGTTTACGTAAGTAGTATAACTATTCTTGGGTAAACCCAGTCATTTGACAATAAAATTGGATAAAATCTTAAAAAGCAACGAAATAATCTTCAAAAGTACTTATTGTGCATACAATCTCGAAACATAATACAAAATATACAAATTTGTCATAGTTAAAAAATAAAACAAACAGTGTTTAAACAAACTATCAGCTATTCTAGATTAAACAACTTTAACAACACATAAAATAACTTTTTAAGGCGGTAACATTTATATATATATGCTACTGTGTGATAGTATTAAAAGAAATATCCGAAAAACTCATTTTTTTGTCGTGCGTCGTGAAATGTCGAATATTCAATAATGGAAAGGGCTAGCAAGACTCTACGTGATCTCGTTTGGATTTGACCGTTACCTTTTTTTTAACATTTCCATGGCAAAAAAATATACGAAATTTGTTCAACATTTGTTTGGTTACATTGAATTTATTATATATAGTCGAAGAGAAAATCAAGTGAAAGAAACTCTACATGTACAAGTATTAAACTAAAATTATTCTTGTCATAAAATTAAAGTTATTTTAAATATTATGTAATTATATTCTATATAAAACTATAACTATGACTGATGACAAAGCGTGAATGTTACCGATGTTAAGCTATGATCTTAAGCGTCTATATTTTATAAAATATTATTCTCCCGCATGGCATATTCTTAGTTATCTATTCCATAACTTGAATGTTATTAAGAACTTTTATTTCTTTAATAATTAGGTACAGTAGTATATTTATATTTACAGATACATACCAGAAAATTTAAAGTTTATGTTTTGCCCATAACATACATTTTCAAATATGTACTTCAGATAAATGTACCTAAGTATCGAGTCATTAATTTATATATATATATATATATATATATATATATATATATATATATAAAATAAATTTATAAAAGTGTTAAGGTCTAGTGTACCATTAAACAATTTCAATTGTCCTTTTTCATTTTCCACTATGTGATTTTCTTTACTTGAGTTATATTTAAATTTGTATGACGTAGTTTTGCCTGTAAATTAAATAATTTGTATCTTTATCGCCTCTACAATATTAGTCCACATACAATTATGATGAAGACGATTTTTTCGATTTGAGATTTGCGAAAAATAAGTAAAAGACGACATCCTGCTCATTATTATAATTTTGATGGTTCATGGAATGGCTGGCAATTCTAAAATAATTTAAAAATTAATAAATGTTAAAAAATTATCATTCTTGCAATTCACAAAATGTCTTCAAATACATTAAAATTATTGTTAAGATTAGTTGAACGAATTTTAAAGAAATTCTACACATTGCAGATAATTTTTACAGCCGCGATTGCGATTTAGAACACATGTGATTGGCGCGTCTATTGACCTATTGCAATGAAACGGAACGGAATTAGTCAATAAAAAGCGAGTAAGGTTCCAAATAAATAAGTTCCAAATAAGTAAGATTTCAAATTTTGGTACCGTTTGTTTCATAGTGAATTTTATTTAATTATTCTTCCACTGGTTCTTAGGTCCACAGTCCCAGCAATGTCAAAGCAGCAGCGGAACTCAAAATGTCTGAAATTATAGGCACGCATCTTTACACCACTCTTAACAGCACCTTGCTCATTTCGACTGCACTAGCAAGCTTCCACTGCTGCCATCACCGTCAAAATATACATTTGTTACGTATTAGATAGACTGTCGTAGGACAAGTGTGCATAGGCGTGAAAATGCTATATTGGCACATTAATTGAATTAGTTGAGATAAGGTCATGTATGTGATATAAAATAAAAAAAACCCAAATATCCCAAAAAGGAAAAGAGGAAAACGAGTTTGTGCTATGATTCTAATCTAGTTTTTATTATGAAATTTCAACATGTTAAGAAATTATATAATACTTATATAGTTGTATAATATATTTAGAAATAACCATCTTCCTAATATCACTTTATATTTTTTTATCTATTTGAACGTATCTTTTAGGCTTCTCTCATTGTTTAAAAATGAGAAAGCATGCGATCGTATCCGGAGTGTAAAAGACTCTCGCTCGCGTTGCGCCATGTCGTTACAGTCGCTTTGATGGTGTTACTGCCATGCCGCAGGCGGCCAATAAAGAAACATCCATACTTCACAGAATATCATGATGAATCAAACTTAATTTCTTTCTATCGTAATTGCTCGTTCACTTATTGCATTGCAAATTATTAAAGTTGGATTTTCTCTATTGCAGTATTATTCTTTCCTCTATGTTTTACCGCTGACATTAGCATGAGTAATTTATTATTTATTAGTTATAAAGTTTGCCACGTGGAGGTTGCATAATCGGATTTACGTTTTTTGTTAGTGTATGTGTGCATGTGCAAGAGTGTATGCAAGTGCGGATAGAAGTGCGTGAGCGAGTGCGTGTGAGAGCGTGCGTGACTGAACGCGCGCGTGCGAGTGTGCGTACGTGCTCTGTAGGTGTTTCTTTATTTCTATCTAAGAATCTAATTTTTGTCGTTCATGTCTACCTGTAATAATTTCCAAATTCCCATGCAATATTCAATCACTATTTTCACGGTTTACGGGTTTAATTTCGAAAAATCTTTTGCATGCAAGAATTTCCAAGCTAGGAGACATTTACGTGCCAGATATATATATATATATATATATATATATATATATATATATATATATATATGTATATATATATATATATATATATATATATATATAAATGTGTTCCGGACTGGAAAAAAAGAACATCCAACTTATACACGTGTAGGTGGAAAAACACCTATTGAAGTATTTTCCCTATTTTTTTAGTGATGAAGTTTGGAAACAGATTGTAGGTTTTTCAAAAAAATATGCTTGTGACCATAACCGTCATTTATTTACCCTCACGGTAGCAGAACTCAAAAGATTTTTTGGTATATTATTACTGATTGGATATCATTCATTGCCTGCTGCGAAATTGTACTGGTCAAAAGATGAAGACAAAAATGTATTAATGCGTTACCTTCTAATATTCGCTTCGATAATATTGGTCATGTCATAGAAGAGCACGAAAGTAAACGTCGAAGAAGATGTCGACAGTGTAGAAGGACAACAATTAATATGTGTAAAAAATGTCAAGTACATCTTCATGCTGATTGTTTTAAAATATTTCACTCACGCTAATACTCTAGCGTTGTTAGACTTGCCTGTAAAATTGAAGTTCAATAATCCCAACGTTCCTTAGACGCAACATTTTGCAATTTTATTTTAATACTTCTGTAACGTGAAAATGATATACAAAATTCGGTGATGTGTGGTCGCATTTAATATGTTCTGTGTAGTCTAGAAATATAAGTGCTCAACTGAAATCGGCGGTATTCAAAAGATGGTAAGTGTACTATATTATATAGTGCGTTATATTAACTGAAACTTATCATACTGTAGTGCTACAAATTATGTATATAACGTTATCCTAATCGACTCTTCTAAAGTGATAATTAGTCTCAAAGTTAACGAGAAACTTCTATAACTTAATATTTTATTATTGATTAGTACTTAGTTTTGAATACGAGTCTAATATCTACGTACATATATACTACAATATTAAAATAAAATATTCTGCATAAAAATTATTCGTTGATAATTTTTGCCAATAATACGTAAAACTTTTGACCTCTAGGACGTTTTTTGATCTTCCCAGCATCCGCACGTCTCTGGTACGGTACCAGTACTAGCATGCAAGTAAAGGAAGCGAAATGCTAGAAAATATATAAATGCGTTTTCATATTAAACACCAGTCCTCGCATGACGCCAGTTTTATCGAGTAAACGTCATTCTTTTGCCATCACGATGAAAATTTATTACATAATTTAGTACCGGACAAACGGCAGGTGTATCAGGACAACGAAGGGGCATCAGCACAACTTTGGACATTGTAGTAAACAGAACTATACGAGAGACGTCTCACGGGGATGTTCCGTTACGGCACGTTCGGCGAGTAACGCGACGCTGACCATCGAGCTAGAAGAGAAACAGAACGCAGCGGCTGCAGGGCGTCAGCGGGGTCCAATAATTGTCTTAGAGGGGAACACATCTTGCGGTATGGACGCCGTGCCAAGCGGAACGGTGGTTGTATTTTTTATACACTTTAACTGGAAATTTATACCTATATTATGTGCTTCAATGCGTGAGAAGACTTTTTTCTGCATGATTTAAATCATAAAATTGGATTTGGATGTTAATAGGAAAAGAGTTGAATAACAGCAGTAAGTGTTTTGATATTATTTATTCCCCGTAATCTACTATCTTTAGGGTTACTCGTGCATCCTTTGTTGTTTTTGTTTTTAGTGGTGAAATATAAAAGGTCTTCCAGGCTTAAATATAATATATTAGCTCTTCCAGGATGATCTGTAACCGCGTTGCGCTGATGTAGGCCAGAGTAAAAACTTTAAAATAACTTTTTTGTATAAATTTTCTAACCATTAATTTCTTTACCCTCTTTGTATTAAAAACTATCAATACGACGCGAACACTTTACAGAGCTGTCAACAATACAACGTTATTAAACGAGTTGAAGATTTCTGTTCTCTCACATTCAGATATAATTAAAACAAAGGAATAAATTAGAGTCGCCGACCTTGCGACTCTGCCGGCGAAACAAAACGAAGTCTCGTTACGCGATTACCCTTTTCGCTGCTTCTTTATTGAAGAAAACCTTTTAAATTAAGTTGGTACGCAGTGTTATGACGTTACGAATTAATTTGCCTTAGCGGCAAAGCTTGCACGGAACGAAACATTTATTTTTGTTGAAACAATTATATTATCTAATAGTTTGTAAAGGTACTTTGCAAAATTTAGATTTAAATTATAATTAGACTCAGGCTGTTGTGATTTTGTATTGAAATGCTGTAAAGCTGAAATGATGTAGCGTTTGCAAAACAATGCCTTTTGTTTGAATTCTTTATATCTAATTAAATTCAATAGAATTCTTAAAAGATTGTCCGCATATCTCTCCGTTTGATATATCCGTTTCCCATAGAAACAGTTCTCGTGCAAAGTGAAATTTTATTATAATGATATATCATAATTACCCGTGAAACTAAAATTAATTATTGACATTCAATAATATTTGTAAATTTGTTTTAAAAGGGACAAATATATGAAGCATTTTTTTAAAAATTGAATGTGTCACATTGGTTAACAATTAAAAAAATATCATAAGGATTTTAAAATTATTTGTTTCAGAATATTAGATATGACACTTTTAGATATACATTTAAAAATATTTAAAGCATATTAATCAAAAATATTTCAGAAATTAACACTCAAAAATAATTTTAGGGAAGTTTGAAAAAGAATCTCAGAAAATTTTAAAATGAAAATTGAACATAAACATTTGGAAATGCATTCAAAATATTTAAATGGTTTCGTGGTCATTATTGCTGTAAAAATTTACATAGATGTCAAAAGTATTTAAAGTATCTTAAGTGAATAAGAATTAGAGAACACTCTTAATTTCATAATTATGTTGGGGAGTGGACAAACAATTATTAACCGTTAAAGTTTTAAAATACATTTGCAAATTTCGAGATATTAAGTTTACTGCTACGTAAGATGGGGCAAAAGAAAAGGTCTTGGGTAATGTGACATATTCGTAAATAAATCTTATATCAACATGAAAGGGCAAAGTTATATAATAATTCATTTCGAAAAATCGAAAAGGACTAACCGAAAACAGGTATCATAGGTTGATCAGCACTTCTTAAATTTTGGCGTACTAATTATGTGTCCATTGATTTCCATCGCTCATAAAGGTTTGTAATGAAACTGAAGCACAAAAATGTTTGACAGTTAAGGTAGTTCAATCAGTTTAAAGAGAAATACTTTAATAGAGGAAGATCGCAAGGAATTAGGAATTGAAAATGAGTTCAAAAAGATAATGTTAGGCGTGACCGATTAATGGACATCTAGTCGATCTTTATAATCTTACATCCTAATATGGGTCCACTTTATGTATAAGTGAAGTCCTTTCATTCACATACTTAAAATGAATAATGATGTTTACCAAGCAAGTGGCTTGACATGGGTGGGACGCCGTGAAGGAAATAAAAATAATTTAGTCGTATTTATTCCATTATGGGTAAACATCACTCCCGTAACACTCATTGTTATTATGGATTTCTACGATTTTATACCGGCTTGAAATATTTATATTTGTATATAAGTTATTAATGAAATGAAGTTGCACTTTTTGCGCATATACTTCGAAGGACTTTGTGCGAGTGACACAAATCAAAATATTCTTTAATAATGTAATAATTAATATACACTCGTAATTCACAAGAATCACAAATGGAAACAGATGTGCTAGATTGTTAGCGAAAAGGAACCATACGTACCTTTTTATTTAAATTTATGCGGTAATCAAGCGTTTTACTTTAATCCGATGTTTAATAAATATTGACATGTATTTTCTTTGTTAGTCGTATTTTTTAAGCTGGTAAATTTGAACTTCTTATTGTTTCAATTATTTCCTATCTCCATGCAATCACAATTTTTACACTTACGATAACATTTTCCCACCTTTTGGTACATTTATCTTTAAATCTATAATATGTTTTCAGTCTTCAGTGCCTTTTTCAGAACTCTGTTCTCGTCTCAAAGTTGGTAAGAATGTCGTATGATTTTGCTTTTTCATTGAAACAAATTTTGGTATCGCATGAGGGACTCGGTTCAAACTCGGTAGATTCCATATTACAAAAATTTCCAGCCTAATTTATGTCAAAGAATTTAATTAATCTTAAGAATAGATGGTCCATAAAAATCATTAAAGTGAATTCATACATTAATAAAAGGTAAAATGTGGCAGTATGTTAGACGGTTGATTCGTTAATATCCGTTAGGAAACTTATTTCTGTTAGGAAATGTGAGGAATTACTTACGTATAATTGACTATATTTCTGAAGTATAGTGGTAAAATCTTTTCAGAGAAATTAAAGTGAATATGGATCTTTCCGCTGATAGATCAAAATAATTACTGCAATCGAATATTAACTATTCCTCTTTAAATCCTTCTTTATAACCTTCAAAAAGGAATACAAAAAATTATAATACACAACACAAAAGTTGACGTTTCCATAGTAGATAGTACCTATTTTCAGAACTGGTTTAACTGTAATGATTCAAAACAAAATATGATCATGATGGAGAAAATATCGAATATAAATAAAATCGCACGCTAAACAGAGTACGATTATGATTATATAACAAATATTTTGTATTACTTTACTTTTAAGTATTATCGTTGAGAGAATTATTTTTAAGTCTGTCCTCTGTCTTTTACGTCTGAGAATCTCTAATTTGTATTAATCTATTTGTGAATGGATATACTTGTGAAATAATTAAAGTTTGCTAGTAGTTTTACTCTAGTAGTTTCTAATTATTTTAAGATATTTATCTCCATGTGTGATACACCTATACTTCTGTTAAAAATGTTTAACTGTCACCTTAATCGAAAAGAATATATTTATTCAGCAACAAAATTTAGTTTTGATTGCATAGTTTTCGGGTGATATAAAATTAAATTTCAGAAAATTTGTAAATTGTTTTGTTCATATACTGATCTGATCGGACTATGTGATTTATTTTTGAGTTACATTAAGGAAATGTAAGCCGTTTAAAGCTCAATATGCCCTTCAATATTATTTTTTCAAAATGTTTTTTAAATGTAATCACGTATTTACATTTAATTAAATGTCTTTTTTTTACCAATTTTCATAAATATAAAGTAACCTCTCAATACAAAAGTAAAAATATAATCCTCGATTCTAAGATGTGCTTCTTTTCCTTAAATCCTAAATATTTAAACAGACTTAGAACTATTTATTAATTGACTCAATTCCCTTACCTCTCCTTGAATGTTTTCTCAAAGGAAAGTTATAATGAAAAACACGAATTAAAAAATTGTATGAGATAAATTTGAGGAATTTTAATTTAAAATTTTAAAAATGAGTGAGTACCACTGGTTATATAAAATTATATTTCCTTCTTGATTCTTTCTAATTGGTATTATTTAAATGATATAAATATTGGGTAATATTTCGAATAAATAAAAATTAATGCAATTATTACCACTATTCTTTGGTAAAAGTAGTAATTTGACATCAAAACTGGATAAAGAGCAACGAAATAATATTGAAAAATACTTGTTGTGCATACAAACTCGAAACATAAATGTACACAATAGGTGTAAATGCAACAAATAAATCATAGTTAAAAAATGAAACAAACAGTGTTTAAAAAGCTATTCTAGATGGAACAAATTTAAACAATACATGCAATAGCTTTTTAAGTCGATAAAAGTTTAGTGCAGGCGCTATTGTGCGATAGGAACAGTAGACATTTCCACAAATATTCGAGCATCCGAGGAGAGAAATTCACTTTTTCCGCGCATCGTGAAATGTCGAATATCCAATTACGGAAAGGACCAGCAAGACTCTACGTGATCTCGTTTGGACTTGATCGTAACCTTTTTTTAACATTTCCATGGCGTGAAAATAATATACGAAATTCGTTGAATGTTTGTTTGGTTATATAAAATTTATTCTGTATTAACGATAAAGTCTAGAGATACCAGTTTTAAACTAAAATGAACTGTGTTCATATTTATTTTAGATCAGGAAATGTTGTGTTATAGTAATTGTAATAATATTATATTAATTAAAATTTATCAGCTCGTAACGCTGTCACCATATTTATGTAATAATGTCTCCATAACCTCTATTTCTTACAAGTTAGCTACTTGAATATATAAAATATTTTTTGTTATTTTTATAGAATCCCTAAGTTGTACTCAGTTATTTGTGTTTTTATAATATATGTTGCATTATTACAGTATGCATATAATTTAGCGTAGGTGTGGAAGACCATTATTCTCATTACATATTCCTTGCAAATAATATGTAATAACTTTTTACCCTTAGGACATTTTTACTCGAGTCAAAACTGATCCACCCCGGCACGGTACCAATAATGACATTGCAGCAGCGGAAGTAATAATGTATGAAGGTGGAGCCACGCGTTTTTACACTATAACGTCGGCGATGGGCAGCGCCGGCACTGGCAACTTGCTGGTTTCTACGGTGCTAGCAAGCTGCCACTGTTTCTATCACAGAAAAAATATACATTTGTTACGTACGTAGATGAACTATTGTAGTATAAGTTTGCGTGAGCAAGCGGGAGACAGGATGAAACGATACTTAAAGTAATTATCCCAACGTCTATCATGTTTACGTGCCTGAAAATGCTTTATTGGTACATTCATTGAGTTAGTTGATATCAGGTCTCTCATGTGGTATAAAACGAAAAAGAATCTCAAACACCTCAAAATAAAAAGAGAAAAATTTATTTACTTTATGGTTTTAATGTATTTTTTACTGCAGAAATTTAATATATTAAAAAATTATACAACAATTTGATTTTTTGACATGTTTAGTAGTCACCATCTTTCTAACATAACTTAATATTTTTTATATATTTCAACATCCGTGATACCATTTTCCGTCATTGTTTAAAGAAAAGAAGACATGCGATCGCGCTCGGGGTGTAAAAGGCTTGCTTTGTTGTCGCGCCGTGCCATTACAGGCACCCTGACCGCGTTGGTACCATGCCGCTAGCGGCCAATGAAGAAACATTCATTCGAGTTCAATGCGTAGTCAGCTCGAATACGGATGTGTGGTATGGAACCCCATTTTTAAGAAATACTCTGAACACATCGAAAGGGTTCAGAAGATATTTTTGTACCACCTCACCTTCAAAGCTGGGTTGAATAAAATATTACTCACGTACGAAGAGCGTATTTTATATTTTAAATTAAACACTTTAGCTCAAACACGAAAACGCACTGACTGCATATTCCTTCACAAGCTTATTCACAATACAATTGACAGCAATCCACTTCTCCAGCACTTTCAATTTAACATTCCACGTAATAACAGTAGACCGCATATCGTCCTTTATTTGTATCAAAGTGTTGCACGAATTTAGGATTTTTTGCTCCCATAAATAGATTAAGCCGTACCCTGAATAATCTTCCTTTAACTGTAGATTTCTTTGGATCCTCAACTTCATTATTTAAAAATAAATTTATTGAGATTGACGGAGACAGGTAACTTATGCTTGTTAAAAAGTGATATTTAGTATAATGTTATTCTTATATTTAAAATAATTCAACGTTTTTTATTAACTTAAATTGGTTTGTCTATTTACCTATATGCTTTATTGATTAATTCCCTTATTAATTGTTATTTGATTCACTATAATTAATTTAAAATTTTAATGTGCATCATTATTGTTTATTTATTGAGTTAATTGAAATTAATTGAAACGTTTCTTATTCGTAATAACATTATATGGTAATGATAACACCAAATGAATCATGCTGTGCTCGCTGATTTTGGTGTTGTCACAAGAAAATTATACACTTATGCGTTTATGTTTCGCGAATAATATTGTTAAAATTGTGACAAAACTGTTTGTTTACCAATAATAAATAAATAAATAGTTTACAGAAAGTCATAATGAATCAAATTAAATTTTTTTTATCCTAACTTGCTAGTGTACGGATTGCATTGCGTGTTATTAAAATTGGATTTTTCTCTATTGCAGTATTATTCTTTTGAATACCAAATCGTTTCGTATATCTTTTTTATAAATTTACCAATAATTATTTTATTTATACTCTTTTATAATGAAAAGTATTAGTGGCACGTAGAAATTCTACAAGGGTGACAATACGACATTATACGGGGACATTATATTGTTATAAAAGGAGTTGAGGTTTCTTCTCACCTGCACCCAGATATAATTAAAACAAAGAACCAGGGTGGCCAAATTTGCAATTATACGATTACCCCTTTCGTTGCCTCTTTACTGAAGAAAAGCTTTTGAATTGAATAAATAGGCAGTTTTTATGCCACTATGTGGTAGGAATAATTTGTTTTAACTGGGATACAGAGTGGGTGAATCGGGCCAGCGACGAGGAATCGGAGCGTCTTGACATATTATTATGTACTAAAACAAGGCTTGGAACCGGTTTGAAAAATACCGGTTAATAAAGGTTAATATCGGTTTAAAATATAGGTTGCGTTCTGAACGAAACCTATACGCGAACCATTTCCAAAGAGCGTTATTAACCGGTTAATCCCGAACGCCGAACTTGCAGTGACGTGTTCTCCGGCGATCCGCGCTCCGCCCCCTCCACTCCCGCTGTTACCGTCGCGCGTTTTCGGCTATACAATTTATTAGTTTACAGCGCTTGCGAGTGGTGATTTCTTCCGTACTATGGGCAGGAAGAAGGAAAATAATATATATGCATATTTTGACTTTGATGAAGCGAACAAAACTTCGCAATGTGTTATGGAAGGTTGTGGCAAAATATTGAAGGTATACATTTATGCAACTATTTATCTAACTTTCTTTGTATTGTTAGGAAATTTTATTTTTATTTGTGAAGTGGAAACTTCTTTAGCGGTACTTTACGGTTTCACAGTACAGTAATTTATTTTATATAAAATATCCATGAAACCACAATCGTAACCGGCTTTCACGGTTAAACATAAATATTTATAATCTAGACATAATTGCTAGTTTTAAAGTGAAAATTCTTTGTCGGCGCTTTGCGCTTTAACACTAAAGTAATTCAATATATTTTTAAGCAAGTAAGGAGTTCAACATGAATCATTTAATGACTTATTGTGTCTGAAGGTAAATATACTCAGCGCGTAGCAGTAGACCTGTCGTGATTGGTCTGATGGCTTATTTTACTTTTCTTGTTGAGAATTTTCATGAACAGTTTAAATGTAAACCTATTTAAATGATAGGAATTTTATTATACCTGTGAATAAACTGAGTACCTATTATGTATGTTGGACAGAAGTTTGTTTATTGAATGGTCGTATTTCATTTCATATAATTGTAAGTACACCATAAAATCGATTCATAAGTCAATAAGGCCGATATTACCGTGGTACCATAATCCATAAAAAAATCCATTTCCGTACATTGGCTGGGTGCGTGATATCAGCACCGTCTGGCGTCCGCAACTTTAAAGGCAAATCAATTTTATTTGTACGCTTCAAATTAACGGCTCTGGCAAATGTTTTCGTGAATAATATAAAAGTAACCAAAGACAGCTGTGACTACATTACATGCATTTTTTTCTTTAAATTGTTATCCTAACTACGTATTAATTTTACCTTTTTTATTTTTGTCGAAGAAAAAATATTAGTGTTTTCGATAAAATCATGTTATCTTATTGTTTGTATTGTTACTTATTGTAACGTAGAGAAAAATGTCTAAATAAATACTTTTATATTAATTATTAATAACAAGATTTTAGTAGTCCGTACGCAGTATATATAATATCTTTTTTCAGCTCAAAAAAATTAGTACAATATGTATTGCCCATATTAAACCTACCAACCACTATGTCAGAAGGAATACGTTTTACAGTGGTCATCTAATTCCCAATTTGATACTGGAAATCCGTCAAATTTAAATTTACCAGTTACTCATGTTCTGAAAATTAGCTTTCAATGCATAAAAAGTTAGATATGGATTCAATATCGGAAAAATACTAATTTTAGTGATTTTTTAAATTAAAAAATATACATAAAAAATGATGTGTTTAAAAAATTAGGACTGTGTCGTGATTACCTTATCCTTAAAATTTATTTTAAGAATATTTACTCACAATGAATATCTTATTTTTTCATTGATGAAATATTTTTCACTGTTCTCACTTTAAATTTATAATTGTATAGTAAACACTCAACAAGCATCTAAACAGAAATGTTAATAATAAAAATAAAATAAGATGATGTCTAAATATTTCGTTTGTGACATATAATTTTAATTATAATTTCGTGGATCATCTTTACTTACTTTGAATTTAATGTTTTTTGGGTAGATAAATAGTAACATTTTAATTTTTGCCTAAATGCATTTGTACTTATTAATTTATAATAAAAGAATTATAAATGATAGATTTACCAATAAATTTTTAAGGTTGATATACTAGATTTTTTTTGGTTAATAAGTGGGGTAGACGCCATTTTTTCAAGCTTTTTTTTTTAAATTTTTTATTAATCCCTTGTTTAACTTTTTCCCTTATTATAACCATTCATATTTATATGTTTGATATATATGTAATATCTAATTATTAATTTAAAGTGATAATAGTGAAAAAAACTGCAATAAAAAATTGGGACATTATTGTAATTTTTTTTACTAATCAGTTTTGGTAATAAAATTATCACGACCGAGACCTATTTTTTAAATACGTTGTTTTTTATGTATGTCCTTTCATCAAAAATCAATAAAATTTTTCTAAACTGTACTGGCTCCAAAAATAAGCACGACGATATACGTAAGTAAATTATTATCTATGACAATATTTAACAGGCGCCTTTACATATTTCCGTTTCTGCTAGAGCGCACTCTGTAGTCGGCACCCGGCCAATACTAAGTTACGAAAATATTCACCAGTTCAATTACACACACAAAACCACCACATAAATACCTGTCGACAAACATAATGAGGAGTCGCATGGAGAACCTCTATTTCATCCTATCGTTTATCAATGCTTTGTTGCCTGTCTGTACGTAAATGCATCCTTTAATAGGGGACTCTTCTAACACACACATACGAGTAGATATATTTCACTAATTAGTTTAGCCAATTCCAAAATGTTATTAATTAATACTTGTTAATTGAATAACTGTGTATTATATTTTTTATACATAGCTTTATTTATTTTATGAATTATATAAAGCGAGCAATATTTTATAATTGTTAGTTTCTCATCTCTCTGTCGGTTTAATTATGATCGTTATAAGTACTTATATCCAATATAAAATTATTTGCAGGGAAAGCACGGTGCAAATTTATTGCGCCATTTCTATAGCCAACATCGTATCGAATACGACAAAATAATAATATTTAATTTGGCAAATAAAGAGAATGTCCCACCGACCAGGAAGGGAAATGAGACATTTGCCGCTGTCATCGACAATTGTTTAAATTTAGTAACGATACACGGACGGTCGTTCTCAATTATTGACGATAAGGCATTTAAAAATTTAATAAAAATGATTCCAAATATGACAGAAAATGAACGAAATTCTATTAATGCAAAAAAGATTAAAACATTTGTTCAAGATAAAGCCTATGAAATCCGGACAAACATACATGAAGAGATTAAAAATAAACTTCTGGCATTAAAAGTTGACGTGGCTAGTATCAAAACTCGAAGATTCCTCGGACTTAACATTCAATATATTTTTGAGGATCAAATTATACTAAGGAATCTAGGAGTACTTGAACTTAATCAGAGCAATACGGGAGAGTACCTTAAAGAATCTATAATCTTTATTTTAAGCCGGTATGGGATTGATATCAAACAAATTTACTCGATCACCACCGACAACGGCTCCAACATGCTTAGTATGTCAAGGCAACTAGATGATGCGCTTCGGGAATCATACGATGAAATTGGATCAGTTAATGATAGCTCAGATGATCAGGATTTGCCAGAGGATTACGAATGTCAACATTATCAGCAACTATTGGATGATCTGCAATTTGAACAAAGCAACAGTGTGAATGAATATGTTCCAAAATTAACTGCTGTTAGATGCGCTGCACATACCTTGCAACTTGCAGTTTGAGATGGTTGTCGAGAACGGGAGGAACTATTTAACCAAATTCGCCGAATTGTAAGAGTGTTGCGTACTCCAAAAATTGCAATCCAATTGAGAAACCGTAATTTACTGCAAGCTTTGATAGATTGTCCTACAAGATGGGATTCAACAGTGGACATGTTAGAACGGTTATTGAGTTTGAAACATTTTTGTCAGTCGCATTCTGATGTCCAACTTTATTTGACAGAAACTACTTGGTCAGATATAGAAGATTCTTTAAATGCTTTAACACCTTGCAGGGCATTATCGAAAATTTTACAGAGAGAACAACTAACGTTTGGAGATTTTTATATTTCCTGGATGCAGTGCATTTTTGAGACGGAAAAAAATATTACTTCCTTTTCATTATATTTGGGGATATGTATGAAACAGAGACAAGAATCACTTTTCACGAATGAATCTTTCTTAAGTGCCATGTATCTTGACCCGCGAGTAAATGTTGTTCTGTCGGAAGATCAACTTATAATAGCACGTAATCATTTGGGTATGACATTAAAGAGACTTGTGCAATTAACTACAACTGCTACCAGTACTCCGACGCTCCAAGATAATTCAAATGCACTATTATCCAGTACGATAAGAGAAGTAGACTCCTTCTTGCAAACGTATTTTAGGCAAAACCGCCCAGTCGTCCAGGAAAGCGAGAGTCAAATTCAACTGAAAAATAATTTGATTACCTTCTTAAATCAGCCGTTGTTGCCTTCCAGTTTCAATATTTTGGAGTTTTTGAGCACAAAAATGTCACAGACCCACAGTTATACTTATTATCTAATTTGGTTTTGTCCACACCTCCCACTCAGGTAAGTGTGGAAAGATTGTTTTCGTCTTTAAAATTCGTGTTGCATAATTTAAGAATGTCACTCAAAGATTCATTGATAGAAGACATTCTAATTATAAGAAATAACGATTTATACCGAAAATAGAAGGTTGACATATCATCGAATAATCAATAATATTGTAATTTTATCTTTTTAGCAAATTTTGACTATTTATTAATACTGTAAAGAGAAATTTACTCTAAATATATTATGTTCAATATGATGATATGATACTGTGTTTTATTGCAACTTTTCAAGCCAATTTGATCATTTGAATTTTGGGTACTGAAATAAAATATGTTTCATAAATTGAAGTTTATTGTTAAGTTGGCATCACTTAACCATCTAAAATTTTTATCAATTTTTTAGCAATTTTTAGAAATTTTAGAAATTTTAGCAATTAATTTTTTCCGGTTAAAAGAAAAAACACTTTGGAAACAAGTTCGGATATTAGTGTCAAGTTGAAAATATTTTAGAAGCTTTTCGACTGGCATGGGTTCACTATTTATAAGAATACTAGCTTATTACAAGTGACTTATTTTCCATGACCTATCACTTTTTCCCATATATTTCGAACCTCCCTTTTTCCCATAATTCTTCCTTACCTACGTCACCAGAACGACCTTTATTCCAAATTTCCAAATTTCAGTTCGATACGTCCAGTTGTTTGGGCTCTGTCTTGATAGTTCAGTCAGTTAGGGAAATCTTTTATGTATGTATATATATATATATATATATATATATATATATATATATAATTATATATAAATATATTATATATAAATAACTATAAAAATATATTGCACTTATATTGCTCTCATTTGTTTTTGTAAATTATGTCTAAAACTTTTGCTGACCTTAGTTTATCTTCTACTGTTATAACATGTAGTACATGTTCTTCTGTAAATAAAGGGTTGGCTATTCTATTGAAATATAATTTTAACGCCATTGTCTGAAAACCACATATCAGATCTACACTTTTAAAATATTAATTTATATATAGCCTTTTTAGTTTAGGTGAATTAGAAATAATTCCTTGCTTCCTTTTCGCCTTACGACGATAAGATTTCCATCGATAAGAGTCCAGAAATATGAAATTGAACGGTTTATTGCCCCAGCAAAAAAATTAAAAAATAATCAAAGTTCCTTATAATTAAATGCACAATCAAATAAATTATTAAAATGTTAAAATTTGCTGAATTCTTGTTTAACAGCTTTTACATTTTATTCAAATTTCATAATAAGTATATATTGTGGAGATTTCGGTTTTCGAAATAATTTTGATTGCTTGGAAAGTTTAATACGCCAAAAACACCTTAACGTCTTACGACCTGAATCGATCTTTAACAAATCATCAACAAATGGAAAGGTTTAGGTTTTCCCATAAATACAGATTTTTATTTGTTGAATATGCGCCGCAAAGAAATTGAAGATAAACATTAAACAAATTATATAGCTGGTAACGCTAAATGGCCCACGGCAAAAAGCGAAATCTAAAATGTGGTTAGGTTATTCTAATTTTGATGCGTGAGTGGACTGAATCGACATTTTTCGTGCTGCCCCCGTCAAAATATGGATGGACTACATACAGCGAGGAAGCGCGGCGGAGCGAAGGCGCAGCGGCACATCAAAGAAAAAAGTTGAGTCGAAAACCGGTTAATAAAGGTTAATATCGGTATAATGAGCGAAACCGAAATTAAAACGTTCCATAGAAAATACCGGTTATTTACCGGTAAAGGAGAGCCTAACCGAAATAAAAAGGTTTACATGTACTTACTTCAAACCGGTTTAAAACTTTAACCGGTTATCAAGCCCTGTACTAAAATGTACGAAAGTTTTCACACAAAATGATTGCGTTTATCGGGGATCTCGCGTTGTATTACAGGTCGCGCTCGTAACGATATGAATGGCCATATTCGTGTAGAGCTTTGCTATAATTTGGGAAAAAAATTATGACATTTAAAGAATTTTGTTTTTAAAACAGCAAATGTATAAAAAGGTCGGTTTTCAAAATTAGAAAGGAACTAATAAGGAATATAATTAAAGACTGAAAAATTATGTTATATAAGACTTTTACATCAATTACAATAAAAAGATAAATGAAATAAAATAAAAATGTAATTAAGTATTTAAATGGAAAATTCTTCCCGAGACCGGTTAGTGGCCAGAAAATATATGGGCCTATGTTAATGCTGTTATATAATTGAATAATATGTATTATCAAAGTTAAACAAGTTAGAGAAAATATTGGCGAAATCTAAGCTGAAAGGAATATAAGGTCGATATTGATGAAATTTTTTACTGTTTTATTGTGTTTATGTTTAATTTTATGCTTTTTTACTGTTTTATGTTTAATTTTATGCTAAATATAGTCGTACAAATTTTTCTTAGAACGAAAATAGATTTTGTTATTTTTTCCTTTTTGATAATATTTTCAAAAATGTTTTAATTATAATGGTATAAATGGATACATTATGTCTATGTTGCAACGGCTTAAAAAATTACATTTTTTATAAGAAAATTTAAATTTTAGACATACTGTTCTTTTTAATATAAAGTTAATATTTTTCACCTCTTGCATCTATTGATTTAGAATATCAGTAAATATTTTTTTATACTTTTATTATTAACAAAATAATAGCGTGTAAATACTTAGTCATTCCCGCATAATTTTATATAAATACAATATGTTACTCACGAACGAGACTAACAAAGTACTTGCCACGTTTATTGCATAGAAACTATCGTGAAAATAAGTGCATCGGGTATGTCACTCGTCCGTACTCAGCTTCTTTTTTGCTAAATTAGCTTTCCTTTTTTGTGGACATTTTTTATGTTTCCTGTCTTTCCCCTCTACATGTACTATTATAGGCACATCCGTTGCACATTATTTAGCAAACATTTCATGCAAAAACAAGACAAAAAAATTAATTGCAGTAAGCCACGCATGCAATCTTTGTAGGTGGCATCCATTTTGATTTCATGAAAATGTAACGCTCTCATTGGGCAACCCACATTTAATTGTTTTTATTTCAGACATTTAGGGATATAATTTTGTGTGATCTTTACTCATTGTCCTCTTTTTATAAAACTTGAACTCTTGATTGTCTTACAATTTAGGTGAGGAATATAGTGATATTCTTATTTCAAAGAAGACAGTAGTATGAATGTTACCATCTTTGATAATATACGCCTTATGCACCAACATTTTTATATTCATTTATAGAAATTAACTACATACGAATATTGCAGTTTATCTAATAATGTTGCACTAAAATGAAACGCTTTTAAATTGCAATTTATATTTTAACAATTGATGTCAACGTTAGAACTGTTTAAAAATAACTCTTGTGACCGGGAGTTAGAGAATGTTCATAATTTCCATAAAGGCATATGTCGTCGTACTGTATGCTACTAAGTGATTACTTTCTTGTCACACAATCTCTTTAATAAAGGATGTCCCCGCGCCCAATTCGAATCTTAAAATCGAATATCTTGGCAAGCAACGGTGCTAGCTGAAAGAGAGGAGTTGGCGTTCGATAGATCATTGGCTCGAATTTTATAGTCACTATGTTACAGGAGTCTAGCGTGCACTGCGTTTACGCTGGAAAAGCGTATTTCTTCAACGAATCTTCTGTTAATGAGGCACGACTCAACGTTTGAAATAATTTTTAACGCCGGATTTAAATTTTAATGGTGAGCTCAGTGTTCAGTTAATGACATTGTGGGTAGCGAATTGGTAGGTGTGAGTTCAAAGCGTCAGAGTGTACATTAAATTGTTCAAGTAGACCTAGAAATAGACCCGTGCGATCTATTGATAACATTAAGTGCGTCGCCGCTGCTGTCGAAAAGCAGAAGATTTACTATTAATAAAAATAAAGTTACATTACTATAAAATGCAGATAGTTCAGAAAATCAAATCTGAAGACTACAACAAGCAGAAGATTTACTCTCAGAAAACGTTATATTTTTTTTGGAAGGGGAAAATGGGATTTTAGTGATGAATTATACTTTTATCATGAAGGTTAGGTATACCGTCAAAATTTTCATTACCGATCATCCAGCAATTCAAAAGAAAACCCTAAAGTTATTGTGTGGTGCTCAATATCATCTAAAAAATCATTGGGCCATTTTCCTTCGAGAATGACCGCGGTGCAACGGTTATAGTGATGAGCGAGCGGCGTATCAAAATGATTAATTTTATTTTTGTTCCACAGTTAAGAGAGAAGGACGTTCACGAGTCAGATGTGTGGTTTCAGTAAGATGGGGCTACTGCCCACATAGGACTCCATGGATACACTTATTGCACTATATCCGGGAAAAGTCATAAGTCGATTTGGAGACATAATTTGGCCACCCACATCATCCAATTTAACCTAGCTGTCTTTTTTCTGTGGCGTGATTTCAAAGGTATAAGTTTTTGATACCCTTCTTATGAATTTGGAACAGCTGAAGGCTGAAATAACAGAAGAAGTAAAAGCCATCTCAGTCGGCGTTCTGTGGCGCGTAATTGGAAATTCGCACTTAAGTTTTGAGGAGTGCGTTTGCCATATAGAAAGACATTTTGATGATATAATATTCGGCATATAAAATCCGTATAAATGTACTTTAGTTTAGTTATTAAAATATTATAAATACGATAATTTGTTTCTTTATTATTATTTAAAAATTATAATTCCGTGCTGAGATATATTTTATTATAAATTTGTCGTAATGTTATTGCAAGTGAAAAAATGACTAGAGTGCCGAGAAGGAAATAAAGATGAAATAGTTTTCATTATGGATTATTTTCGAAAATATTACTTTTTACTTTTAAATTTTGTAACAATTATGAGTTAATTTTAAAAATTCATAATACCACTTTTCTCTGCGGGATGCTTGCAGACATCATAGATAATTTATGACGTCTACGACATAGATATGTTAAAATTCGTCTGTTAAATGTTAAAATTTCGTCACTAACGAAATTTGCAATTTTGGCGAATATAATTCAAACGATTTCACGCATACACGAATATTATATATGGACATATTCTTAACGACATAATAAATACTATTCATTCGAATAGAAATATAATATTGCAAGTCAAGTCAACAAACTTCACACGATAGTCAAATGTTTCACTTTCACACAATTCATAATCAGTACTAATTAATATTTTCCTCTTTAGTTAGCATTTGTCCACTTGTTAAATTTTCACCTCTGCTTTTTTTTCCATCCTTTCTATCTCCATGCAATGACATCTATTTAGTTACAACCAAGTTTACTAACCGTTTTCCCGACATGTGATGTGTTTTCCAGTGTTTTTTTAATCTCAACTCAAATTAAATCATAATATAGTTTTTAGTCTCAAGTCTGTCATTTTTAAACTTTTTTCTCATCATAAAAGTTGTTTTAATCCCGTACATTTACTTTAATCTGAAAGAAACCTCAGCAACTTTATCCCATTTCAGATAAAGGATTTAATTAATCTTAGAACATACAGTCTGTAAAACGACGTAAGATTTCACATAGAATTAACATATAAATATAGGTTAGAATAAAGTTAAAATATGTGAAATACCGTTTTCTGATAAGCATTTGAGTCTACCGGAAATTAAGTCCGTTTATGTTGATCACATTGACTACATTTCTCGAACCTATTGGTAAATTCCCTCCGTTCTTAGACTACCGTTTCAAACTTTATCATTTTAGTTCGGGCTTTAATAATGTCAATACGTTATTAAAGTGATAGTTATGAACCTATCTGCCAATCGTCCAAAATAATTATTGTCACGTATATGAAATTCATAACCCCGTTTTATAATTTAATATACGTATGTAATTACAATCATTATTCTTAGGCAAATCAAGTCACTTGGTAATAATGTTGGATAAAATGTAAAAAAATATGATATATCTTTTTACATTTTATCCATGTATTAAAAAATATATGCTGTGCATACGTTCTTTCAAAGTAAAATCCATTACTTTGCGATGGCTGGAAGTAAAAAAAACACTACACAAATTACGCTCTTCCAGATTAATGAAATGTAATCTATCCATAAAATAACTTTTCAATTCTTTAAAAGATTGCTGCAGGCGTCTTTATGTGACAGCACTACTTGAAATGTCCTCGGAAACACGAGTTCTCGGAGGACAAATCTCACTTTTTCCACGCATTATGAAATATTGAATATTAAATTACGGAAACAGCCAGCAGCACTCTAGGTAATGTGGTTTTAATTCGGCTGGTAGCTATTTTTTTAACATTTCCATAGTATGAAAATGATACAAGAAATTCATCAAATGCTTGGTTATATTAAATTTATTCTGCGTAGATGAAAGTATAGAGACTGTAACTATATTATATTAACTGAAATTTGTTGCGCCGTAGAGCTACGTATATAATAATGTCTTCTTAATCGATATTTCTAAAGGGAAAATGTTCGTCAGTGGCAATGAGAAAGTTCCGTAAGTTAATATTTCTTCTCATTATTTTTTAGTCTTTAAGTGTTACTGATTTATGAATGTTAGAACAATATGTAAATATATATATATATATATATATATATATATATATATATATATACATATATATATATATATATATACATACATATATATATATATATATATATATATATATATATATATATATATATATATATATTTATATAGGACATCTAATTTAAACTTTGTAAATGGTACATTCCGTGAGAAAGTTGTTCGTTGATAGTTTGTTGCTAATGTTATGTAACAACTTTGAACTACTAAGACGTTTTTTTTAATAGCATCGGGACTTCTTTAGCACAGTACCAGTACTTGTATGGCACGGCGGAAGCAAAATGAGTGAAAATATATGGATGTAATTTTACACTAAACAGCACCAGCATTAGCCTGACGCCATTTTGTGGGCGCCAGTAAACGTCCAACTTTTGTCGTCGCGGCTGAAATATATTTGAGTTACGGAATTGACCAGCTGAAAAATAGTAGGTGGTACATGGAAATGCATGTTAGCGGTCGCACGGAGAGTGCGGTGTGAACACATCGCATCGAACTGGACGGCAGTTGTATTTTTTTACACATTTTAATATGAAATATTTATGAATATTAAGTATCACAACGTGTGAGGGGACATTATTCGACATGATTTAGTCCTTAAAATTAGAATTTGTATGTTAATACTTTCACTGATATAGATTAGATTAAAAAAAAATTAAATAACTTTTTATATAAATCTAGAAAAGAAAGATTTGTGCTTTGTCACATTCAGATATAATTAGAAAAAAGGACTAAAACAAAGTCTCTAACCTTACGACTTGGCCGGCGAAACAAAACCATGTTACATTACGCGATTACCTCTTTCACTGCTCCTTTATAGAAGGAAACCTTTGAAATCAGTTTTATACGCAGCTTTGTGCTAATATATGCTACGAATTAATTTGCTTTAGCGGCAAAGCTAGCAAAAATTACATTGTTATTAAAATTATATTGTCTAAGGTTTTGTATCGGTGTTTTCCAAAATTGTTATTTCAATTATAATTAACTCAGGGCGTTGTGATTTTGTATCGAAATGTTGTAGATTTAATGCGTCTGTAAAATTGTGATTTTTCTTTAAATTCTTTTTAAACAAATAAAATTCAAAAGAAAATAACATTCCTAGAAGTTTGTACAAGTGTCCTTCGGTCTTCCTGTCGGACATATCCGTTTTCTGTAGAAATCGTTTCACGTGCAAACATAAAGTATATTATAATAATAAATTATATTGACCCGTAACACAAAAATTAATTTTTGATACACAAGAAAATTTTTAAATAAATTTAGAAGGAGCAAATATATAAAAGAAGTTTTTTTTTAAACTTAATATACCGCGTCCTTTGTAATTAAAAAAAAATTGTTTTAGTTGATGTGATCACATTACCACACCTCTCCGAAAATTTCTGCGGTTAGAATTTAAAACCAGGGTTTATAGAAATGTGTTTAAAGTTTACCGACAAATTCCAATAATGATTTTACATCTCTCATCAACTTTGGCTCTTGTATAATTTTCATTGTTTTGTACAGAAAACATCTCCGGAAGTACATGTATAATACATTAAGTAACTAATAAATTCATCCATTAGTTACAATACGATTTCCTGAATGGGAATTTAAAACTCGTCTCTTTTTCTTACAATAACCCAAAGAGATCTTTAAAGTAACAAACATAAGTGAACAAAACCAGCAGTTTCAGACTTTTACTGTCGAAACACAACGATTATTCCGAAAGTTTCAAATTATTTATGCTAATAAATGCCCAAATAATTTATTTACCGTGTTTAAATTATATTCGTAAGAAACGTGTAATTTAAGAGATCCGCTTACAGTAGTTTTTCAATTTGCGATGTGTAAATAGAAGGAAACGTCAGAATATTTTATTTCCAATTGTAATCACAATTCACTGAGTGGGAGCGTATGCGTAAATAAATTATTATCCTGAATGTGGAAGTTTTATGTTACGTGCGATTGATGTTAAATCTGTCATTGCAAACAAATTGTTTGAACCATAATTTGGTAAAATTTAAATTATATAATCCTTCATGCATAATTTTACGAAAATTTTCTGAGAAATAACATCTTGATTTTCTGAGAAATAACAACTTAAAAATAAATTTGAAAATGGAGGCAGGAGAATAAAAACCATATTTTAAGAAGGAAACCAATGTATACAAGAATAGTTTAAAGAAAACATATCCGTTTTTTCAGTTCATTTGCACTTTTCATTATTCATTAATTCGCGATAGCGAATATCGATTTTTATCTATGGTAATATCGCAGATTTTGTAAAGAAAATGGGTTATTATCATACTCTACTGGCAATTTTTGTGTTACAATTATTAAACTTAATATTTCGTTGACATTTTGTATAGAGGTTTTAAATCTCTTAAATGTATAATTTTGTAAAATCTGTTATGACAAAATTCATAACTTCTTCAACATTTGCCAATTAAGTTGATATTATCAGAAACCTGGTAGTCTTGATAATATCAACTAACGAAAGTTTTAAACCAACGGTCATATGTGTTTCATATCATAAATTGGAGGAATACAGTTAATAAAATATATTTTTTGAAGAAAGTAGACTTTGCACAAGAATGTCTGTGTATAATGGGTATTTGTGTCACAATATTCAAGAAGCATTTTTTTTTAAATTTGAATATAAAACAATATTTATGAT
The DNA here is from genome assembly GCA_039881145.1 of Druceiella hillmani. NCBI lineage: Eukaryota > Metazoa > Arthropoda > Insecta > Lepidoptera > Hepialidae > Druceiella > Druceiella hillmani. The sequence goes on along the minus strand of JAYKKI010000110.1, from coordinate 1,985,549 downwards.
TTTACTTAGGATTAATAGTAATATATCTCAGAAGAATATGCATCATTCATTGTAGCACAATATGGGAGTTTCGTAAATAGAAGATAATAAAAGTAATGGCAAAGTAAATATTTTCTAAGAAAAGTAAACTCATTCTATAAAAATTCCATTGGAATTTTAGCGAAATTTTGTTTTTGTTTCTAATTTTACCACAATTTTGTAAAAAAATTACCGTATAATTATAAAAATAGTACTGTCAGTACATCACGCTTAGAGGATAGCCATCAAAATTTGTGCATACATTTTATATATAATATGATTTAATGTTAACTAAGTTGGTACAACCCTAAGGACTTTCTTTGATGGGTTTCTTTAGCTAGGTACGCAAAAGAAAACTTGGTTGAGAGAAATTCAGTTCTATCTGAGAATCCAAGGAATTTGCTTACATAAAGTGAAAATCACGGCTACTGACCAAAAGAAATAGAAAGATTCGCCTAGAGAGAACCAGCAACAATCAGAGCAGCACATTTGTCTGAAGATGGTCCTCAACCGGATGCCAAATAAGGTAATTAAGAACCAATAGTTCGTTATTACCCAGATAAAGTAGGGCCAATTTAAAAAAAAAACGCTTGTATATATTTTAAGTGATTCACAAGAAACAACCCTGTTAGATGTGAATAAATATTGTGTTTGCAATTACTCATGTATTAATCATGATATTAAAGTCTACACCAATTATTATGAACATAACTAAAAATAAATTGGTGAAGAGAGCGAACGGAACATAAAGATTTTCGTCGTTATACGTGTATATATGTATATATATATATATATATATATATATATAATATATATATATACGTATATGTATATGTATATGTATATGTATATGTATATGTATATGTATATGTATATGTATATGTATATGTATATGTATATGTATATGTATATGTATATGTATATGTATATGTATATGTATACGTATACGTATACGTATATTTATATGTGTATATATATATATATATATATATATATATATATATATATATATATATATATATATTTGTCTAACTAACTCTAACTGATTAAATTCTCAAACTGAAAAGAAGGGTCTTAGAAAATTATTCAATCATAACTGGAGATTTTGAATGTGTGCATTTACTAAGAATTAATTATTGATATGGGCTGTACTGCGACCCATGGTGCACTTTTTATAAAAGAGAATTGGTCAGCCTTTGCGAGGTACTTACTGCCGCCGGTGACCCGCCTGTATTTATTTATTTGTGCACTACGAATAAATGCATTCAATTCCATAAAGTATTAATTTAAATGTTATTGCACCAACGGCAAAATGGGTCTAAATTAAATGACCAATGTAAATTATTTATTTTCACAAGGATTAATGCTGTGTTGATAAAAACGTGTTCGTAACGAAAACCGATATTTAATCAAATTTTAAAAGACGAATATGGTCGTTGTTTATCCACTCTAATATACAAATATATGCTAGCTCAAGTTTTTTGGACTCTGTTTTTAAATCTACAGTTCTACAGTATATTAATTTGACGTAGATCTTACAGCTTAGCACTTTTGGTGTATTTATTAGAAATCGTTGCCATTACTTAAAATGCTCTGAACGATGGTGACAAAAAAGTACAATGAGGTAGTTTCAAACCCTGATCCATATGTGCAAAGAGATTTTTTCGGGCGACTTAATTTTGTACCATGTGAAGATAATAATGGCGTTTAGCACTTTAAACATATCGTACTGAAGCTAAATAATAAAGTGATTTTGCCTAAATAGTGCCAGATTTTGCCTGCGACTTTGTCCTGCGCCTGTGTCTGTGCCTGCGTCCGGCGAATGTGATCTAGAATGACGGTCTCTTGTAATATTTTTCTGTTGCCCATTATTATTTTATAGGGTGGTATGAAAATAAACACGCTGCGAGGTGAACTTACACGCGAGCACGACACATAAAAAAGACCGTGTTAGAAACCGTCTTGCTTAAAGTTAAATTTTTTAATCGTCATTGCAAAATGGACGTATAATGAAGACTGCAGTTTTTTGTCCTCAAAAGCAAAATCGTTCAGAACAATAGATTACATAGAACAAAGATTGTTTATCCCGCGTCAGGTCCAGTTAAAATAGTAGCCTCGACTACATTATATTTCATTGTAACTGCAATTTTTAAATACACACGGCCATGTTACTTGTGTATTTGTGTTAGTATGGTACACGTGTATAATAGTTTCTTAAAAACACTTTTTAGTATTCTATATTCGTTGACCGCTAAATAAAAATAGAATTAACGTGTCTGAGCAGTCAAGTTATTTACAAAAATATCGTTTCAAATTAAAAGTAATAGATACAAAAATTCAATTCTTGGAGTTTTAGTCTGTTTGATCACGCATTAAGGAAAGATTTCTGAACCAAAGAAGACAGAGTTTTTCGAAAAATATAGGGATCAACCAGGTGTAACACTTATATTTTACTTCAGCTCAATTGGTTCCCTCTATCAGTGAAACAAATTGAATAATTAAAAAAAAATATTTATATTGCATAACAACAAAGTGCCTGGCTACTCGATGCGTAATATTTACAGAAATGTATAAGGTGTACTTGTACATCAATGGTCTCTGTATATATTTAAAATCCCGTATCGACGTTTTTACTCGGATGTACAATGGAAAAATGAGCACGGCTAGAGGAGAAGTTTGAATTGATGCGGGAGAGATAGACACTATAGTAAGCAACCCGAATGCGGGCGGATGGATGAGGGCAGACATTATTGTTGGTCGTGTTTTGCTGTAACATTTTTCTACTTTGTTTATATTTATTATAGGCATTCTTTATTTCTTCAGTTTGTTTGAAATTTTGATATACGGCAATATTCAAAATTTAAAATAAAATAATTTCTTAACTGAAAAAATTATGTATTTTTTTTTCGTATATTCAATAAATCTGACATCTTGCTTGCTGGCGATGAATTAAAGGGCACGATTGTTTTAAATATCTTTTTAAAATATAGGATGCACAAATGCACCCATTTAGCACATATGAAAGAATGCGTATAACAGATTTATTAAACGGTTTGATGCAATAAAGTTAAATGATTATTGAAATTTATACCATGAAATTGTTATTCTAATTATATACGATATTAAAGAATTAATTAATAATATTTTGATTTGCTTCTTCCTTATTAGATAAACTCTCTCAAACGGTATCATAACAAAACAATTTAAACAAAGAAAATTAAATAATGAAATCAAATAAGAAGTGTAGTAAAAAGTATAAATTAATGAAAACATGGTACTTAGAACCTTATGTATATACCTATATAATGCTACTGCTAGAACTTTTTAGAGTCGGTGCCAAATCGACGCTCTAGTTTCTCTCTCACATGTGTATACGCACAGAAGATTGCTACGTTTCACTTGAGGTTGAATCCAGAAATCTCCATCAGTAGCAGTGATCTCCACATTTATTTATTTTCAGAAACGATATTATATCCTAAAGTTTCAAATAAGTACTTAATCTCTATTATATTATAAACTTTCCTCTGCGCTTCTTGCATCACGTTATTTGAAGTAGGTTTATTTTTTTAGCTAAAAATTCTATTCCTTCTTTTCCAGAGACTTGTGTTACCCAGAATGCAAGGAACTCACGAAGAATTCAATAGTATCTTATTTATTGAAATCAACATTGATGTTGGCACCATTTAGTGGACCTAAATATATTTATGTATACCATGTGACTCCTTGTACATACGCCTACGTATATACATTCATTTGGATATGTAAATCGTATTCACACACACATGTATACATGTACACACATATATATATATATATATATATATATATTTATATATATATATATATATATATATACAGAAATTCAGATCGTACGAAGTTCAAAGCATTTTTAGTCCTGTCCAAAATATTCCTTTAAATGGTATTAAAATTAATTTCATGAAATTTTCAAAACTGTTCTATTTTAGATAACTATTATACTCCAGCAAATGACATTAGTTTAATAAAAAAGAGTTTAAATAGAAATTTTAAAATAAATATAAAATACAACAAGCAAGCGACATCTAGCTCGTAAACATGATACTGTATATGTAAATATATTGTTGTCGGCGGTAAGCTGGTGATGTTGTCGAGAAATCACACTAGATGGCATAATATTTAACTAAGGCAGTTTTCTAAATAATAAAGAATGACTTTTTGTTTTTATACAATATGTTTGTAATATTAAAAAATTATTTCACATAAGGTCGTATCTTATTCATTTGTAAAATTGTTTGATTTTCAGTTATCGAACTAATACACAAATTGAGTTATTTTGCAAATATTTTGACTATTACTTACGTGTATATGCGGCGTATTACGGCGGACGGACATGTTCATTTCACAGTAGGTAACCTCGTATAGATTCTTCGTATACATATTTATTATACTTTGATTTATCTTCTGTTTCATAATCTATACTTTGATACTCCATATATCGCATAATCTGTATAATTTATTAGAGCGGATAAAATACGAACGCCTAAAGAAAACGATTAAAAAAATTGAAGACAAAATTAATTAAAAATATTATTTTTTAGCTCTAGTTTATTTACTAATTGTTCGATTTTAAATTATTGTAGGTATTGTAGGTTCAACAAAACCATTACTTGGCGTACTCGCTATGGCGGAGTGTGACACACATAGTTTACTGTAGTTTGCTTATATCAAGATGTAATCATTAAATGTCATTATGTGTGAATATTTGGTGTCTTTTATCCTATAAAATTATAAAATCATCTTTTTATCCTAACTTTTTATTCTGATTATTATATTGAATATTTTTAATTTTGTTGTATAAATTTGATCTTACTCATTTTTGTTTTACTTGAAAATAATTCTCAATTAATATAATAAGTCAACAATTTTTTATTAAAGAATTTTCCAATTACATTTAATGATACTGATATTTAAATTTATATACAGTATTACGTATTTCACATATTCCAAGACAATCGAACTTAAGGAGTAAACTCCAGTCATGCGTCGGAGCTGACATGCACATTATTATTTTCTTCTTCACTTCGAGATAAATCAAACGAGTCTAAATCTATGAGTTTACTTCTCAACACTGAAGAGTTCCGGTCGCTACTTTCTGACTTCAGTATTGTGCATGGATTTTGCAAAAGCGTTGATTTTTGCCAACATTAATCATCACAAAACATTAGATATGTTTATTTTACTATCATTGGACCCATGTCATCAAATTTGCTCATGGTGCCGGTGTTGTTCGTCGTTGACGAATCCTCTGGCGTAGTTTTGATTTTTGTAGACGATTTCAAACTAAATTTTCAAAAAATATACTATATGTGTACATTTTTAAAAAAAAATAAATCATTTAAATTTTCCATTAATAATTTTAAATATTTTTTGTTTTTTTGTTGTTGTTTGATAAAGGTCGCTATGTTCTTTGTAGTTCTATTCTTAATTAGTGCTAAAATTGTTGGTTTTCTGATAACTTATTTTTCAGGCCCTCTTGCTTTAGCTAATAATCAACTGTTGATAATTAGTTACTAAGAAAAATATATGCTTATTATTGCTTTCGTAAGGAAATTATACTTAATCTCTTTTATAATTAGGTATTTATGTATCATATCTGAAAAACTATATATAGAATCAATAATTTTTGTTTATACATGATAAAACATTTGACGTTCATATTGACCGTGCAACTAAAACTGCCGGTAACAGCTAACGTTTTCATAAATTAAATTATGAAAATACTTATTGGCGTACGAGTGCAATGTCATATTATCTTTGCGGTTTATTACAAATAAATGTTTAATTATGAATTCAAGCCACGCATATGTTGCTATGGAATTCAGAAATACATATATTTAGCGCTGATTTTTCGTAATTATTTGAAAGTTATAGTAAAAATTATTTAGAATTTATTTCATATTATGTGCTGTATGTTCTATCCTCTGAAATTTACGAAATATTGAGTATATTATACTGTTGACAGCCTGGACCAACTATTCATCCAATTTATGTATCTCCATGACATATTAGGATATCTTCCAATTTCGATTTCTTAACCATGTCTATCTGGGAATGATGAGTTTTCATTCTTTTCACTTCATTAAACATATAACTCTCATTAAATACAAATGTACCTGTAAATTGTTAAAGATGAAATTTTTAATTCTTTTCATTGTTGAAAAACCCAATTTTTTAAATTTAAGTTTATAGCATTGAAATATATCGAATGTAACCACTACGTATAAAGTAGGATTCTAGAATTTCTATGTATGTAACAATTTTCGATACATTGATATAATTTTAATTGAGATTTCTAATTAAATGCTATTATGATTTGTCTATAATTTTTCTTATTTTTTAAATCCACCGTTAAAGAATGAGATGAGTGTGTAGACGTACATATTGAATGTAAATATGAAGTTTAATATTTAACAAAAGGGTTAAAATTAATTACGGCAAATGATAAATCTCTGTTTTTCAAATAAGGTTGTATTTTTTATATATTTTATGTATTTATCAATTAAATGTAAACTCAGAGAGGGGCAATGCAACTGCTCAACATATGACAGTGCATTACCTGCGATTGAAAATAATTGTTTCGTTGTGCATATTTGAACGCATTGTTTCGTTGTGCATGTTTGAACGTTGTGCATGCATGTGAGTTACAACGCCAACTGATGATGTATGCGTTCTGATGATGGTGTATGACTTTATAATAATGTAACTCTTCAATGGATGGGAATGCGTTACTCGCGTCTAAATCATTTTTTTCAAAGATTTTAAGTGGTCACATATATATATATATATATATATGTGTGTGTGTGTATATATATATATATATATATATAGCGGCTTGTTATTTATCAAAGATAAGAATGTCGCTGTAATGAATACAGAGTAACTAATCAATGTTTTAAGTTATTCCCCCTGTAAATAATTTTTTCCGTCTTCATCTTATAAATCACGTCTCATCTTCAATGCATCAATAGTTTTCTAATTCTGTACCAGGTTTCAATCGCACTTTCTTCTACTTCTTGTTTTTACTTATTCATACACATACCCGATTATATACCCGAGACTAATTGCTCAGATTTCAGCGGTTATAAAGTGGAAGGTTAAGTTTCCTGAAACAATACAAACAGTTCTAAACCTAAAGTTGCTGTTAAATCTTTGTATAACTTTTATTTTTATTTCATCTATCTTTTCCATATCAATTATCATCTCCGACTTTCAACTAACTCGTATTATTTTATGTGTGATTTTATATGCGATGCTTCTAAATCTTTACAATCCTGGGATTTGTCGTGCGATATATCTAAGTTATTTTCAGACTTTGTTTAATAGTCACTTTCTTATAAGTAGCTGTAGATAAGAGCAAACATTTAGATTCAATGCTCTGTCAATTTATGGCTTCGTTTTATCGGCTCTTGTATTTTATTTCCATTGTTTTGACGTTTTGTACGTATCAGTGCTTTCCCTTTTTGGCTGGAGAATTTTAAAAACAATTGTACAAATATCAACTTATTTTAAGTATTGAATTCAAGATTTATTACGGGTCTTTTAAAATATTGATTTGGCATTCGCAAAAATTATGGTATAAATTTTCTGTCGAAAAAATTATAAGTTGACAAAATATTTTGAAATTTTTTTTTACTGAAATCTATAATCTAAAATTATTAAATGCAATGTATATTTGTCTTTCTCTCTATATGTTTCAACAAAAGTTATTTCATATTAGTCTAAATTTTCAAGTAGATAATTTATTTTCCAATGTTCGAATATATCAATTATTAAATCGTTATCAATACGTTTTTTGAATTCCTCTAAATATATATATATATATATATATATATATATATATATATATATATATATATATATATATATATATATATATATTTATATTTATATATATATGTCTCTTGTAACCAACCTTACAAGAGATGCAATAATTCCCACAATATGTAATAAAAAAGTCCGTTACAAATTTCGTCTAATTTAGTCATACATATCCATTAAATTGAGTAATAAATATCAAGTATTTGGGAAGAAAATAAAAAAAATTATTTTACACCAGTTCACTGTAACATAAAATAATAGATTTTAATAGATTGTAGGAAAGTGCAATAAATATAACTTTAAAAAATGTAGACTTATACAATTCTGCAGAAGTAACTGTTGTTGCAGTAGTTCTTCTCTCTTGACTTCTTCTCTCTCTTGACTGAAAAGTTCTTCTCTCTTGACTGAAACTTAAAATCATATGTTGTAACAAAATTAAACATGATATTCCAATCTAATAATATATCATTCATTTCAATGGAAATATTATGCAAATCGTCCAATGGTCGCTACTTTTCCATTTTGAAAGTTTACTGGTAACCCATCTAAAGACATTGGAATCGTTTCTTCCACACACCGTAACGCCTTTCTATAGTATTCTTGGTTCCTGGTACCGATGTGTGCTTCGTTGCATGCTTTTTAGCAGGTTTTTTTGGCCTGAGTATTAGTGTCAATAAAAATGGCAGAAAAGGGTATTCAGAATCACCAATCAACCGTCCCTTAAAATATCGATCCTCAAAACGGTGTTTTAAATGGTTTTCATTAAAGATTCGACTATCATAAGTATTCCTCTTCATCTTGCTGCTATATGCCTGATTTTTAGATCAGTGTCACAGAAAACCTGGAATAAAAAAAGAAATTATTTTAACTAACAGTATAAATCAGGAGTCCTGATTGACTACTTCATCAACATAGAGCAATAACTGCTGAATGTAGAGTAATATGCTGGGATATTGGAAAAATTATTTAAGGATAAAAAGTGAAAAACTTTTGTACAGAAATAGTCACTCTTTTTTCATTGATATGCAGCTCGTAATCATCTTTAAGTAGTCCAAAATAAAAGCAGACACATAATATGAATTAATTTCAGCTGGACGTTTAATGAATAATAGCCTTTTCTATTATACTAATATTGTGCCTGATCGCTTCCTGCCTTTTTAATTTTTACACGATTGCGATCAATGGCTCTTATTACCCTTGGAAAATTCTTAACCGCTAAATTTATTTATAGTTGTTTCTTGCTGTTCTACAGAAGCAAGTATTTTAATAAATAAGAGAACCTTGTTGGTTATAGCACAAGCAACTCGGGCGCATATTCGGCGTGCTGTTGGCTGACTTAGACCATGAAAATCACCAGCATCATCTTGAACTTGAAAAACGATGTATTATTATTTAAATAGATTAGATAGGTAATTGTTTAAAAATATTAAATGATAATATAATAAGCTTACTTCACGGCGTCCCCAACATCTTACGGCAAGCAATACTTGTAGTTTGGGGGATGTTCCAGCGCCTCTTCTATCTTACACAAGATCGGTTTCGATAAAATTTATGATTTCCCGAATAGTTTCTTTTCCATATTTCTATATTTCAGATAATCTATATTTCAGTTTAAAGTTTAAATTGTGAAGGTCGAAAGGGTTTGTACGTTGGCGGTAAACTTTTGTTCGCAGTTCTTGCTCAGTAGCGCCCTGTTTTCAACAATTTGCACAACAGTATTTATGGATATAAAAGCGTTCATTTTTAAAAACGTTTTTTTTAAATTTTATATTTGAAAAAATAATCTCGCTGATGAATTACAAGTTAATAAACCAAATGTCAGATATGATATATATCAATCAAAGTTAGGTTAAAATTTATATAATAAGGCTTTAAAGAAGGCGGGAGCTTTCATTAACTTTAAAACACGGATAACACAGATTTAACTTATTGGACGTTTACGAATAATAATGCTTTAAGCCTGTTTTAAGGTATGCAATATTTTCATAAATAAGACCGTAAATGTTTACTCAAGCTATAAAGTACGTTGAAGAACACGGCGTGCACTTTATTCAAATTCGTCGGTTGAATATTTTTGAATTGCCGTAGAAATCCTGAATAATATTTTAAAACGCGTCTTACTTATTTGACAACGTAAGAAAATTCAATTAAGAGGATAATATTTTTCAAACGTCCGCTCCTCCTTCTTTCTAACCTGGAATTTTGTTTCATAACTGATGAAGTCGACAGCATATATGTGATATTTACTATCAAGTAGTACCATAAATACGTTAAGAAATTTAATTACATTCCCCGAAGATACTAACTGTGTGAATGGGAGAGTGAACGGAGGTTCCTTTCACTTTCTCGTTGAACAGTTAGTATTTTCATTGAGCCCAGCTAAATCCTATTAGGAACATTCGTAGTTGACATGGTAAGGAAACTCGTAGTCTGAAATATTTTAAAATTTCGAGATCCGAAGGATTTTGCCTAAACTTATATATCCCGTGTGTATAATGTTAAAACACATTAGGTAAATTATATATTAATAGAAATCATAAGCATTTTAACAGTAATTTTATATTATCATGTAAAATATGAAATAATATTTTTTTACGTTAGATCGAACATTACCCTCTTTATTTGTTTGGAGTTGCATTATGTAAAATTTAATTTTTAATTACAGTCAAATACGCACGTACGTAGACATGCACGCACACACATATGCGATATATTATATACAGGCAACCATACCGCTTCAGCGTGACTATTAATAACTATCATCGTTTAGTTTTGAACGGGGTTGGAGCTAGTTATAAAAGAGATGATTTTTCTAGTGTGGGCAATTTTCCACAATTCTATTTCCACGGTTCAAAAATAATTTTTAACCCTCTATAAATACTTCTCTTTACCTAATTAATACTCCAAGATATAAAATCAAATTAAATAGTTATATAGTTGTATTGCACTTTCGGAACACATTCAAGCCTATTTTTCGAAGTCTATAAAGCTTGCTAGCTGACTTAACAATAAAGTTTTGGTTTTTCCTTTTTGCAGTACGAAACCCAAAATTAATACTAATAAATAAATGTAAAGCAGGAAAATAGAATCTACTTAATATCGACATAATTAGTTTCTAGATAACTTAACATTTATGTTCAGTTTATTTAAGTTTTAGTAGCGCGTGATAAACATATAAATACATGAAAAGTCATAATTTTTTTTCTGAACCAAAAACTTAAAATTTTGTGTAAAGAAATCTAACATGATAGGATATAAAAATATATTTACGCAAGCATATTGACTGTTAACTTAACATAGAAATATAACACGCAGAAAACTTTGAAGGAATCAAAGAAAACTTGCAATTTATCACAATAAATGTGGAAGATTTGAGGTACTAGCATTTTACGAGAAATCGTACAACACACAGCCTTTCACCGGACATACAAAATTTATTCCCATTTAACAAAGGCTAAATCTTAAATGTGATTTTTCAACTTCCAGGAACATCTTCACAAAAAGCACCATAAGACAACGAACCCGACCAACTCGACGGTATAAAGCAGATTTATCGTCTGCAACAGTTTTCACGAATAAATCCAACCGGACACATCTACTGGTGCTTTGTTCAATAAAGAACATAAATATTGTCAAGTGACAGAAATTTTCGTTAAGGTTTCAAGAATAAAGGAAGCTAAAAGCCTTTTAAGATAATATTATCTATTATATGTAAATTTATGGGACTATATGTTTGACTATGACCGTTAAACTTGGTTAGATATAAATATATCAACGTATTTCATAAACTGACATATAAATTTGAAAGATTTTTGAAACCATAAGAGTAATAAAGGAATTTACCACTTTTAAGTTTTCTTCAGGAAATCTCAAAGATTAAAAAAAATCCTTGAATTAACAAAATGTATGCATAGAGTGTGATATATCGGCGATTTTTTTTTAAAACACACTTTTATTTTATTTCACCATTTTAATATCGAATATACTTCTTGCATTTTGTGAAGTGGGTATTTTTAAAAGATTATAAATTATTCTTTCACAAATAAACAAACATCATTGAATTAAGAACTAGGATTTTAAAATATTATTCTATGATGAGCGAGAAATACTAATAACTTCAGTGCATCATAGTAGAATAAATAAAAAAAAGAAACGAACGACTATCGATAATAGGATATTTTGTGAACTTTGAAAGTATATCTGATAATGTGGCGTTACGCCTAAGAAGTAGAAAATAAAAAAGGAAACATTTTTACGACTTATCCGTTGATATACAAACAAATTGTGCCACCTTACAGAGAGAGAAATTATTATGAGTATTTTTTGTTATACCCGTGTGTTATCAATGTAGATATTCACAAATCTCTCCAAAACATTAGGTTTCACATTTATTTGAATGACAATGATTTGGCTAAATGGAATGACTTTTCTCATGGTCTAATCGTTTCTTCATGTACATGAGTATTTTAATGCTTAGAGTCTTTTGCTTGCCTATGGAATTGTTACAATTTAAACTTTATAAAATATTTTCTGTTTTACATGAAACGAAAACAAATCATTGCTCAATGCGCACCTGAAGATGTTATACAATGAAACCTAGGTTGTGGTAAACAATTTTAAATAAAGCAGAAATAATAATAGATCACGTAGTTTCTTTTATTTGTGAATAATGAATTTCTACAAACTTAACGCCAAGTATATTCAATATGCGATAATCAATTTACGATCCGATATTAGACGTTCTTTTTCCTAGGCAAAACAAGTCCTGATATCGGTAATATATGGTATTATAATTTAATTTCTTTGAAATTTGAAACTAAGAATCATTGAATTTTAATTTAACCATAGTATAGGTTTATACATTTAATATTTGTGCATATATATTGTAACAAATAAAATCGGCTGCAAAAATATTAAGATATACGATTAAATTAAGAATATTATAATTTTTGTTTTTTGTACTTATCGCTAAGAGAATAAATAAAAAACTTTTATAATACAATCATAATACTAGTCATACGTCGTAAAACCTCACTGCTTATATAACTTTGTAAATAAACTATAAATTTTTTTATGATACTTTTCATAAAAACAGCAGAAATATTTGATTTTTGTTAGATGAACTGTCGATAAAACGTTCCTTCTATAAATTATAAAAAAAAATGTTTTCTTAATAAAAACAAAATAAACAATTCTACATGAGTAAGTGATCTCTGTTGTCAAAAATAGCAGTTATTTTGCCCCTTTCAAATAAAAAGTGTTATTTATAAACACCCAAATGGGATTAAAGCATCGAAGTTCTTATAGAGATTTTTAGAAATATATGGTTGAAGAAGTTAGAACTATGCATGAAGATTTATCAAATTCTATATTCATCACGATATAAAACCCGACAGTGACATATGTATGTCTCTCTCTTTCTATCTATTGGCAATAAAATAAGATATACAAATCCTTTAAAATTGTTCACTTTGTGTAACTTTGGTTTTGTAAGCGATGAATATATGAAAATTATCCACCGCTGCCATGTTCAAATTTGCTATGAATTAAATATTTAAAAAAATTAGTTTCAAAGCTGTAAGCCACTTGAAATCAATTTTCGAAATAAAAAAAATATTTTTAATAGAAATGGTACGCAATAGCAAGATTAATGCATTTAAATAAATCGCCTGCGTGGAATAATATTATCCAAATATTATTTATTAACTCGTTTTTTAAATTTAACTTGTTGTTAAACGATATTTATATCACCGCAGAAAACTACTAGTTATATATTAAACTTAATAAGTACACGGAAATAAACTTTGTCTTTTTTTCTAATCAACAATTTCCAGTTTTTTTCTTTATTGGTGTAGTAAATATAAGTTTTGATAATCCGTCAATAAGTGAGTTAACTATGAAACAGACAATTTTTTAAGTTAACTATCTTAAAGGGAATAATTATAATCAGAAATTTTAAAACTAGGATTCCCTGTAATTAAATACATTTCCAGTATTAATTGTAGCTAAATTATCATATTGTCAAAGTAGCTGGGAAACGCATAGAGTAAATGGTACAAGTGTTCGATAGTGGAATTGTTGGTGCACCCAGATAATTTATCACATCTGCTTACAGCATATTTTTAATTTATGACAAGAAAATTTAAAGTAACTTCCTAATATTTTATGTTTAGTTATGATCGCATTTTACTCATTACGGTAATTATGCTCGTAAAAATAGTGGATTGATTCAAAGTATCATATCTATTATTAAAATATTATAAAAACACACACACACACACACATACATACATATAGATATATATATATATATATATATATATATATATATATATATATTTCTGGTATGGCTGATTTGGAAAGTTTAAAAATTTTGTTTCTACATAAGTATAATTTCCATCGATGGTAATAATTGTTAAATAACCTTTCGTTAATTACTTTCAAAAATCAAAATTTTCGTTTACGAAATTTCATCCCCCTTCGTAGTTTTTTTCTTGCATTTTGAATTTTTATTTACTTACTGTTTCCGTACTTTTGATTGAACCTCGATAATGTTAGCACTGAAGCTGTTCAAGATTATAGATACTTGAGAGAAACGATTCAGCTGGGTGAAAACAACTTCTACAAAGAAGCAAACAGAAGAATTCATTGAGAATTCTTCTGAATTGAGAAAATTGCGTCCGAATATCACGTCACTAATTCGCTAATCACTAAAGACAAAGGGGTATAATCAGCGAATTCTATCACCAATGACTTACGGCGCTGAAACGTGGACATTCGCTGTAAGCTTGATCTACAAATTTAAAGGCGTGCAACGAACTATGAAATGAGCTGTGCTCGGTGTGTCTCAGAAGAAGTTCGATGGAGAAATAAAGCAATCGACATAACTAGCAGCAGTAAATTAAAGTAGCAATAAGTAAGCTTTATTTTCCAAAGAATTGACATTCGATGGAGCAGACGAGTTCTCTAGTAGTGACTACGAACATCTAAGCACAATGTGGGATACTTTTCAGTTAGATGAACTGACAACTTAAATAACTCAATAGGAAGCGGTTAGAAACGGACGGCGGAGGACCGTGCGTGGTGACGTACTTGAGAAAGTCTAGGTCCAGAATTGGCTATGATATGACTATGATAATTATTATTACCGAGGCTGTCGGTGATGATTCTTACAAGGTTTATGTTATATTATACATCAATATATAGGATATTTTACAAAACCCTATATGGAGACAGTATGGTCAACGCTACCTGTTCCCACTTACAAAATTATAGCTTAAATATTTTTATTTTATATTGAATACATTTGGGGTTAATTTTGTAGAAATTCATTATTCAAAATTAAATGAAACTACGTGATGTAGTATTATTTCTACTTTGTTTAAGTTCTTTACCACGATCTAGGTTTCGTTGTATTTTAATATCTTCAGGCTATTGGCAAAGAAGATTCTTAGAAATATTATAATTATTTAAGCGTATATAGAAAAATATATATAATAAATTAAATAAAAATATTAGGAAATTCTTACAAAAGCAGGAATTTTAGGGCAAAATGGTAGTGAATGAGAACGAATCTAAAGACCATAAAGTTGATCGGTAGGTAAACGTGTGTCTCGTAGGTCAAACGTCGGTGAGTAAGAATTGTTGTTATACGTAAATGTATGTGAACTCCTCGTGCGCATTTGGGCACGTTCACAGTGCTTGGCAGCATTTATATAAGGATTTCGGAAAATCCTATTTTTTTTTACAAAATTATGATTCCTTTACGAGATTAGTTTTTCCCTAATTTTTACGAAATCATAATTCGGAAAACTGTTCGCAAGATAAAAGTTCAAACCAATATTCTAAAAAAAATTGGAGCTGATAAATTATAACCACTTTGGTTTTGATATACAAAGTTTACTATATATGAGTACGTACCTAAATATTACCTGAGCATTTAATAAATAGCTCATCCGTACTGCGTAAATATTTTTTCTTACCCAACAAATTGGGTATTTACAATTTGCTTCATTTTCAACGTCGAAAACAAATTAAAAGAAATACTAAAATTTTTGTTTTTTGCCAATTAATTTTTTTTTCTTACTATTGTTGGGTTTAAATATTAAGTATGTTAATAGCTATTTACCAATTATATTTGTTTTTTCCATTTTTAAGTCATTTGATAATAAAATTTTAAATGCCTTACAACAAACATAGGCATTTTCGTTGCATGTCTGTAGATTTGAGACGTGCCAAAAACATATTTGAAACATTACCAACTCCGTCGAGCTATGCTATTTACGATGAAGATCCTTTGTATCGTAAGGGCTCTTTACTTTAACTTGTATAATATCGTTTGTCTCTTTTGCGCGTCCACAGTTGCCCTAAGTTGCCCATTATATTTTATAGACATTATATTTTACATAATAGACTCTTGGGCATTTGTGAGTGGAAAGAAAAAGAATGGTTAAATGATATGCGAAGACAGGTACTGTAAGAAATGGGATTGTCTTAGTGAATTTTGTGAGATGGAAAGAAATCTACTTAAGACTTGCACAGTTTGCGCAGCAGTTCAGTCGGTGTGAATCATAAGAAAATTTTAATTTTGATTTGGAAGTGAACATCAGTTACGTAGTGTTTTCAATGTTCCTCAGTTTGTGAATTTGTCAAGTTAGTACAAAGAATTTTGACAAAAAATAAGTTTTACTTATACTGCTAGCAATACAAGTATAACTAATGTTAACGAAGTTAAGTCAAGTATTTAATTTCATTTTTATTTGCCTACTTTCGACACGTTTATGGAAATCGTGCATATGTATATAAAATGGAAATTGTCCGGTATTATAATTGATATTCTAAAATATTTGATATTAATCTGTAGAAAGTTAGATTTTTTAGTTAAATGTCAATCTCGTCTAGAAATTTCTAAAGTTTTATGCGCTTCAAATTATACCTTAGTATTTTTTAAAATTTTTGAATATTAAGTAATTTCTTTGTATTCTACTGAATATAACATTTTATGAGTCTGGATGTTATTTGTATATATCTTTGTCTTTTATATTACTCACAACACATTCAATCCTGCATAATATTTATTCATTGATAGTTATGATATTATAAGAAGTAAATTTTTTTTGTTAATGGTTCTCCACCATGCCAAATAATAATAATTAATTTCAAATAACCAAATTGTTAAACTCGGGAGCATAAAAAAATAACATTTATTTTGGTTTTATTTTCTTTAATAGCAGGAAATGAAACCCTATATCAGTTTAAATGTGTTCCATTCAAATTATTATATGCTGTAATAAACCCAATCAACAAAACCAGAAATGTCAATGAAATGGTAAAACGTTTACAAATATTGGAAATATCTAGAAAAATACTAAAGCGATTTTAACGAAGCAGCATCAATGCCGTAAACATGAAATAATCTAGACGTATTGACTTAAAGTCATATCTCTTGATTCTAAAAAATCATATCTCTTATTTCAGCATAATAACTGTTTAAGCAGCAGAGTTACAAAGAACAAAAAAATAATTTTAGCCGTACGCTATTTTGTTTCTTGACGAGAATTTGATTAAATACTGTTTTATAAGAATATTTTATTCTCACTCTTAAATATTTGTCTCATGGATAGTTATGGGTTAATACCCGATGTACTCGGTAATTCCTCGACACATATTCAACATGTTACATGCATATATATACATATATATATATATATATATATATATATATATATATATATATACATATATATATATATATACACACACACCCACAAGTATATATGTATTCCCTATATTACAAATAAAATATTCTACCAAAATTGAAACGACATCATATCAAACAGATGAACGAATATACGGTTTTAGTAATTAAATACACAAATGCATTTCAAATTAAAAAAATATTGTATCTCTCTTTAAGTCTTTTTAAGTAATTTAACTACATAACTATTTATCTATTTTACATACGAATTATAGAGAGTAACCCAGGCCTCAAAGTGATTTATCATGATATTTCAAACGGTTCCAAAATTACGATGATATTGTTATCGAATGCTATGAAACTTATGTACGCAATATTATTTTTTTAAACTATTGTACTTACGCTTACGCGTTGCCTCGACCATACTATATAAATAAAGTAGTTTAAATATTCATGTAAATGTATTTGAATATAAAAACACATATTTTAAATTATATTTCATAGGGTGCCATCCATGGTGTAACAGTAGGACTCTGGATGAACCAAAGCATTTTCGACGAAATACCTTTTATAAAGGCCCTAGAGAAGTAATGTCCGTTTAGTAAAAATTTAGAACAAAATCCAGGGTGCAGGTAGTATTAATTATTTTCCTTCGTCACTATGAGACAATCAGAGTAAAAAAATCAATGAGAAAATATCAAAATTGGTCAGTACATTTAAACTTACTCACTGCATCTCCCAGTATATTTATGGAAATTGAAAAATATAATACGGTCATTATGATTTTTTATGAATCTCCTGGAAATTGATTTATGTTGTAAGCTAGACGTATACGTGATTATTTTTTTTAATCATTCAATCCCATTTAAAATGGTTTGCATTTTAAAATGGTACGCGTTTGAAATAAGTAATAAAATCTTTTGAGCCATGTCATGTTAAGCCTACCCATAACGAGCCACTTTTTGCGTCGACTAGTATTTATGAAGGTTAAAAGTGTCATCTTATATAACTGCTTTTAAGTACTTGTACTAAAATTAAACATTATTGAAAAGGGGTCACATGCAAAGTAAACGGTATCAAAATGATAAATGTAGCGGCATTATACTAATTTAAAATGCATAGGAATTTGTTCCCGAATAATATTTTTATGGTGGACTTAAGATACATTTTAATAATTAAAACAAGTAGCTATAGCTTTGTCCATATTGGATATTTAATAAACAAATTTTGGAAGTAAATAAAATTATAAACATTCTCTCTAAATAGAAGCATTTGAATTAGCTCATCTGTGTCAAAATTAGATTTTTCGGTTATGGATCACAACAGATGTCTTCGCATTAAATTGGTTTAAAGACCGACCGAATTAAGTATGTATAAACATGACGACAATAGAAAGACAGAAATCGTTTCTCCCAACTTTTATGTGACGAATTGGGAGAATGGATTTAGCACGTTATTTCTCAATCTTACAAACCCAATAATTTTTTTCGAAGCAGTTCGTAAAGATAAAATAAATACGTAATAATTCGTTTCCTAAGATGGTTTGTATTTTGAGTACCCTAAATAATAAAAAAACAAAAAAGAACCAATTGACCCAAAACTGAACAGTTTCATGTTTAAATTTAAGAAGTTCTTTGGTCCGCCTGTCATTTCCACAATCAGATCCTTACGCCACTAACATTATTTGTTCTCACCACGAATAAGAATGTGTGTAATGTTTCAAGTATCTAGCCTATCGATACGAGAGTTAAACTATTGCAAAATCCATGCAGACGACAAACAATAAAAAATATATAATATAATTTTAAAATCGCCTGCTCTTTATTACACTCGCATTCAAAATCATCATAAGAAGACACATTTAAAGGATATAAAGATATTGGTAGCAGAGGTGTGATGAGTCTTCCCCTGAAATTAGCTACTGTCTCTGGTTCTGTGCTGAAAATACTTGAGGCGGTTTTTTTCCAATTCATTCATCTTTCAAATAGGGTCTCTCATAGTATATACAAGTTTTAATTTGAAACGAAGCAAACAATGTATAAATGAATAAACTTTAATAGACACAATTTCTAAAGAAGGAAAGAGATGTTTATAAAAATTACATAATTGTTGTTACGATTAATGTGACGTCACAATTTTCTTAAATACACAAATAAGTATATTCCCTATAGATATGCAGAGGGGAGGGCGTCAGCGCCACACACGATATGATTTATTGCTTTTTGCGGCGGTCGTGTTGCGGCTTTATAGCGTATAGGAGAATACGTGTCATAATGTGATTTTATTGTATTTAGTTCAAGGTACTTTACTGGCTACTTGTGGTTTTCTGCTTCAGTAATAATACGTGAAGCAGAAAATCATAACATGGTAGCGTTTGATATTATTGCATATAATGTTGTACACACGATGGAGAATTTTTTATCAATTTATATTTTACGATATTTTCAGGACTTAAAAACATTATTTTTTTAAATTTTCTATTCACAAATAAATTATTAATATTATTATTATAAAAATCTACAAAAACGCTGCTGGCTATGCGCTAATCATAAAAAAATTAGTTTCGCGAAGTGGTTTCGTTAAATGTTCTATTCATTTATTACTTACTCATTTCGATTTGATTCAATAATCATCAATTACAATTTTTACTGATATATGAGAATGAAATAGGACGTAGAAAAAGAAAACTAGAAAGTACCTTGTCGATAAATATCCTATTATAGAGGTTTCGAATAAAAGGCGCCGTTTCAGAGTTTCTGAGAGTATGGCCAACAACGATCAACTAAGCGAAAACGTAATATCTAGTTCATTAATTTATTAATACAGCTCAAATAAAATAATTTTATTTGAAAATTAAAATTTTTCTTTGTAATTCTTTTTTTATAATCTCTTATTTGCTACATTTTAAATTTAATAAATATTATCCATGTATTAGATTTAAAATTTATACAAAATATAACAACCCATTTGACTCTATTTATGATGATGAGTATCCTAAGTGATGAAACTGAAAATTCAAATAGATTTATAGAAGGAGTTATACAAAATCAAGATAAACATTGCCAACGTATAAGTTGACACGTTTCGAAAGGTGTTTCAGGAATATTTGTGATATCATAGTACAAAATCAAATTTTAATATAGTTCATCTGTTATAGGTTTGTAAAATTCATGATACTTCCACAGTCACTGTAAGTCACACCTGGAAAATAAAACTTGTAATATTACATTTAGTATTTACCTTTCATACGATTAAAATACGAACACTAAAATCCATCCCCTCCTGAGTACACATAAATTAATAACTTTCTGTTAGCCTAATACAAACGGTTGTCCGATGCATAAAGCGATATTTCAATTTCCGGCCGCGCTGCATTGAAAAAAGAAAAACAACATGGCCGCTCGTTTCAACTGAATTTATGCAACGACTGCAACACCCCGCTCGAATAAATCGTACTAGAATCTCTTACTTTAACGGAACTTTATTGTCAGTATAGAATGGAGGTTATACAAGTATATTGCATACAAGTCGATATTGCAAGGAAAGATAAAAATATAATATAATGCAGGTTTGTACACATCCCTCAAATTCTCACCAATAATTCATCAATTTTATTGATTTATATGTTTTAATTTCTTTTACAAAACGTTAAGAAATATAAGTCCTATTGAATTCTGAATCGCTTATACTTATAAAAGTTTCCCATATAAGCTACAGAAGTACCAACAGTTAGAAAATATAGTCTAGACCGTATCGAATATTACCCATATTGATTAAATTATGTTATCAATAGCCGATACACATCGAAAAGATCTAGAAGGAATTGTAGACAAAAATTCTATAGTACACTAAACATCTGGTGTCAATTATACTTCTTCAGTATTGGTCCACAGTTCAGAAAGTAATATATGGTTTTAATACAAAATAAGCAAATAAATTCTTCAACAAATATTTCCTTATTTATCAAATAAATTTAGTTTTGCATAGTTTTTACTAATTGAAAAACTAAATAAAAATCAAAATGAATTTATTTTCTATGCATTATTTAGTATAAAAACTGAAGTGGGTTTACAAGTAATAAAATTTTGTAATACAAATTAACATAAGACATTTAAAAGTATAAAACATTACTCTTATAATGTATTATAATTACATTAAAGAGGATTATGGCAAACATCGAATTTTTATGCCTATTTTTAAAAAAAAGTGTGCAAAAAACTATTTTACGAAGAAAATTGTCAATTTTTATCAAGGTATATTTAATAGGTGACATTTACAACAAAGTATCATAGACAGATTTTGAAACTTTGCCATATTTTTGCCGTAGTTCTTTGGTCTTTGCCCACTATAGTTTGTGAATTTGTTGTGATTCAATATATTTACTGTTGGCGCAATTACAAATTATTTCTGTAAACTGCATCACGTCTATACGAAGAAGTGTCTTAAAAAAATAGATTATTAATGAACTCAAACCCTAAGAGTCTTTACAGCAATATTTAAAAGGTTAAATAATTTTTTTGTATTCATTTTATTGACACAGAAGTCTACAAAGGTCTAGCAAAATGATGCTATAAAGTTTTGTTTTTCTATTCATACGTTTAAAGAATAACGATAAATCAACCGTAATGATCATATTGATGAAATTAAAATATGACTCGTAAAACCGAAGACTTAAGTTATATGATCGGTTTGTGCACAAAAATATCGTGCAAGGCTTCATCGTTTCATAACCCGTAATGTCAAAAGTTAGAATACTCTGAGAGAAACTCAATTTCAATCAAAATTTTAATAACTCATTGTTTTGATTTTAAGAAAATAGGTGGTGAATACGTCTGTTAGTTATTTTAAACTAAATTTTTTAACCCGGAATAAATCATGTCATTTATGTGGTAAAAGCGGTAAAAAACCATCTCCGTTGCAAGAATTTGCCCAAAAATATTAGAGATTACAGTTTTTCTTCCTATTATTTATGAGTCCAAAACATATTTCATCCGGTTGGGAATATCATGTGGGTGTAGTATATATACTAACCAAAACACTGACATGAAAAAACGTGACAAATTTTAGTAAGGTTCAATCAGCATAGATAATATTTGGGATCAAAAACTTTGGCAAGTTCGTTATCCATATTAAACTTATAAAGGCAAGCAACTGGATTTGGTTAGCAATAAATACAAGTAACGTAGAGAAGTTATTTCATGTATGAAATATTTAGAGAACAAAGTGCATACTGAATGCGCAACGACATTGTTGGAAAGCGTCAATGTCAAGAGCAACACCATTAAATTTTATTGTCGATAAGAATATTAATAAAACCTTAAGGTGTTATTCTTTTTTGTATTGGTTTAACAGAATGTGGACTGTTAATACATTTTAAGTCATTCTAGTACCTATTTATAGCTTCTTTTAATATTTGGCTACAAATATCAGTTTACCTTTATGTATTTAAATACATGAAGGTAAACTGATACTTGTAGCCAAATATTAATAGAAGCTATAAATAGGTACTAGAATGACTTAAAATTTATTAACAGTCCACATCCTGTTAAACCAATACAAAAAAAATATTAAAATGTTTCTGCCTTCATTTTTTTAAATTTTAAGTTAAAATCATGTTCAAATGTACACACACACACACACACACATATATATCATATATATATATATATACATATATATATATATATATATATATTTATATATATATATATATATATATATATATATATATATATATATATATATATACATATATATATATATATATACATATATATACACATATGTGTACATTAGGGTGTGAGACAAAGTGACTCACTTTAGCATGAAAAAAATAAAAGACAAATAAAATTCTAATAGTAATATTATGTTGAAGTGTACCATAATAAATAGTCTTAGTAAAAAAAAATTAACTGAACATATATCTTCAGTCCGCGCATACGCTTCAAACTTTTGCATTTTAAACTTATACATTTAAAAAAAAAACACTCCTTACTAAATGTCATAATTCTTTATTGGAAATCCCTTAAATACTATTGTAATAAAACAAATATTTAGTTAAGAACACACATTAACGTTAAACATTTAAGCAAATAAACATAAAAGAGTTATCAAAAAAATTATTTCTTTTTATACAAAAAATCTTGCTTGCTATCAAATTTCCGCATAAATTTTCTGGAAGCAAGTCTTGCATGAATCATACGGTCCCTTGATTTTTTATTACATCCCGATATCGCAGCTTCTGTAACTATTTTAACAGATCGTTTAACCGCTTGAGTATGGCAAGGCAGCCTAATAAACAACAAACTTATGTCACCTTTTTTCTTGATTATCTGAATAAGGTCTTCATTCAAGTGATTTCTTAGAATAGGTGGATAAAAGTTGACTTTTTGCCAATTATTACATCAATGTAACATTTAGCATCAAATTTGAGTTTAGGCACTTCAAAATGACTTGGTAGTTTTCCAGTTACAGGTAAACTACGAGCCTTTAGAATTTTTCTAGCTGCGAGTTTTCTTATATGCTTTTCTTCATCTGTTAACATCGCCAATAGCAAATTTTCAGGGTGAACAAAATATGAGTTCCGCTGAATAACAGGATCTATGACTGATTTTAATGCACTTGGTAAGTATCACGAACTTTCAATTAATTTCCAAAGATGCCGTGATCCGTTTTCGCATGATGGGTGTTTCTTTATTTAGAACGACATGGGGGCATATACTTACTTGATAGTGTTGGTGTTTAAATGTAAAGATGCAAAATTCTGTTAGAATTTTACCAGGTGATTTATTTGCCAAATGATCAGAACATCTTCCAGTAATTGCTGCTGACGTAATTTCACACAAATATTTTTGGTCTGTGCTTAAATCATCAGGTTTTAGCGTTACTAATTGACCTGGTATTGGCTCAAATTTAACTACAGCTTGCGTTTTACACTTATACAGCAACTTACAAATAGGACCATTGTATGAAGATTGATCAGAAGTTTTACCATCTATGTAATCAAACAAATGTCTCAAAGGCAGTTCATTTAAATGAAGGATGCAAATTATCCAATGCAAGGGTCTTTTTTCGAATAGTTTTATGTCACCACTAAATTCACCCGTATTTGTTACTGTTCCATCGCATCCAATAGCACGGAGATCATCAGTACTAATATTTTTAGCGAGAAGAAGAGCATTTATTGATACCTCAATGGTCTTAGTTGTTCTTCATGATTGTGTCACATACCCTAAATAAATTGAATTCGGTTCTTTAATGACAGATACGTTTTCTTCAATAACTACTTGCCTGTACATTTGGGTTCCCTTCGTGACTATCTTCAGGGTTTTATCTTTCCGCCCGTTAAAATATAAAGTACGCAAATTCAGAGGCGTTTGATTTTGCATAAGAGTGTCGCGCGTTTTCCTTCAAAGTTTTGATTTATCAATTACGACATCCGACGAAATTTCGTGTAAAACTGCAGAAGCAATCGTAACATCAGCTCTGTCGGACACTCCATAACGGTCACATATTTGGGACAACATCGGTAAACTTTTGATGTATTTCTTACTTTCCATAGTTCTTGAGGTAGAAGGAAAGGATTTTTTCTATATTATTGTGTAGCTCTTCCGAAGATGAAATACTAAGACACTAATTCTTGCTCTGGTATTTTGGATGGGTCGTTATCACTCTTCTGATAGATTTTGGTCGCAGCATGCTTTCGAGCTAACTTTTTCTGTAAAGTTAAAAAAGCATAGCAACGGTTATGTGCCATTGTAATCGATTCCATGTTTTTATAATTTTAGTAGATGGGATTTAGTAGAAGATTTAGAGTCAGAAATTGTTAAATTAAAAAAATTACAATCCTGGAGGACTAAGTATGTTTGTTAAAATTAATATTTATTTATCTACTTTAATGTATCTAATCGATACGTATGGCGGGCTTATTGCTACGAAAGCAATCTCGTAAAGCCAACCATAACACCAGTCCAGCCCCGCTCGACGAGCGGTCGGGAATCGAACCCGTGTCCCCGTGATGCGCCGCGCCGTCAAAGACTTGTGATCAACCCAACACATAATGGCGACGACATGAATTGATTCGTCAAGGCCGTGTTCAGCATGACATATATAATTGATAGTTATTTATTCACATTAATATTTAAGTATTAACTACAAATCACAGATGGTATATTGTACACAGTTTATATAGTTTATTCCAAACCCACATCAAGTATTAACGAATTACGACGAAGGATCTCGGAAGCTGTGGAATAAATCAATTTATGACATGCACGATTGGTGAAGAGATCGTTTTTAAGGCAATGTCGTACATGTGTTAATGGTGGCGCATGTATTTATTAATGCCGGTTCATGCATGCACGTGTAATGCAAGCAATTAAGATATTTATATTATTGTAGATAATAAAATTATTACGGGGTATCATTATTTTCATTTAAACTTCTTACATCTGCCAAGAATTGTGGAATGGTGTCACTATCTCTCCCACTCTTAATCTTCGTAACGTCACTATCTGTTAACTTTTTCCTCAAATTAAATGGCGTCGTTGTTTATCTCACTCTCACTCATATTCATTGATGTCTATGTAACTTAAGCTATAGGAATGAGAAACATGAATCTTGTCTAGGGGCACTAAATACCATGTACATTGAGTAAAGGTGTTCATTTGAAATTAGGTCTTGTTTAATAAAAACACAAATATATTTATTAACAAGACTTGAAATTAATAGTACCGATATGAAATATTGATTAGTTGCCATTGTACTGTCATTTCTTTTACAACCTAAAGTGTCAACTTAGCTGAAAACAATATCCTCTCATAATTTGGGGAAAAATTGAGACAATAATAATTTTTAATGCTTAAAATTGAGCAAATCCGGTTTTATTAAGATTTTTGGTGTATATGGTGGTCATTAGTGTGATAGTAGTGTTCTCTAGGAAATCGTGACAAAAATTAGAATAATGACATTTGCGAATTTGTCACGAGAGTACTTAAAGATGATATACAATGTGTCGATTGTCAAAAGTTTTCGATAAAATGCCTATATTTATTATTACATAATTACTTCCAATTTCCGATCACCAATATGTACATATAGAAAAACACACACACACACACAAACATACACACGCACGCACGCACGCACACACACACACACACACACACACCCACACACAAACACACACACACACACACACACAAACACACACACACACACACACACATATATATATATATATATACATACACTTAACATCACATTTTTAAAATATTATGATTCTTTCAAATTTGCCTGTAACAAAATGAGAGAAATTAGCAAATGCCTGTGCCATCCAGATAATTTATGAAGAAGTAATATGATAACGAGCCAACTAAAAACGGGATTTAAGTAATATTCCAATGTACAACGTATTGCAGTATAGATAATATCTTTACCGCAGTACGTTAATGAATGTAATTATAATATGATGTTGTATTTTTTATATAGAAATTTGAGAAACCTTGAAGTCATTTAAATTTTTTAACGTTTTAAAATAATTAAACCCAGAGACAGCAAGTGAAAGCCTTTTAGTTTTAATAAACATTACAGTTTTGAATCAAAATTAATATTATCCCATTTTTCTCAACATTTTGTGATTCTGTGTTTCCGCCGTGGCAACTAATACAAAGAAAGCGTTGCCAATGGCGAGTAATCTAGATTACATTTGGTGGATACTAAGGTTGGTTCATTAACAATTTCCTCTTGAGTTGTAGACGCGCTGTCTATATCGCGCTAAGCGCGGACGCGCTGTCGTTATCTGTTTTTAATAAGCCTCTAAGTAAATAAGAAATAGAAAATACTTACCTTGATACCAGGTGAAGCTAGTCAAATAAATATTCGCCTCCTTCTTCAGTTTCATTTAACCAATCAGTATTCTTATTTTATGAAAAAAGGTATTTAATACTTTGCCCTTTGAGTAAAACTTATTTGCCATTACATGTATATAAAAATATACTTTGATCAAGAAGTATTTTACTTCTATCTATGTTGCAAATATTACCCCTTTTATTACACATTTTGCTATTATATATTTTTTACAATTAAGATGATATTAAAAGGTCAAATTATGAGTATATTTAGTAGGCAGATAATTTTTTCTTCAGAACTTCCGCAAAATGGCATATCCTTTGATTTAATTTGTGTTTGAAACGTACTATCAAAAAGTTTCACTTATTAATTTTTTAGATACTATGTAGCTCAAGCTAACCAAAACAGATGCATACGGTTTCAGTTTCAGAGATTCCTTTAATATTACTTATATTCAAAATAATTAGTATTTTATTTTGTTGCCTATGAAAGACATACATTTATAATGTACTAAAAGAATGCTGGCTTTTTCAATACAGTTTTTCTTTTTACCCTATTTCTGCCAAAAAACTGACTTTATGAGATTTAAAAATATGATACTAACAAAACTAGGTAAAATTTACTACCATAGATTCTACTGTTGTATATTTGACGTAATAAGCTATGTAATATAATCACTTTAGAAAATATTTTATTTAAATATATCATGCGGTTGTAAAAAAGCCAACATGATGTAGCGCTATGTAAATTAAGTAAATTACGTTTGGTTTTATATAGACGTCTATAAATCCAATACATATTTCTGTAAATTCAATCGTTTAATAATATCATGATATAAGCTAAAGTTCGTTTTGTAAGTAAAGTTTTTTAAAAAGCATTTATGTGTTTTTTTCATGTTACTAACGTTTATGATATTACCTAGAGGAGGAGAGTGAGGGAACAAAACCTTCATCCTCTTTACCGGGAAGATGGAGACAGGGAGAGAGAGAGATAGAGAATGAGGAAAATAGAGGAAATTCTGTAGGTGCATAAGAAGGCCATGAAACATATTAAATCAAAACATCCAAATCAATTAAATCATACAAAACTTTTTTCAATTAATAAATTTAAACTAAAAAAAAAATATTAACAACCAAACCATGTATCTGACCATTTGCGTAATATAAATAAAAATGAAATATTTATGTCGAATGTCCTCTACTCTATCTTGTATATCAATTATAAAAATGCGAACTACTAAAAGTGTTTTTCACTTTCCATCTGATTTCTATGTGTTTTTATTGTCAAATTTCATTATATACCTAAAGTAAGTCGCTTTTAAGTAAATATTTTAAAATTTTTAATTTATGCAATTAGCTTGACTTGAAATTTTAGATATTTAAACAAGTCTGGGATAGTTTATTTGTCATTCAGTGGCTAATTTAAGGAAAGTTATAAATCGTTATCTATAACTTATAATAGATTCACTCTCGTTATATTAAATTAGCGGAATATTAAAGTTCTGTTTCAAGGTTTTTAAAATTGCAGTCAGTTCGAACAGTAAAATTTGACAATAAATAACCCTTGTATTGATATGAATCGGTGTAGGCATTGTTGTAGGTAAATGAAATCTATTTCTTTGCTAGATATGCTTTGCATAATTAATATCATTTTAACGACATTTAGGAAAAATATAGGAGAAAAATTGTGTAATAAAAAAGATAATGTTTGTGTTATGTAGACCGCAATAAAGTGCTTTCTGTTCAAAATATAATATAAAACTCATGAAAACGAGTGAGTCTTACTCAAACGACAAAGCAAAAAATACCGTTTTTCATAAAGTATGACTTGATTATTGAATCGACACTACACAAGCGAGGCGAATATTTTTTCTCTAGTTGAATCTGGTATCAAGGTAATTTTTTATAAACAAACAATAAAGAAATTTCGTAAACAGCGCGATCCAGAAATCAAAAGGAAAAGTCTATAAAAGGAAATCGTATTTGAAGTAAGCTTAGTTTTCACCCAAATGAAATCTATGTTGCTCGCCATTAGTTAGGCTTATTTGTGTTGGTTGTGGTAGCTGAAAACAAACGTTGCAACCGGTGGTGTGTTTTGTTTTTCTTTATTGAACTTTCGAATTGAGTCTCAATTTTTACGAGAAATAAGGGAGAGAAAATAGATTTGGCTTCAAGCCAATTGAGATACCTACTAAGTGAAAGTTAAGTTATTTTCACTTTTTGATTGGATTTAAATATTGCTAGGGTTTTAGAGATATTTGAGAAATTAACTTAAAGTCAGTTTCTCAAGTTTGTCAAATAAACGTTTTATTTATAACTTTAAGTACATCTAGAGTGAATTACGTTAAGTATTGAAGTAATATTTGAATTTTTCCTTCGTCATCAAATATTGGGATTGCACAGTTACTTGCCAACTTCTTGTATTTTGTTAAAGATCAATTAGGAAAATTCAAAATATTTAAAAAATGCGATGTTAAGAAATAAAATTTGTGAAAAACCCTACTTTCCTTTATTTACTCTCTTTTCTCTCCCCTTTTCAAGAGATTATCGGATTTTGTTTATATTTAAATAGGGTTACACACAAACACACACACGCACACACAGTATATATATATATATATATATATATATATATATATATATATGTGTCTGTGTGTGTTCATATACATATAAATGCATTATATAAATATATGTGTGTGTATATATATGTATTTATGTAAAAAGGATCATTAACATTTACATTAAAAAGTGATTCTTAAAATTCATGATCTTCCAAATCTGATTATTTATTATCGATTGATTTTATAATTAAAAATCAGTTAATAATAAAACTAATTTTATTAATCAGCAATTAAACGTTTCGCCATAAATAGTTCTTCTGACATAATAGTTCTAATTTCAAATGTCTAACCATCTTCTAATGACACAAGACTTACGAGCTTGAAAGGACATCACATTGAATTCAGACCCTGCAATTGGAAACATGACATGAAGTTTCCATTAAATTGATGCAAAATATACAAAACGTTTGGTTTAATGCTTCAGTAAATAAACCTTATTAAATGGTACTTATTGCACTCTTAATATAATTTAAAGTCAGTGTAATTTTGAATATTGTTAATGTCATCAAAATGTACATTTATGTTAATATATGCCGTGCTACATTACTCTGATAAGTATTATACAGAATATTATTACTCAAAACTGTTTACTAACAATTCCGTACCAAATGCGCTTGGAATTATCATTAAATTTAAATTATATTACCTTATTTAAACCCTTTATCGAGATGTGCCTAATGTTACAAGTTTATTTTCACTATATACAATTATCTCAAAGTATTACAACATCAGCATAACGTCATAAACTATAATAAAATACTAAATCTAAACTATATAAAGTGTGTACGTGATAGTCTACGTCACGTTCTCAGTGTTTTGGCATGATTATGATCTTAGCAAATGTTCGCAGTTTCATCTTCAACTATGAACACTTGTTATGCCTCGACGCAAAGTATGTTACATTTTCTAGATTGTTTTCTCTCTGAAAAAGCGTTCTAAAATATTAACCAAGTTTTTCAGACGACTGAATTATTACGTAGAAAGTACTATTAAGTTTGAGTTAACCTAAATAAATTTAAAGTGAATAAACATAGACTTTACTATTTATGAAATAATTCAGTTTAAAATTTCTTAATATTTAGAAGAGAGTAATTTTACATTCTGATTGATGTCCTAATTGATATTTAACTCTAAATAAACAAGAAGAAGTCTACCCCAATGCATGTCTTTCTATAAAAATGTTCAGAACTGTGCATATTCAATGCCTATTCTGATTCAATCGTCAGTCAACATCCAATACTAAACACGAACATTAATTTCACCGACGTTGGGTACAATCGCGGTCCGCTAGTAAGAACTATAAATATATATATATATATATATATATATATATATATATATATATATATATATATATTTATTAAACTATATACATTCTTTTTTCTATCTATAGAACACAAATTTAAGACATGCAACACAGATTTCGTATTGGATCTTTGACAATTACGAACCTGGCGTGTATCATCGACTATGTTTTCTACCAGGCTGACTTCTGTTTTCAAGTCGATATTGCATATTTCGACTACCAAGTCATTTTACACGATAATAACATTCTATAAAATGACTTGGGAAAACTAGTTTTCCTCTTTAACTCGTTACATGTGTTCTCTGCATATCTTATAGACAGAACGAAATATGTACGTGCGAGAAATTTTATGTTTAATTCTTATTTTGCACGATTGGAAGTCAGATAGAATCGTATTCTTGGATTTATATTTCTCTGTATTGGCAATTAGTATCAATTATATGGTTAAACAAGCCTTCTATTTGTGGATGACATGAAGATTTTGTTAGTTATTAGAATGTATCAGAATGCATGTTCCTACAGAGTTATATCCATGCTGTTCTTGAGTGGAGCGATGCTATCGATCTGGAGCTCAGTACAAGTAGATGCTCTGTGATATGCTACAGTCGGGTACTTAAGTAGCCTATTACATATGTCGTTAGTATGAAGTAATTTAGAGGACAACTTTATTATGTGGAATTCGCATGAAATTAAATATAGCCTGATGATTGAAAGTATTCGAAAACGTTTTTTTTCACTATTTGTACATGAAATGATTTTATTTATTTTCCTTTTCTATTTCCTACCGATTTTCAGGGTATGCTAGATTGTTATAGGCTAGGCACGAAAGAGAAGTATCTTTTATGAAATTTAATTTCCAGTTGTAAAATAAAAAGATTTTTTTTCCCCAAATTTGTCAAAAAACTCTCGCTTATCATCTTTGCCGATATATAGGACAAAATAGTTACGTATTTACGACGAGTGGGAGTAAACTTGTTGGATCCTGTCACCGTATTTAGTTAAAATGTTACTGTATTTAATTAATTGTGGTGTTATTTTTATTGTAACGCAAAATAATAAAAACAAATAAAAAGAAATAAATAAGTGCTTATATATATATATATATATATATATATATATATATACATATATTTTTTCATTTCACCAATTTATATTGCGAAAATAATTTTACTGAAAAAAAATAATGAAAAAACAAACAAATTAAACAGAGGCAATTTGACTGTTTCCAAATCGTTTGCCAATTATTCCAATTGACTTTCTGAATAAAATTTTAGGTGTTCTTTGTTTTTAAGGTCCTTGTTTACAGAAAGAGAGCTGTCTTAAAGGATTTTCTCACATATATTACTGAGCAAAAACTTCTTTTATGTAAGTTTATAATTCCATTGCGAAGGAAGATATTTTAATATCGTCATGTCCGCTCTCCCTTTCGAACTTCCGTTACAGTTTTATATTATATGAAATAAGACAACGATATTTAAAATTTGAAAGTAGATATTTCCGATGAAGTCATCAAGGCACGTATAGCGATACACAGTGGATCGATCCACTTTTTTGCATAGTTCTTTAAGTGCCTTTGGAGCTGCTACCA
The DNA here is from genome assembly GCA_039881145.1 of Druceiella hillmani. NCBI lineage: Eukaryota > Metazoa > Arthropoda > Insecta > Lepidoptera > Hepialidae > Druceiella > Druceiella hillmani. The sequence continues at coordinate 1,952,614 of JAYKKI010000110.1, read as the reverse complement.
ATGTTAAATTTTAGTTCTATAGACATTTTCTATTGTTTAGCCCCATTTGCAAAATGGCAATCTTCAAAGCTAGGCGCAAATTGTCTTCTCCCCCTTAAAGTTTTCCATCACGGGCATGAGAAATTTTATTTCTTAATAGAATTCAAATTATTTTTTTCAACTTACGTTAATGAATTCAGGAAATGTAACAAAGTATAGAAATCTTCTTTATCCACCTTTCGATTTTTTCTATAAATTTGATAGTTGATGAATTATGTTTTTCTTAGAAAGCTTTTTAAGAAAAAAACTGTCGACGCAGGTGAAAACTATTCGTTTTAAATAATTAAATAACATTTATTAGTACTTGAAATATTTTGATTTCACTGCTGAGTTGTTCTTTATTCATTTCCAATAACGGTGATATCTAGTTAAAGCAATATTCCGTATAGTTACAGCGATGGTTATTTGATAACTGCTGTAAGATTGACGAATTGAGCTTACGTAATTAACATAAATGTAATATATGTGTAAATATGTAAATATGTACATATATATATATATATATATATATATACACACACACACACACACACACACATATATATATATATATATATCCCAAGATTATAACAAAATGCACGACCATTTTATAATCGTGAGCTTAACACTTCAAGATTTTTTTTGTCATTTCCCTTCTATAAAATAAGTATATTTTATATAAATAGTAAATTGTACTTTAAATGGAGTAATATCTTTAGTACATCAAATATTTCTCCATTTCTATAGTTAGACATGAATCGAAATGAGTCTTTAAAACTCATAATTTTTTTAAAATTTATAATTATCTTTATGTTTAGAATTAGTCGATGAGTACAGTTTTTATTTATATCGAAATAAACTATTATTTTACCAAAAAATCCCTTACCATCACAGATATTTGAGTATAATTATACAATGGTATATAAACTACTCTATAACTACTTGAGATATCAATATATTTCTACTTGTAGTTAAATATTGTTAGTACCTAAAAGTGGAAAATATTCAAAATTATACCACGTGTGTATGCACTATAAAAAGTGCACGAAAATACAATAATAAGAATATGAAAATATCATAAAAGTGCACGAAAATTCAATAAATTAACTTAATTTTTGCATTTTTTTTCTTGAATATAAACCTAATGTAACATACATTTCAATCCTGCTTAATTTCACAAAAATATCGGAGCGTTACCGAAAACTGCATTATCGTCTCGCAAATAACTGCAATGGCTCTCTGTCTTCTCATTTGTTTCCGGTCACAGATTTCTGATTGGCAAAAGTGTATGTGAATTTGAACCGACATCACGTTTGACGCGAAATACGTGATCTCGGAGAGACCTAGAACTGCCTTTAGACGTGTAATGACGTGAGCAGAATAAAGTGGTCTTCTTCGTATTAAATTGTTTTGAAAATCTGAAATACTGAGTTTGTTATTTATTACTTATGAATCATTTTCATTGTATTATGTTGTGAATAATTTGCATTCCACGACGTTCCCTTTTTAATTTATTTGTAAGATATTTCGTTATACACGTTAAAAATTATGCAGTTGAGTTTAAGTAGGGAGTTTTATTCTACGGTCAGCGTGCAGGCGGTGCCTTACAATATTATTTAATATTAATATGTGAAAAATATTTTTTTATTATAAAAACTCAGTTGGACTGGCTCACTGCTGTTGTAAATTAACCATCGCTTTAATTATTCAAAATATCACTCCAACTAAATACCACTCTATTGAAAATAATGTTGTTTGGGTGACTTTATCACTCAGCAATTGAATCAAAATATATCCAGTATTGTTAAATATCATGAAATTATTACGAAAAAATAATTTACATTCCAGTCCTTTTTTTAAGCATTATCGACCTAAAACACTATCGATCAATTATAAAGTTTTTAGGAAAGAATTAAAAGGTAGAAAAAGTAAATGTCTGTATTTATTTACGTCTCTTGAATTAGTTAATACGAGATGAGCAACATAATTATAAAGATATTCTATTAAAAAATACTATTTTTTTAAATTACTAACTCTCACGATAGAAAAAATTGAGGGAAGAAAACATTTTACGTATAGCTTTGAAGCTCATTCTTTCGCAGTTGAAAAATTAAAAATATGAATGGAACTACAATATAATTTTTGTAGCTCTTTCCGATGGCTTGTCCACTGATTAAAATAAACAAAAAAATTGGTTCATTTGCATGTACGGAGAAGCCGTACATACACAGTGGATACATTACATTTTTCAATATTTCACTATTTTTTGCTTGATAACTCCTTCTAACAAACTTACTTGCAAAATGTTGCATAAAATATAAAATTGTAACAGAAAGACGGACGGAAGACTGGACATGATGATATCAAAATATCTTGTTTCACAGTGAAATCATAAAATTGCGCATAATGATGTTCTTACTCATTGGTACTTGTAAGAATGTTCTTGTAAAACACTATCTTCCCTTAAATTAGAGCATGAAGAAAAATGAACGCCTACAATTTTATTTAGAAAAGTGATAAGGGAATACTTTCAAAGGATTCGAAAACGATCAGTAGCTTCTGTTAAATTAAATTGTTCTTTTTACATTAGAATTCTTTTCATTTCTCTAAAACAAATTTTATGGTTATATTTGCTAAGTATTGCCCAGAGCTGCTCAAAAAGTTTAGAAATAATTTCATTTCACAACATCAGAAACTTTGTATATGGTGATTTAAAGGAGAATATATGCAAGATATACAATGCCTAGAGAAGCAAGTTGTAAACGAAATATAAATATTTGTAAGTTCAATAAATCCCTTCACAGATGAAAACAAGTGTAAAGATACTCAAATACAAAATTTGGTACCATATTAAACAAGCTTATCTCTAACAAATTTAAAGATGATCAACATGCATACAGAACAGGGCAACGGAATCAAATGCTATTATTGTCAGTACGTTGACAGCAGAATGATATTTCAAGGGAGAAATATGTTTTGAATGAGATGTTAAATAACTGAAGACGCCCTGTCACATAACTCTACCTGCGTAAAACTTCGTTGCTTTGACATTAGAGTTAACTCATTTTAACTTGCTAGATACATTATATTGTACAACTATTGAGTAAATTCAACATAATAATAGTCCATGTAATAGTCACGTAACCTAGTGAGAGATTGGCCACTACCTGATTCTCGATTTCTCTATTGCTTGTTCCTCTGAATATTAGCAAAGCTTCATTCACAAAGAACATCACCACATCCATGAAAGGGTATTGCGAGTATACCATCGAACATAACATTCCACAAGATATAACCAAGCACCGGTCCCTGCTGGTACTACAGTATTTCTGTCCTGCAAATAGACCAATTGATCACAGAAGTAATCTATCATAATCCGGAGGAGGTCTGCTGATACTCCCAGGTAGTATAACGCGGACCAAATGGCTGGCCACAAGATAGTGTCAAGCATACTAGAAATGTCTAACAAAAGACCAGAATGTATTTGTTGGACACGTGTCGATTCAATACAAAGCTGTCAGAATTGCATCCAGTATGGACATTCCAGGACAAAAACCAAATTTTTGTACTGACTAATATGCATTGAACTGACTAATATGCTTGCAACCAATTCAGTATTTAAAACACATTCATTTCACTAACGGTAATCACTATGTTTATAATCAAATCACCTCTTACATATCAGTTGTTTTCATGTAGATAATACAATAAACTAACTTAGAGTAAGGTAAAACAAACATCAACGGAAGTGACATAAAGAGTAAATTAAAGAAAGAAGGAGATAAGAATAATATAAAAACTTAATATCATAAAAAAATTAAAAATGTTTTAGTGATGTATTCATTTTATGGTCTCAAACCATTTCAGAATAGATTATAACTTATTTATATTAAAGTTAAAAGCGTAAGGACGTGTATATTGATAACTATCGTTCTGTTGAACTTTACGTCACTGAGCAATATACATTTATTTTCAGTGAGCCCGTTGATTGAGTTTATAAAAAGGTACTACTTCTAAATTTCCCAATAGTATTTTTTAATAGTATTTTCTCAAATTAAAACTTTTTGAAAAAAATAATTCAAAGGAATTCACATAACCACTACATTAAAAGCGCAGTTTAAAGTAAAAAATAATGAATATGCGGTACTTTTTCGGCTTTAACGACACAATATCCTTTTTAACCTTAAATTCATTTGAAGAGTATTGTTACTCCTAAAGAATTTTACGATTTGTGCTAAATAGATGCTCTCATTTATTTGTTACATACCATACTACTTGGTACAGACTCTCTAATTTCTAATACCTTCCTATCTATTAACGTTTTAATTATTTCATGCGTTTTCTTCTCTCTTACTTAATTATTAATCTACCTACTGATACTGACTTTACATGTAAGTATATATTTTGTTGCTTTCATGCTTACGTCAAGGAAAGTCCAACTAGAACAAATTTAAAGAGTTTAATATACATCATTGAAGAGTTATTTTCATAAGTATCTAGCTGTATCCTACAACCTAACCTAACCTAATTTTGCTAAAAACTAGATTATATCGCTCTTAGTCGTATCGAAATTTCAGACACAGTAATATCAGTTTAGAAATGTACCTACTTCATTCAAACTTGATTACGGCATATATGCTGTTAATTATTGCGAAATTCTGTGGTATAACATTAATTTCCGTAGTTAAATTCCAACAAAAAAATATCATCCAAATATAAATTTGAAGATATGAGGTAACACAAAAAGAAAATATTAAATGAAATAGGTAAGTTTTCTCTTTTTTAAGTTAATTCGTTATTACTGTTATTACTTACATTTTTTTTTTAAATTTTATGTCAATATTTGTCACGCATATGCTTCTCTCATATTCTATTGATCAGTGGTATACACACATTTATTGCAATTAAATATCAAGTGACAAACATTAAAATCATATTTCTTTTTTTATTTTATAGCTTCATCGAACAAAATTAATGGATGTACAATTTTCCATATACCTTCAATGCTCTCAATATATTTACGGTTGAAATTAATTCTTAGTTTTTAGACAAGGAAACAGAGCGCGGAAAAAGGATATATAATTTTCACTCAATGACATACTGTTTTATTGCCATGCTATTGACATTTTATAATTGTTCTTCAAAGTTTTAGCTGTTAATTTTGGGTTAAAGTTTGTGCTTTCTCTAAAGTTTGTGTTATTCTCACTGCCTTATTTTATCGAAATGTCTATGGAAATAACTTCCCGCGGTACGACAAAAAAGTTTTATTACTCGGCTATCGCTGGTAAAATCTTAAAAATGATATTTCATTATTTTTCACTGTGTAAATATATTGACTAGTTTAGCTTCTACAAATATTAAAGAAAAAAATTGATATCCTTTTTCTCTTTAATTTATTAATGCGAGATTTCGAAAAAAAAACAATTAAAAAGTAATTGTTATAGCTCTCATGCAAAACAAATATGTCTTTCTTAAGGCAAAATTTCATAATTATTACGAGAGATCCCAACAAGTTCGATAGTTTCGAAGTTTCGTAGTGAAATACATGAAATCATATATAACACTTTCTTTTTTGGTAAAGTTCGTAGCTTAAGAGCTATTTAAATAGTATTCAGAACAAGATACTAACCAAACATTTGCAATTACGTACCAAATTATTCTGATCTTTCCGAATATGAATAATGAACCTTCAGTGTTAGTGAAATGTGTGACGAAATTTGAAATATTTTCAAATACTTCAATAAATCAATTTACATAAGTTTAAAATCATTACTCTTGGACCTAACTTAATCATTCATTTAGAATTTTTTTATTCGTACTAATTATTGAGATTGAATCTAATTTGTAAGTTGAACTTTAAATAATTATTACCGACAGGCATTATTTAGATAAAGTCTATTTTTATTGCTGCATATTTTTTTTTATAAATTTTCTATATTGAGTTAATTTACACCATTATATTTATAAACGTTATAATATTATGTTTACTTCTTAAATAAAATATTAAAACAATAAACTAACTTAATAAATTATGAAAATTGTATGAAAATTAGATAATGTTCCAAAAATGGTTAAAGGGAAAAAAGGAAGTCAGCTGTACAATTAAGAATTACCCATTCTTTACTGTTAGAAACAATTATTTGATAGTGTGGAAAAATATTTGTAAGCTATATTTATTATTAAGAAGGAAAGCTTTATTCTCTTTATAGTACCATGCCTTCCTGAACCAAATTACATGGAATATCTTTAAATTCCCATATTGTTTATCTACCTGGCTTTCTGATAACAAATAATTGGGTAATTACTTATTTGGGATAACTGACATTAGATATATTGAAATAAGTTTTTGATGCTTTTTCACATTTGCAATTTTGTAAAAAATATCGTTTATTATCTTATTCCCTTTATTACATTATATTAATATATAATAATATGAAGGTCAAATGCGAATAGGAACATGCATACAGCAGGTGCATACAGCAGAAGTATGCATAAGCAATAAAATAAATTGAGTGGAAATTTATAATTAAATTAAAACTGGAATTTTTGTGATTTATAAATTGAGGGTTAGAAATGAATAGGAAGGGAGGAAAAACACATTGCTCATTAATTTGTAGCTCAATATCTTGTTAGCGTAATCAAAAATAAGGTTCACAATTAAATGAAACTACGTGATGTAGTATTATTTCTACTTACTGTAAGTTCTTTACCACGACCTAAGTTTTGTTGTATTACAACATCTTCAGGTGGGATATTTGTGAATGATGAATTCTACAAAATTAACGCCAAATATATTCAGTATTTAAAAAATAAGGTGTAAATGGAATCACCGTCATATATTTACTGATTTCAAGAAGAGGAGCTCCTTAGTTTGTTTGTATTACTATTATAAGTTTATGTTTTTTACCTTGAAACAAATTTTAATGATCAAAATCAGTGATGCACTTGGGAGATAGATGATTAAATTCCTCCATAGATAGCAGTACATCACCACTGATGGTTTGATTACACAAGTTTATTAGCCAAACAATTACAACGCCAGCTAGAACATGATTTCACAATGGTTTTTGAGTTATAATTCCTAGTAAGTCTCTAACGGGTGGCATAGTAATGGGGAGTAAAATATTTTTTTTATGATTAGACGAATAGCCCTGCACCAAGTTGATGTGTTCGAGATTGTATGGGCTTTTATTGTATGGGATTATGTTCGTATAAATTCTTATTTATAAAAAAATAATTATTCACGGTGTTCAATATTCTGTTTTGAAATATCGTAAGTGTTCTCTTATTACCTTAAACAACCTTCGATTCCCCTCTCAATTACGTTATAAAAATGGCATATTTAGTGCGTCTGTTTCTATTTAAATATAAGTCTCCAATTACCTCTATAATGAAGAGTATATTAAAGTTAAAGGAAAGAGAAAACCGCCCGAACTTTTCATGAAATATTAAACAGTAAGAAACAAATATTATTTATTCTAGTTACCTAGATAGACTAAAAAAGTTACAGCCGTATCTTTTATATACGCACCAAACATTATTATTTCTTTTTTATATCGTTGCCAAATTTAAAAGTGGACCACAAATAAGTAGCTCAAGTTTTGATATTTTTTGTAATGTAATATATAAAAAGCCTTTTTGTTGTTCAAATGAATTTGTTGCATTTTTGCTGGCTTTCCTTTTGAGAGGTGACAGTTCTTTTATTATATCTGCCAAAGATATTTGGATTTAATTTTAATCTAGGAAAAACAGCCATTTGAGACACAAATGGTCGTAAATTACCACGTTGATTGAATAAAGTATCTATCAATAAGAATATTTAAAAATACACTTAGTTTAATAGCAACTAAGTGTCCCTATGAACTAAAATTAGTTTTCCGAAAATTGAGGTGATAATTCATACACAAACAGAATGTGAGATATACTTAATTTTATAATATTATCTCATTTTAATGAAAGTAAATTCGACGGTTTAATATTATGTAACAACAAATAAAATATTTTTTTAAATGAAAATTTTCAATTAAATTAAGACATTATACTTTCTCCAGTATTTAGGAAAAACTTGAAAAATCGAGACGATTCTTTTGCCAAACCTATATAAACGTCACATTCCATTAAACGTCTGATTTATGTAAACACGTGACCTCGTAGTGACACCTTATTTCTTCATGACCTCTATTGTTGCACTCTTAGTGAGTAAATTGAAACCAGAATAATGCAATACAATGTTCATTTTTATTGATGCATATGCACACGAAATATTAAGTCATAGTATATTATGTCACATGTTGCACTCAGCAGGCGGCAGCATTTATATATATATATATATATATATATATATATATTTGTATATATATATATATATATATATATATATATATATATATATATATATATTCTAAAAAGTAAATCCCATAAAAAAGCTTATAGAAATATTTCAGTATGGTTTCATTAGATATTTAATTAATATCAGTAAACAAGGCTACTATTACACATTATTTATTGTAAATGTTGCCTTTTTACAAAAAATGGTAAGCAGTTTTTTGCTCAAAGAATTGAACATGCACCAGATTTTTTTTGTTATTTATGATAATCAGTTTTGTAGTCGTTTATATTTTAAAAACTATGACATTTCTATTCTTTACCCAAAAATAATCGTCTAGGGATAATGTAACTTTTAAATATATCGCAAATTAGTACGTGATGCCAGATTGGAACATACATAATCAGAGTGGTCAGATAAATTTTTTCATTAATTCATACGTACTTAAGTGTTATGTACGTATTTTCAATTAAAAATGGTAAATTTAAATGATTCTATTTCCCGTCATAAAAGCATAGAATTTAATCTTCTCATTGTTGGTATACGTTATATAGAAATAAAAAGAAAAACAAAAAATCTAAATGAATATTTGGTTCTAGCTTCTTGACTCAAAACAAGTCCAGAACAGCTCAGCAAAAGGAAAAGAGACAAATAAGGGACTACACTACTGAGAGCTTGTCCATAGTTGAATGGTTATGTAATCATATATCCCTTAAAATGGCCGACGGTAAGGTTTCATTATTTAATTTGTGTATACTTAATAATTATTTTCATGGTTTTCAGCTCTCAAAGATAATTTAACATAGACTTAATTAAAGTATTAAACCGTTAATATACCACTTTACTTATAATATAAAATGGCTTCTTTAAAGAACCTGGCCCCATTATTCTGAATTATGCTAATTATTTTTAAAAGATAGTAATAAAAATGGATGTTCAATGGCTTCGTGTCGCTTGTCATCTATAACAAGTATACTGTGATGGTTAGAAAACATAGCGATAATTTAATTCACCTACTTGTGAATATTAATTTTTGTTTCTGACCTATAAATACATCGTTTGATAAAAGTTTTCTTTTGCTCTAGGTACTAGTTTTCAGCCATACTTTGTTACGGTATAAATACATATTGTATGTCATTTTAAAAGAAATTTTTTCCAAAGTTCTTCATCCAAAGGTTCTGAATGGAATCTACTACGAACTATATTGCCTTTCTTTACCACCACATCTCTGGAAGCTGTTCTTTAAATTTATACGTATTGCATATTCTAAATCAAGTTATTTCTTCGTTTAAATGAGATATGAATAAGCGAATTATCAAAATTTTCAATCAGAAAACAAAAACAAGGCCTAATAAAACATCCTCCCACATAATATCTACAGATACACATCTTGTAAAATTTATCTATTTGAGCAACGTTGCATTATTAAAAACAAATCGCAAGTCTTAAAATAAAATAGTACAACCTACTATTTTCCTTAAAAAATCCTTCTACATCGTATAAGAATCGCTGGATAAGGAACTGAGAAATACCGTCTCTCTAATTGTAAGAGTATCCATTAACATTGTACGTGACTTCATCTGTATTCAGCCATTATCTACCGTTTTCTTGCCGCCATACACTTTAGCGTTTTTCTCATACCAACTATTGCTTCGAGTTTGTAAGTAACAAATGAAACCGATATCGCCTATTTAATTTGGAAAATGGAAGTTTGTACTTAGTTTAATGGGAAAAATTATAAGTAAGATAGAAATACCTTCATAATAATATTAATATCTATATATTCTAGATGGTTAAGTAATTAACATATCTTCAGGTTTACATTGATTTAAAAATACTAACAAAAACATATTTTTCTAGCGTAGTGTTATGACTTTATTACAATATTTCCCCTAACGTAATTTTTTAAGCATTGTTATGTAATACGATAATAATATATCAATATTATCCACACGATAATAATTAATGCGTTGTAAATGTATTTCGTAATAAAAAACTGTACTAACTAACTTTAGTCTTTACTATGCTTGGATATATTAACTTAGATAAATTTAGTATGCTTGGATAACATTTCTGATTGAATAAAGATTCACTGTATCTCTGTAATATTGGTTTCATGAGTTTAGCGGAATAAGTACATTATTAAAATATCGGTTTATTTGACGTTCATAAGAATATTTATTGAGGAATTTGAAGAATCAATTTTTTTTATTACAAATTATTTTAAAAGTTTGTTAAACCTGAACATATTTGTTTACCTTTATGACCATCAATTATTTGGGCAATAGTAAATATGTTATGAAGCATCCTGATTAATATTAATAAATAAGATGGGAAAACAACATTCTTTAATTTACCAGTATTTGTTCAAATTTTTTCTTATGCCATCCTCATGTTTATCGATGATTATTTTATAATTTTTTGTCTCAATTTTTGCAAAGTAAAGTTCCGGGATAAATATTTAGAATAGAGACAAAGTGAACTGATCACATATTTGACCTACTCAACGTATGTAACTCAACGCGAGTCAATCTTTGAATGGGATGAAGTACGACAACATACTCAGAGACAAAGTGAACTGATCACACACTTGACCTACTCAACGTATGTAACTCAACGCGAGTCAATCTTTGAATGGGATGAAGTACGACAACATACTCAGAGACAAAGTGAACTGATCACACACTTGACCTACTCAACGTATGTAACTCAACGCGAGTCAATCTTTGAATGGGATGAAGTACGACAACATACTCAGAGACAAAGTGAACTGATCACACACTTGACCTACTCAACGTATGTAACTCAACGCGAGTCAATCTTTGAATGGGATGAAGTACGACAACATACTCAGAGACAAAGTGAACTGATCACACACTTGACCTACTCAACGTATGTAACTCAACGCGAGTCAATCTTTGAATGGGATGAAGTACGACAACATACTCAGAGACAAAGTGAACTGATCACACACTTGACCTACTCAACGTATGTAACTCAACGCGAGTCAATCTTTGAATGGGATGAAGTACGACAACATACTCAGAGACAAAGTGAACTGATCACACACTTGACCTACTCAACGTATGTAACTCAACGCGAGTCAATCTTTGAATGGGATGAAGTACGACAACATACTCAGAGACAAAGTGAACTGATCACACACTTGACCTACTCAACGTATGTAACTCAACGCGAGTCAATCTTTGAATGGGATGAAGTACGACAACATACTCAGAGACAAAGTGAACTGATCACACACTTGACCTACTCAACGTATGTAACTCAACGCGAGTCAATCTTTGAATGGGATGAAGTACGACAACATACTCAGAGACAAAGTGAACTGATCACACACTTGACCTACTCAACGTATGTAACTCAACGCGAGTCAATCTTTGAATGGGATGAAGTACGACAACATACTCAGAGACAAAGTGAACTGATCACACACTTGACCTACTCAACGTATGTAACTCAACGCGAGTCAATCTTTGAATGGGATGAAGTACGACAACATACTCAGAGACAAAGTGAACTGATCACACACTTGACCTACTCAACGTATGTAACTCAACGCGAGTCAATCTTTGAATGGGATGAAGTACGACAACATACTCAGAGACAAAGTGAACTGATCACACACTTGACCTACTCAACGTATGTAACTCAACGCGAGTCAATCTTTGAATGGGATGAAGTACGACAACATACTCAGAGACAAAGTGAACTGATCACACACTTGACCTACTCAACGTATGTAACTCAACGCGAGTCAATCTTTGAATGGGATGAAGTACGACAACATACTCAGAGACAAAGTGAACTGATCACACACTTGACCTACTCAACGTATGTAACTCAACGCGAGTCAATCTTTGAATGGGATGAAGTACGACAACATACTTAGAGACAAAGTGAACTGATCACACACTTGACCTACTCAACGTATGTAACTCAACGCGAGTCAATCTTTGAATGGGATGAAGTAAGACAACATACTCAGAGACAAAGTGAACTGATCACACACTTGACCTACTCAACGTATGTAACTCAACGCGAGTCAATCTTTGAATGGGATGAAGTACGACAACATACTCAGAGACAAAGTGAACTGATCACACACTTGACCTACTCAACGTATGTAACTCAACGCGAGTCAATCTTTGAATGGGATGAAGTACGACAACATACTTAGAGACAAAGTGAACTGATCACACACTTGACCTACTCAACGTATGTAACTCAACGCGAGTCAATCTTTGAATGGGATGAAGTAAGACAACATACTCAGAGACAAAGTGAACTGATCACACACTTGACCTACTCAACGTATGTAACTCAACGCGAGTCAATCTTTGAATGGGATGAAGTACGACAACATATTTATTATGATTTATTTAACCTGAAACCTCGTCAATTATAAAGTGCTCAAGAAGTGAAATGACTCACAAATTATTAGTTAACTATGCCAAAAGAAGTGTGAAATATTGATGTTAAATGTCAATTTTCTGATCGTTTGGTAATATCAAAATTCACGTTTTTTATGCGTGTAACCTTATAAATATTTTTTTAGTCCTGAATTGCCGATATTGCTGGATAATTAATATGAAATATTTATGAGTGAAAAAATAAACGCTCATGAAGAAATCATCCAAGTTTACGATGTCTTTTAATTATCAACGGATCCTTTAATGAACCGAATATTAAATAGTTCTTAATAAGAAACCTAGTCGGAATTAATACGTTAAATGAAATTTAAAATATTAAGGTTTTAATTTTAAATTTAAGCACTTGGGTAATTTCCATTAATAACAAGAAGAGTTAAATCTTTAATTTATGTAGATCAAAAATTAATTGAATTACTTAGTCCATAAAAAAAAGATCATAAAAATGTCTGTAAACTCATATATCACTCTACTACTCGCTTAGGTCACAATGTTAGACGTTACCTTACCCCGGTTTTCTTTACGACCTACTAAAATATATTATAGTTAAATTACCTCAAGTCAATTGAAAGGAATATAGTATAATAATTAGGTTCAAAGGATGTACATATAAACACATAGTAAATCAAAATATTTGGCACTCAATTCATTTCTCACACAGCCACTGTAATGTTACTCGTTTACAAAAACTTGTCACAAGAAAATTGTGATGTCGTATAACAGATTATAAAAAGAGTATTGTTTGATGTCGTTGCATAAGTAGCAATTTTTACACGTAAATATCTCGAAGGTTATATTATGCCCTGTATTATTAAAATAAATGTGGTTCTTCACCTTCACACAAACATACAAGTTCATTTTGCACTCAGTATCACTTCTAAAGATTACCGTATTTGGTTTGGTTCATAGAAAGTATTTGAATTAAGGATTTTCAAATAATATCAAATGTTATAAAAAATTGTGCTATTAAATCGCATTAGTTTAAATAAGTAGTCCGCGTACAATGCCACCAAAATTCAGTAATACCATAGGGAAAATAAATAAAAGTTATGTTTTTTTCCGGATGGGTAAAGAATGACGTGAAAGGATGTCGGAGTTCTTATGTGTATTCAAGATGAAAATGTAATATGTTCGATATAATCGTATATATATAATTATGCACATATTTGTCATGCATATTTTTATATAAAAAAAGTAGTCATTTTAACAAGTTTTACCTATGTATAAGAACTTAATATTATCCACACAACTTAACGAAAGATCATTATTCAATGAAAGTTTTAAATAGAAAGTTGACATTTATCAAAAAGATAAATCGTATTTACCTACATACATTTCAATCGTTAAAATTTATAAAATTTATACCATCTGTACAATCTGTTTACCAAACTTTCTTATTAAGATTTCTAGCCATACTTAGCCAGCTTTATTTTATTTAAATATAGTTCTTAAAGATAAGTCATAGGCATTAAAGAAAACAGTGTTTTTATAAGTTGTCACCTAAAATGTTCTTTTTATTTCAGAGTAAAATCAAAAACAAAACAAAGTAGATATATAATAGACATCTCTTTCTTTTGTGTAAGCGGAAGCCGACTTCTGCTATAATACAAGTCATGCACGTTTCTGTGTTTATTTTTGACGAAGTAATTCAATCTATTCTTTTAACAAAATTATGATTTAAGATAGATTTAATTATTTTTGTTAGTTATATAAATTAGACAATTTCTTTCCTCTCTAACTAAAAAATCGATATTTAAAATTTAGTTAACAGCAATAATTCCGACGAAGTTCTTTTTAGCTGCTACTGAATATACTAACCGTTGACGGGAGTTTTGATAAAATACAATATTATTACACACTAGGAGATTTAAATATTATTGCAATTTTAGATTATTTATAAGGATGACAAACTGTATTTTTTTTAATCGCTGGCTCGTGCAAATACTTTGCAAGTCACTCAGTCAGAATGTTAGTTAAAAACATTTTCAATAGATGGACTGTTTCAAATATTTACTTTAGGGCAAGTTAGTTAGATAGATTGTCAATAGACGGCGCTTTAACACCTTTGAGAAATAAAAGACGGAGAATTAGAAAATGAAAAAATGAAAAATGTTTATTAAAAATTTATTTTTAATTGTTTGTCTATTTTTCAAAATTACCGCTAGTACAGAGATTGTCAATAGATTTTGCTGTTTTGAAGAATTATTGTCAGACTAGTTAGTTAAAGAGATCGTCAATAGATGACGCTTGAATGTCTTTTGGGAAAAGATATCTAGAGAATTAATAAATACAAAAAAAAAATTCTTTCAAACTGTTCATTTTTCGTCAAAAGCGGGGAACATAAAATTTAAAATGATATTTGAATCATTATTTTGATGAAATATTAATGTGCATATGGAGTTGTCACAAAAGAAACACCTTTGAGAAATAATATATATGATAGTAAACATTACCTGTGCCAATATTTTGGCAATAAATTAATACCAGATCGTATAACATAGATTACGCGGTATGAATTTTCTCTTTAAATACAGGTTTAGGATTTTTCCATAAAAAGAAATTACGTTTTTAAAAAAATATTATATAGCTTGTTTTTATGTAATTTAAACCAACAAAGTGTTTAAATGTTAATCTTCTCTATAATTTGATTAATTTATATTGTTGATGAAAAAATAGGCTTTATCAGTTTTAATTCTTATATGTTTGTATAATTTGTCTGTCTAAAAAAAAAATGGGAACGCGTGAACTGATATAGTTTAATAACTGTGCATAAGTTCTAATATTATTTATTTATATAAACATATCGAAGTAAAATTGGGGTGTCGAATGAAAAGTTATAAAGTTTATTATTTGACTGAGTTGAAAAGTACTTGACAGAATTAAACATTTTGGGACGGACTCGTCCAGTAAATGGAATGAGCTTTTCTGTTACATAGCAAGAAACTTACTATGCCGCGCAGCTACACCGGACGCAGATATGCGCGCTATTCTATTGCACGAATTGGTCAAAAAAAGGAACTGTTTTTCAGTGTAAAAACAAGCAAGTGATTTTGGAAAGCGTAATATTCGTTTCATCTTTACCATTTTGGATTTTGTAGATATGAACGAAGTTTAATATTTTCGGCTAATAAATGTTACAAGAATGTTAGTGAAGTGAGAACTAAGGAAAGTACATATTATAGAAGTCCATAAAACTAAGTTCATTTACTC
Organism: Druceiella hillmani; assembly: GCA_039881145.1. Lineage (NCBI taxonomy): Eukaryota > Metazoa > Arthropoda > Insecta > Lepidoptera > Hepialidae > Druceiella > Druceiella hillmani. Next base: position 1,936,612 of record JAYKKI010000110.1, on the reverse strand, counting down.
TGCACGTCTTTACTATATAAAATTGTGACACCAAAGACAGGCGGAGTGACAGAGGTGCACTGGGATTGGTCGAGAGGGTACATAGCGCGAGCACCTCTGCGCCCGAGCCGCGAGTCTGTAAATATATTCGCATCGAGTTCACTCGAACTTTTAGGCCGCTAACCACAGAGAAATGGGCTATCTGGAGCTTTGTGCAAGCCCACTCCCCACTGGACAACGACAGTCATCTTAACCCCCGCTCCTCGGAGTAGCCATCGTTTAGGCCTTGCCGAACATTTCATTACGCTTCTCAGGAGCGATGAGTCGATATCCCTAGGATGTAAGTTTGACATTGAACTTACCACAAATTATGAATCTTGGACCAAGTTTCCTAAATGTGTTAGAATATTGAGTTTATAAAATGCTGTAACATGTTGAGCGACAAGAAATCCCAGTAATTCCATTATTTTGGATAAAATCCATTATTTTTGATAATAATTATGATGGCTTGAATGAATGATTCTTTTAATTTCCCTAGCTGAAAATTTTATATATTTTGCTTGATTATTAAGATATTAAATTTATCGTAATTAAACTCGTTCTAACAAAAGTGCAATAGGGAAGTACCTGATGCGCATAGTTAGGTAGTTAGGGTAGAGCAATAGGCGTTATGTTCTTTACTTCAATTATTTTGTGAAAAGCGAATTTCATACAGTAGTGCAATACTTCGTCATTGGTTCTCAGCCACACTTGTACTACTTGGGTTCATTATTTTAAGGCAATTCGCGTTCCACGTTGTAATTTTTATTAACTGATTATTTATTTTGCGTTTCTATTTGTCTTTTTCGTTAGTAATGTCCAGATTTTCTTAATCCGAGGTTGCACGTCAGCCTCGTGCTTTGTTTAATTTCAACCTAATATAAACTGATCAATTTCATCTTATCAGCCATGAGAGACCCATTGTATGTAGCATGCAGCTAATCCTCATTATTTGGATTAATTGAATTTTTTATAGTCTGAGCTAAAATATTTTTGAAATAGATGGTTTATTTTGTTCAAACAGTTTAATTTGTTATGCAGCAGAAATTTCTGTTTGATTTTTGAGCTTTGATGTACCGGACAAACTTCGTTATTAGGGTGATCTCTTTCGTTAAGCAAATCTTAATTGTAAATAAAACTTATCAAACATTATTTGGATGATTCTTTTATTTTTGAAATTCACAATTACGTTATTTTTGGTAATTTTATTTTATGTGGTCATGACACAATTTAAGAGTAACGTTTGATATCTTCAAGCGTCATATGTAAATTGCCATAAATATATTTAAAAATTATACGTAAATATGGTTATTTCATAAATTAAATAATAAACGTTTTACGAATTATTTACTTTACCTTGAATTTTATGAATTTAAAATTTTTCCCCATTAAATCTAATTAAGAATTTTGAAAAAGTTAAAACATCAAAAACAGGCCATGATTACTAAATAATTAGTCTATGGCAATATTGAAGAATAATATAAAGAGGAAAAATTTTAATCTAATACATTTTCGTCTATATATTTTTATATTTACAGGCTATTGGTAATATATTCAAATGGATCTGTGTAAAATTTTATACTGTCGAGGTGGAATTTATTAGCTATTTGTACTTTTGAGCTTATATAAAGGTATTCAATAAGTGTCTCGAGTTAAATGTATACTCCTGCAGGATTTATGTTTCTTACTTTTAACTTAACACGAATTATATATGTCATTAAAATAGGAGGATAACTTGTTGGATTTATAGAAAATTTTTTATATTTACACTATCTTAAATCACTTTCTATGTAACAACAACTTGTATTTATAAACAGATAGGTATAGACGGAATTCCATTTGTCACCGACAGCAAAGTTTCATTAAGTTAAGAGATTCTAGTACGATTTATTCGAGCAGAGTGCTGCAGTCGTTGCATAAATTCTATTGAAACGAGCGGTTGTGTGTTTTCTTTTTTATATATTCTTTGGAGCAACGCGACCGGAAATTAATATATCGCTTTATGCACCAGACAAAAGTGAGTTCTTGACTTTTAGAAGGTAGTAAATTCTTTTGTTTTCAGCAGAAGACGGATCTCAGTAGTTCTAAATAAATAAAAAATAATAAGTGTAATATTATATGAGTTCTTTTACACGTAAAGGTTCTCTGCAATAACTGTCGACGTTCCATACACACTTAATAAATGTTTAAATTATTCTTGCAGGTAAACGCGAAAACTTCTTAAGTAGACTGCACAAATAACTTTACAACATTTCGTTGAAAGCCTCATTAACAGAGTAATCCCTATCAGGGTGCTTTTACAAATATTTTCCCTTTAAAAAAACAAGTTAATATTTAGATTATTCACACGTAGCCACGCTACGATTTTCAGCATCACGTATTATTACCACATTCAATAAAGCCTCACGAAGTAAATAAAATAAAATCGGATGTCATACTTAAGTCACACACACACGACGCCTATTCTCACATCCGGTGTAGCTGCGCAACATGACTATCACAAAAAGTAATAAATCATATCATGTGTGGCGCTGACGCTCGCCTCGAATATCTAAACTAACATCACTCACTTACATGTGTTTAACGTAACAATAGACATGCTATTATTATAAGCACCTTTTTGCATCCCTAGAAACCGTGTTCATTGAAAAATCTTCGTAATACCATATCGTTTGCATCACTTAGATTTAAATATAAAAAAAAAATATATATATATATATATATATGTATATATATATATATATATACATATATATATAAATATATATATATATATATATATATATATATATATATATATATATATATATATATATATATATATATATAGTCTAGATGAAACTACAACGAAAAAGAAAAGACCCCGTCAAGCTCTTTTAGCACAGTATTACGCATAATAATTAATTTAAGGAGAAAACTTATTATGTCTGTTACAAACAAGTGTTTTCTTGTGATTACCTTGAATGCGACTGTAATATAAGATGCAATATTTTAAAATTAATCTATTTGTTATTGTCCTGTGTTTTCAAAAATTATTTATCGACTTGTTTTGTTTTTTGTTTATGTGGTACGAATTTTGTAATTCATATTTCATCTCTCACCTATGAGGCAGACACCGGAAACTTGGCACATATTGTTGTTCTCGGTGACAACAAAAAATGATTTTGGTGAAATAAAAAATGATTTTGGAGATGGAAACTGGCAAAAGATCTTTTTAACGTTGAATAATTGGCGCGTCAGTTGTGGAAATGTTTAAATATTTTTAATTACCTTCTTTGTCTTACTTGCTTCGAAAAAAAATTAATAGGTTTATGACAGAAATAACGTGCAAAATCTTTTAATTAAATTTGTGAAAGAAAAATTTAAAAAAAAGATATTAATTTTATTTTTTTCTTCAAATTTTCTCTATTCCGTTAATTTTTTAACCAGGCCAAGGCGAAGAGCGAGCGGTTAATTTTTAAACATTAAGAAAATATCTCGTTTATAGACTAGTACACCTCCAAGATATGAAATCCCCTAAATGCTTGTGAAAACAACATACATTTCACTTCGATGGGTGCTTAAAATTGTATTTTCCCTTTACTTCTGCGTGTAATACAAATTCTTCTATTTAGAGAGGATATGTAGACGTATTTATTTCCAAACCCATTTACTAAATAATCATATGAACATACATTTTTAATTAAGACTTTGTGTTTCAATTTTTATAATTGAAAAAAAAAATGGCAACCCGTAGCTACTATTCCGGAACGAATTACTATGCGTTTTAGATCGGTAATTCGCTCAGCACAATGGAGCGGATGTGGAATATCCTAACTTTTTATGTATTATTGCAATTTTAGTACTACTTACCCTTGTCAAAAAGCAAATATATTAGATTACAGTTGTGGACTAAGTATATACAAGTCGACATAAAAAGTAACTTATTATAGGCATACGTAGTCACGTAACTCGTTACTCATTTTTGTAGCGCTATTTAGGTATTATGTGATAGTAATTTTTAATTGGATTACGGAGTATTATTTATATTTTTTCTAACTTATGCAAATATTAATAGTTATCAATGTAAAAAGAGAGGCATTTTTTAACTATTTCATTTAACTATGCATATTATTTGCTTACAGAATCAAGCGAGTATGTCAAGCTAATAAGTATTATTTGAAAGCGGGCTTAATGATTTAAAAAAAATAATCAGATATCCTAATGTGTAACATGAACAACTTTCTAGTCGATTTAGTAAAAATACAGTCAAAATATTAATTTAAGTTTCAATAAATATGCTATTCGTAACCAAAAAATGTCAGATTGCGTTAATGAATTTCGGCATAATTTTATTAAATTCCTTTTTTAAACATTTCATCATGACATGTAACAATAAATAGTACTAATTGTGCCCACGACTTTGCTTACCTGGACTTTTGAATTTGTTTACATAAGTAATTGAAAAGAAATATTGAAATAAGATATGAAGATATATATCTAGAATTTTATTACTGTGTCATAGTTTGCGTCTTAGAAAAATCTTTGATTACCAAAAGCTTCAATAATTAAAGATTCTGCTACTGCCTCATATGTTGCACCCTATGATACATAATGAAAAATGTAAATATCGTATGAAGAAATATATTTTAAGCACTGATGAAACGATAAAATAATAAATTATTGCCCTGAATGAGATAAAATAATAATTAGTTATGAAGCATGGGCTACGAAATACGTATGTGGTAAGTACCGACATGTAAGAGGGTGTAGACGTGCGCAGAATCCAGTATCAACATCGTCATAATTTTGAGACCATTTCAGTTATCAGGATACAATAAATTTGCCCCGTAGTTATTATTTATAATCTGTGTGAAATATATGTTAATTGCTTGGGTAACCTCTGAACTAAATCCGTCCATACACACATGCAGACAGACAATTTTTTTTAAATTACATTCATTTTAATAATAGAATATATATTAAAAAACTGGAAATTCCAATATTACTCCCCTACGTAATAATGGAGTCGTTTTTGCTTTGAAAGAAAATGTTTATTTGACCTTTGGCTTTAAAATAACTTTGGCTAACGGAATTGGCAATACATTGCTCAAAAATAGAATAAATAAAAAAATTAAATATAAAATATGTACATGTAAATTATATATCCGAATTTTTTAAGCATTGGTTTGAAGTGAAATCTGTACAAAAAAATGGGAATTCCTCCGTTAAATATTGGGGTACATGGAAGTAAACAATACATACTCGAATCCAATCTGACTACCCATTCAAATGTGATAAGCCTTTAAAAGGCATGAAAAGCTTATGCACATACGCGTACTCGTATGCATATACAGTTATACAAATTCACAGACCCTCCATTGTGACTCATGTTTATTTCTGCCATTTTGTCTTAAAATACCCTCCTTTCCCAATTGTTATGGGTCATCTATCGAATACTGCAATCATTCCATTTTCTAAGCTAAGTATAATAGTTGTAGCAATATGCGGTGTTTTGCAAACAAAATCAATGTGGTATCATGTGATACCACATTGATTTTGTCACATGATATCACATTGATTTTGACAGATGATAAGAATTTAATTGTTTTTCAACACTATATTCCGTATATCATGTTATGGGAATTTCTGTCCAGAATTCTCCGACTGTCTACAAATTAGACTTCATTAGTATTAAGATATAGATAAATATTCATATGATATTATGGCACTAGTACAGAGCATTAAATATTTACATGAGAAAAGATACAATTTTTTTTTCAAAACCAGTTAATTAGTCAAATTTTCTGTGTCTAACAATTTAATTTTATAATAATTATGTTGTATCTCATGTTTTCGATCTGATAATCTGAGAATTCCCACTTATTTTTTACTATTTTAAGAAGAATTAGAATTAGAGCAGAATTCCATCAAAAATGGATTTTGATGGAATTTTGCATGTAATAGTATATACACAAGAGCAACATACGAGAGAAAACAATTCTATTAACTTTCTTATTCAGAATTTCACACAAACAAAGTCATAGGCACAACTAGTAAAAACTAAATTAGGCAAATTTGACATCAACCACATGTACTATTTTTAATGAAAGCAATCGCACGTATCAATCGATTACATTTACAAGGATAATCACAGAATATTCGTTTAATCAATAAATTCTGGATATTGTTCAAATATGAATAATGGTTTCAAATATGAATTTGAAAACAAAATATTGCGATATTGTTTTAATTTTCTCGTCACAATTAAAAATGCTAGGCAAGTATGATAAATCATATATTTATTACGATAAATGATATATATATGCCTAATATATAATCAAAATTTGTCATTTGAAACGAGCAAAATAATTGTGTTCTCTTCGAAAATGAAGATAAGGTAACTGGTGATTTTTGTCTTATAAATTTATTAACACTTAAAACATATTTTTTGCTTCCGTCAATAGAGTATTTTTTCATAATTTCTCTAAGAAAGGAATAACGAAACCTAAAAAGCGACAAATCTAATATAAATTTAACTTTTATAATCAAGAGTACTTTCAAGTAATTGCAAATGTATATTGTAGATAGTTAGCTTAAAATGCTTTTCCTTATTCTTAATATTTTAACAAATATTACTGTCACTTGGCAAGTAGATGCTTTTCGTTATATGCGTCCGGTCGAGTGATTTATTCGTGAAAACTGTTGCAGACGGCGCATAAATCTGCTTTGTACGGTCGAGTTTGTCCAAACCTTTATATCTTACGGTACTGTTTATAGAAATGTTCCGGGGAATTGAAATATCGCTTTTGAAGATCTTTGTGATGGCGTCGTCGTCGTCTGTCGTTTCGAGTTTAACTATCGTTGATTTCGAATAAAAGTTTTATGCATAGTCAAATTCTACATGTGGAATAACTTCTTTTATACGGAATATATTACTAACCTTGGATATTTTCGCACATCTCTGATAAATTATGAGTTTATTTTATGTACGTGGTATAATTTTTCAAGGCTTTAGCGAAATGTTGATAAACTATATGATAATATGTCTAACTAATGACATATTCAAGTCAAAGCATTGGAGGTTGTTAACAAATCTTTGATTTTTAATTAATTTTTTTTCTTTTTGAAAATTTTATGCCATCGGGACTTGTTATACAAAGAAATATATTATTCTAAGTTTTTACGATTAGGATTCTCGACCATTAAGGTCTTTTATTTATTTCCATTTATGTTTATTTTTAGGTTCTCTATCGCAGAAAACAAAAGTAAAAACTTTCTTTTTATTTACTTTTAAAATTCGGTATCACAAAATATAAAACCAAAAATCATTTTATTTTTAGGGTTCTGTATTTCAAAATATGAGAACCAAAAACTTTAATGTCAATTAGGCTCACAAACTTTGTACTCTCTAAAATACAGGCTCAAATTTGAACATAAAGTGTAATACAATTTTGTCATTCTCTATTTTGATTTGACATCTTGCAAAATGCCATATTTTCAAAGAAGTTTTTATAATCGGCTTAGAACATTTTGGAGATAACACTAAATAAGTTTTCAGAAAATCGCGCGTACAAGAAGCATTACTTTTAGTATAATCAGTTCCAAGGGATATTGATTCAAATGAGTAAATTGCTACCCATCTAGTCTGCATAATTTCTGAGGCAAAAACAAAATATTTTTCGAATAATAAATAAAAAATATAATATATGTATATATATATATATATATATATATATATATATATATATATACGTATAAAATAAAACTCAATACTGAGAAGCCGAAACACGGAAATCAATATTGAATATATTTGGCGTTAATTTTGTAGAAATTCATTATTCACAATTAAATGAAACTACGTGATGTAGTATTATTTCTACTATCTTTAATTTCTTTACCACGACCTAGGTTTCGTTGTATTACAACATCTTTAGGTGGGATATTAGCAAAGATCTTTGAATCTTTGCTAATATCCCACCTGAAGATGTTGTAATACAACGAAACCTAGGTCGTGGTAAAGAAATTAAAGATAGTGGAAATAATACTACATCACGTAGTTTCATTTAATTGTGGACGGAAATCAATGACAAAATTTCTGCCTGAGACCCAGAATACTACTTTAAAAAGAATAGATCCTCAAGTTTCACATTTAATGTAGTTATTAGAGCTTTTCATGAGGAAGTTTCATAAAAATTGGAATTGTCATAAGGAAGTTGGAATTGTTATGAGGAAGTTTCATGAAAATCCATAGACGTGGAAGTAGTCAAAAAATCGATAGCAAGATTTTAATCAACAACAACAAATGAAGGAACGTAAAGCTAAATATGACCATTTCAAAACGTGGCTTGTCCCTTCTTACGTACTCGTATAATACTTACCTACCGATTTACTACCGATTTAATTCCTTCCTACGTCCAGATTAGTCAAACGAGTCCACACGAAGAATTTACCCATTATCACTAAAGAGGCCACCTTGGGCCTTCATCACTTTGCTCTGATTTGGCTAAAGAGCTATTTATATCGCCCTTAATTTTATATTGTTGGATTATCATTAAATCTATATCATCTAAACTGGATAATACATCTGTGCTGTTCAGTGCTCGGGATTTTTATAATGTATTCTTAATTTCCATAGACAGACCTAAATTTCGATAACAGTGCTGGGGGAAAACCTTCCATATTCAAAGAAACCATCAGGATTGTTCGACAAATGCCTAGGATATGAGATAACAAACACAAAAAATATAGTCGAATTAAGAATCTCCTTCCTTTGTTTAGACGGTTAATAAGAAGTAAGCCACTTTAGAGAACTCATACAAAAACAGTAGGTACAAAAAGGTAAAACAGATGGCAATTAATTTTCATGGGCAAATTTTAATGCTATAAATATTATTATTCTTCACATATTTTTGTCAATAAATTTAGTAATTATATCTTATTGTAATAAACGAATATTATAGTTATTATATAGTTTTTTCTTATGACCCATTTGTTCTTATGACCTTCCATAAACACAAACCCCTCGAGTAAATCTATCATTTGGGCGTAGATATTCCCGAAAAAAATAATATATATATATAAATAAATTGAATGAAGTCACTTTGCATTATTTCAGTATTAGTATTAAATTAATTAATAGATCATGATACCACGTGAATGTATATTTTATTAAATATTTTACTCAAAAGCGAAGCATATTTGGTTGAAGGACGTACATGAGACCCAAGAACTACGAGTACTTTCAGTACCTGCATCATTTAGGAATTTTAATATATTTCTAATTAGCAAGTTCTTTATTGTATATTTATCAAATTTTCTTAGCCGTGTTCTGTCTAAATACACATTACTATACAAGGGATAGCTAAATGTAAATCTTAATCGAGTCATACACAATTATAGAACCGTAGATATTTTAACATATTGCTTTTGCCATAATCACATGCTTGTAAAATGATATTCAGTTCCGACATTGACAAAGAATTGACTTCATTTTTTGAAAGATTTCGGAAAATAAAATGCAGCCAGATCAAAATGACACAAATGTTGGTAAATATGTGAGAATTTATTTTAAATTAAGTATATTGTTGCGAGTATACAATTAACAATTCTTTTTTTTAAATTTTGGTTATTATTATACAACCTGTGAATTCACTGGACCGTTACCGCTTTCTGCCACTACATACTTCGGTGCACGCACACTTTTTTAATTAAAATAAAAGTTGGGTACTAGTGAAATGTGCGAACGTTTCTATGGCCACGACATGCCAATTCTGCAAAATCTACAATTTTTGGTCTGTTAGCTTCTAACCGCCAGTAAGCTATTCTCTGTTTATCCAAATTGTGCTCCTCCATATGGCTAACAAAATATTTAGTCTTCCTATAATTACATTAATTATGTTGATAAAATCGTACGTGTAGTGGCTGCCTACACAAGGTTTATAAAACAATAAATAAGTTTGTCTGTTTCTATGAAAATGTCAAATATCCGTATTAAAAATATCTACATTCAGAGGAGTATTGTATCTTTGCTTAAGCAGAGGCACATGTGCTAGATAAATGTTTCTAAAACTGCAAAAAAATAACGAAAGACACATTTTCTTCTACGTCATAGTGATTTGGAGAATCTGCTTCATAACCCCAGCAATTTGCTTTACAATCACGGCATCCATTGTGGTAGAAAAATATGGCCTGTCACAACCAGGTTGTGTCAGTTAGTACACACCAACATAAGTTGTTTTACAAGGTTACAACATTTGTATGAACAATACCTTCGGCGTTGGAGCAGCAAATTTTAACTTTTTTATAAATAGTAAGTGCAACCATATAGAGTTATCGCTGTAGGGAAGTCTTCATTTCCTAAAATGTGTATTTGATTGATCTTCGTTTATATAAAGTAAGCCCAGGCTTACACCATATAAATTATCCACATTTCTTTTTGATAGGTTGATCGTTGTGTAAATTTTATCATTAAGATCTCCCGTTCTGTGTTAGCCCAAATATATGCCAAAATCCACACGTTTGAGTGTGAGCATATTGCCAAAAGCACAGCAGTAAAAATCTATCAAACTTGTCACAATTTGGACCAATCTAGAATCAAAAACCACTTCTTTCGTCCATATTTTGGAGACCTATTTGAGACATTTATGTATTTGAGGCCGAAATATTTTTGAAAGCTGGTGGCATTCCAAAAGTCCTTTAAAAGCTACTCAGTTCCATTACATTCAAGGGAAATCTGTCAAAATTGTAGGCCAAATGTGTATTGTCCTCCAGAAAGGGCGATAACCTTCTCTTATAGAAATAAAGACCTTTCACTCTTCTGACCCCGCTTTTAACTTCTTTCCGATAGCAATTACAGTTTGACTGGAGTACAACTTCGGCAACTTTTAATTTTTCTAAGAAACCGGTGGAGGAGGCCTTTGATTCCGTTCTATACTAGGCCATGTTCCAATTTTGCCAGCGATTTCCTGATGATTACCATTACATTGAAGTGTTGATTTTTTGTATAATAAAGTCAGCACGAAATCGATTATTTGTGGAAAGGTGTGAGACGAGGAGACCTAATATCCCCAAAACTTCACCACAGCGTTGAGAGACGTTTTAAGCACTTTGATTGGGACGGATTTTATATCAATACTAATGGCAAACACATCACTTGCAATTATATATGTTGGACAACTTTAGCATAATGCTATGGAATTGAAGCCGATTGTACAAACAGATAAAACTTAAAATGGACATGGACAAGACAAAAATCATATCTAACGTCCATATTGTACCTATGCGGTCAATATGCTATCCTCTAGTTGCTGATCGTCACGTATACCTAAGACAATTATCCAATTAGTTAAATTCAACATCGACAAAGAGGTCCATCTGAAATTACAATTACGAAAAGCAGAATTCGGTAAATTTCACACAATCTTCTCGTTCATGTACTCCAATATCTGAATATAACGTTTTTTTAAACAATGTCTATTGTCAGAATTATACGGATGTAAGTATCCATACCACTTAGAAGGCTATGGAAAATGATATGCCCTGCGTTTCTCTACAAATTATATTTCGTAATGAGAAGATTCATAGGAGAACTTAGAATATAAATATAACCCGTAGAATAAGCAGACTAAAAAGGAAATGAGCAAATCATAAAGTACGTATAACTGACAATCGTTGGGAATAAAAAGTTCTCGAATGGCGACTACATACCAAAATGTCTAAGTGAGATGGCTCCTTACTAGGGGGGGCAGATGAAGTAGTAAACATTGTAGGGAGCTATCGAATAGAAGCAGTAGAGTATCGATCTTCATGGGAAACTATTTGGGAAGCATATGTTCAGCGATGAACGTCTTCCTACTGATAATGGATTTTGATATTTTCAGAAATAATGAAGAAATTCCCTTTTCTTAATATTTTTGAAAACCCGGAAATTCCGTAAAAAATTATAATCCCTTATATCAGACCCTTCCGTACAATATCCGTATAGTACGCAGAACTAAACAAATCTAGTAAGCAAATTAAATACTCGTCTAAATTTTATATATGTATATATATAGTTTGAAGTGTTGGCTGCAAAAACGCTGGTAAACATTTTACAATACCAAATTTCTGTGTCTGAGATTAAGTTTAGTAATTTCTTGAAATTTAAATAATATCCCTTTCATTTCCTTCACCTTTAATTCGTGGAGTCTCGGACGGCGGCCCAGGATAGCGCTAGCTGCGATGCTTACTTCAGATACGCATCATTAGCAATTTGTTTTCAGTTGCATATTATAGACAGTGGAATACTTTGTGTGTGTATCATCTTCTTTGCTATGGATTTCAGATGTATAGCATAGGCAGCTCAGATCTGTTGTCAGGCTACTCAAAATAAGATTAAAAAATGAAACGATCGGGAAAATACGGAATATTTCTTAAAGCTAATACTAGTACAAAAAATTAAAAATAATTTTGAAGTCATAATGTTATGTTCAATAAAAATGCACAGTAAAAATATTTTCCCAAACTTTTCATTCCCTTAGCAACTACATCTATAGCAGATTACTTGCAAGAAAAATGAAAACGATGATAACAATTACCTAAACGGAACTATTGACTAATAAAGTGTATGGACCATTTCTTAAGATGCAATGATCTTTGATTATGGTACAATATGGATATTTTAGAAAACGCTTGCCACAATAACTTTTTTACATTATATTCGTAGGGAAAATTAGCTAAGGAAACGGATTTACTCGGAGACGTACAAAGGACTAAGCGAATACGCATTCAAATAAGATTTTGCGGGATATAAAGGTTTAAGCATTTTCTCTCTAAAAGGTCTTTTAACCTGTATTAGTCCAACTTTCCGACCGAGATTTAGTTTGGCTTAAAACGAAAACAAAAATGTAAAGATTAAGTACCATAGGCTTCTATTGATTTTAGGTGATTTAAGATGTTTTTGGGGTTAATAAATATATTATTGTGTAAGTAATATATTGTAGCCCAGAAATTAAGAAAAAATTGGCAAATTTTCCTTTTGGAGCAATTTCATCTCTATTAAAAATCGAATTTTTATTAAATTGCATCTTGGAATGTGGAAAACCTACAATAGTGCAGAATCACAAAGCAGGTGCTCTTATATCTTTTATTGTATTATTTATAATATCAGGTAATTTCAATACCTATTACAAATTTGATAAAGACATCGTTTTTTTTGAGTTTTAAATTTACTTATATTCATAATGTAAATTGTCTCCCATGTACTCAGTAATGAAGAAATCTATAACTAATCGTGTACATAAATTTTAGTAATACTTTCATTATAGAGTATCACATATGTTACAAAATGTGTTAGCTGTTATGCGCATTTCCTCTACAGTTTATGTAGATTTTTTCAAACACTACGATTTAAATAAGGGAAATCCAATCTCCCTACTTTCAATTAAAAATTTCTGGGTATCATGTGTATGATTATGGCCTTTACGGTAAATGTAAAAAGTAAATTATTTTATAAATTTTTATATTTAGTTTTTCTCCTATTTTATTCCTTTCTTATTCCTCAGTTATTTCCTTTTTTTAATTTTATAATTATTTTAATCCTCATGTACCCAATTATTTGCAGCTAGAATTTGGAGTAATAATAAAAAAATCAATTATTTTAAATAAGTATGATATGGTAAAATATTTTTCTGTTTAATTAAACTACATCATTCATAAGTAAAAATTCGATTTCAAACTTCATAAATCAGTTGAGTTTTCAAATTCCAATCCAAAATTTTACGGAATTGGACGGGTACATTCATAGACTACAATGCAACTGAAATATATTCCATGTTGATCCCGAAATTTGTAATTGTAAAATATGAAATTTATCTTTTGATAGGTTATATAGACTAATTTAAAAGAAACTATTATAAAAACTAATTACATTGCAGGTATACACAAATACTCAAATCTTAACTCCTCTGGGTAACGACCGTTAAACTGAAATGATTCCACCGTATTTTTTTCTCATATTTTTGTCAGTGGCATATACCGGATTAGCAGTTATTTATAAAACTAATCATTATAAATAGAAGAAATTGGAGTATCCCAGAGTTTTACGTCGGTTCCTAATGTTAGCGGAAATTTTGATATAGAGGTTGAAAATTGAAAAAACATTGTTGCAAAAGGTTTAAATTTCCTTAAAAAAATAAAAATTCAAGCGCAATTCATCTAAAATACTAATTTATCAAAAGAAATGGTTAAAACGAAAACAATTTTTTGTACAAAATATCACCTCTAGTTTCCTCGAAAGATTAAAAAAATATAGCGCATTTAACCTCTAAATATTGACTTTACAAAAAACATTTAAAATAAGAATGGAAGATCATCGTTATTCTACCAAAAGGATCCTTCATATTATTTGTTGTAAGATCGGCCATTCTCGAGGTATTTTCGTTAAAGCGTATGACAATGACAGGATTGGTGCATACCCCCGTACCACTCTAACTTGGTTTTGAACTCACGATGGATTATTGTTTAAAAAAAAAACAATAAACCTGCCAACTGTATTAACAAACACACTTTATATAGGTAATATGAAGTGTATTTTAGAAGCAGCGTTTTATTTTGTGTGCCTTCTTAATATTATCTTGTTTTCGTTATTCTAACATTTCTTTTAATGCTATTTGTACATGCAATTAATGTAACTAACATTAATTTTTGTATTGCATATTTAAATTAAGTATTTATAAATATATCCCAACTATATTGCGGATAATTAAGGTAAAATTTATATATATATGTATATATATATATATATATACATATATATATATATATATATATATATATATATATTCTTTTCCTGTATTTCTGGTACATTTGTAAAATATGATCAAAAATGTGAAATGAAATATTAATTTAATTTTTTCGAAAAAAAAACCATAAAATAAAATAATGCTCATGCTTGGCACTACAATTACACAATGAATAGAAATACATGAAGATCGATGTAATGACTTTGTAAAACGATATCAACGATACCTTTGAGATTGCTTTCTTTCACAATATTAAAAATACGCATCATGTAAGATTCATAGGTAATCAATGCGTATTTGATTGTTAAGTTACCTTACAAAACCGATGCTCACATTATGGTAATAAGCTATGAATATCTTTACTAACTTTAACTGAGTCATGTAAAATCAACTGTTTGTTCAAAAGAGAAGAAGTGTTTCTATTCATGATCTTCATCAAGAATTTTATAATAGCCAGCTTCTTCAGGCAACTAAATATGTCTGAAATTGTATTTAACTTTTCCACAATTTTGGTATTGCTATTTTGACTCGTATTGCTTTATATTCTTCTTAATACATTTTTTTATCACTTTCTTTGTTTCGATATATCTTCTCCATATTGAGCTAGATTTGAAATCAATCAACTACAATCAATTTCTCCAATTTCAAACCATTTCAGTTTATCGAGAGAAGATACATTGGGATACATAATAAACTTGAGTGTATCCGATAATTCTTTGGAGTGAGAAAACCTCGATGAAAATTCTTCGAATGCAGAATTAATTACCCAAAAAAACTCTTCAGCGACGTTTGCTTGGCCTAGTTTTCATGCAAATTCAAGTCTTTATGGAGTTTTTTTTTCAAGTTTGGGAAACAATATTGTCGCTGAAAATTTGTAGTTTAGCTTTAAAACGTTAAAAGAAATCTATTATAACAATAATCGTTTTTAGTGCCTTGAAGTTGTATGTTTAATTTATTGAAATACTAGCACATGTTTGTAAAAATGAATAATCCACCTAACATCCATTGAATATTAGTAATATTCAATTGTTCCCTCAATATATAAAAATAGTCTGACTTCTTCCATATGATTAAAAATCTTGGAATTAAGTTAACGCGGCTCAACCAGCGACATTATTATAAATCAATAAGCCGTTGCATGCCGCGTTGGCCTCATCCAATGAAACATCAAACTTTCGTTTTTTAAAATATCCCGATTCAAATATTGAGGTTCATTGTTTTTGTAACTGTGGCTATTATATCATTAATGGAGGCGAAACGACAACGCACCACATACAAGGATTGTTGATGTATGACGCAGTAGAATTCAAGGATTAAATGTATTTATGTGTGTTTGAAATAAACTGATGAAATCCTTTACTTCTTCCTACCGTACTTTCAGCAGCACCAAAATCGGAACAATTATGCTTTAACCTATTTCAGTCTCAGTGAGTTTTTAATAACCGTAGAAATAACTGTACCCTTAGTAGCTCCTGGTAACGGTGTTATCGCAATTAATTCTTCCTAGGTATTATTTACTATATAATATTGGGCAAAACAGCTAAACGAGCAGATTTAGTTACACCAGTACTTTCGTCGAGACATAGGGATATAAAAGAAGAGAACTTGACGTCCTTTTGGTAGTTCTTTCACATTTTTCGCCAGTTTTATTGCGTTTCCAGATAAAGGAGTGTCTTCAATGCTATGTATTATCTTTTTTTGCAAAATCTTCAAAAAGTGAAGCGGTGCATACTATCTAGACTTTTTTCAAAAACTCTCCCTCGCTAAAAGATTTTTTGTGCCCTAAAATGATAATTGCAGCCAAGAAACTTGAAACACTGGCATTATAATTCTTGTTGACGTGTTTGATCATAAACCTCGACTGATTATTTCTCACCTTAATTGAGTATACAATGATTTCCCTTTGCGTTAGTCTGCGTTTCTGACAAAGAGGGTTGCGTAATGTCATTTTACAGACGACGTTCTAAGCACTACGTTAGTAAAATATAAAGCATACACGGTTTATCGCTTCTATTAAACGTGCCATATTTTTCATTCCGTCAAGTTTGAATTATTCCATTACATTTATATTTATAAATCAACTTAAACAGGCAGTTGTATTAATGAAATTAGTTTAAAAACAATAAAAATTGTGCGTAATTTTAATTACAGTCAACGACGTTAATAAACAAAATAAGTGAGTTATGGCTTAGCGGCTCTACAGCCGCCGCGCCGCCCGCAAACGCTGACTCCCGTCCGTTCGGTCAAGAATTTGTCCGAAATCTATCTATCTCGTTTGTGTGATCTATTGCCATTCCTCTAGCGGTAAATCCTTCCACGATACAATTTGTCACCCTGATCTCAAATGTTGGTGGAAAAATAAATTATTACGATTAGATATTTAAATTCCCCAATTAATACTTTGCCCATATCATTTTTTCACATGCATGTCATTGGTTAGACAGCACTTCAATAGTTGGACAATCATGGCTTAATATTATAGCCAAGGTTATTTGTATGTTTTGTCTGCGATCAAACAATTTTAACTCAATTTTAACTTACTTTTTGATACCGCACGAATTCAAAATTTATTCCATAATTATTATGTTTATCGACTACTTATAATTATACAATAATTTAATAAATTTGAACTGATGCTGTAGTCAAGTTCAATAGCTCTTTATGGAGCTCCATAATGTTAGATGCGCCATATTTAGAAACGTTTTTATCGGCAGATAGCTATTTTTACAATATGGCCTTATGCTTGACTTGATTCTGCGGCCAGTGTCATAAGTCCTTTATGGAACTCCTCATCGGTCAATCGTATATGTACACGGTTTACGTTCATTTTAATCAGGATGCGCTGATTAATTTTAATATTTAAATTATGTATGTATATTTGCATAAGAAAAATCTATCAACAAAATAAAAAAATGTTGACAAAAAAAATTTTGTTCACCCATTTTAATTTTAAATTGGTAGCTTAAAAAAGACTTAAAAACTTGCTTTTCTAACAATGAGCTGAAACGTACAATATATAAATGCATAAAATAACCTTTTATATATCCCATTCTGGATTCCATCTAACCTTTTAAGGTCAAGTAAAATGTGAAGTTAAAGTTATAAGTTTTTATTATAACGTGAATTAATAAAGACCTTTAATTACTAAAATGTAAAAAAGTGCGGCAAGCTCAACTCAGTAAGTACTGAACTTTAAATAATCGTAATGCTGTCAAGTTGTAGACTTAATTTAACAGTGATATACTGACTGTATAGAGCGCTTGCTTACACTCATTCATGATTAATTATTGACAGGTATGCGCCCATAGTATTCCACTTGCAAACAACGATTCCACATACAAAAAAGTGTTACAAACCAGTTGTTGTTCCTTGAACCCACTAGGTATAGAAGCCTAAACATAAGGAAAACTTATACCTATTTTGTGGTAATGATATTAACTGAGCGAAACCGCATTAATATGTTAGTTTTATATATCTCAAACCGAAAAGAGAAATTCCTGCCCATCGTTTACCTCACTCAAATAAAGATTTTCCATATTATTTTTGATTGCTAGTTGAATAAAAAATCCCATAAAATGTTGCGAAATAACTTGAAATAGGTATGTAAAACGTTCCCAATATGAATTGAGAAATCTAAGACAATACTTGTGGAGGAAATTTATAAAATATATTTAAAGGTTGCGACAAGCTGATACGTCGAGTGCTTAACTGTTATATACTATCGGCATCATTTAACTGATGATTAATAAAATTTTAAAAATCGAGGTAAATAAAATTTCGACCACAAAATTTATATAACCCATAGCCGATTCTTGAATAAAACTAATTGATACTATTTTGTTTTCCGACATAAAAATTATAAATTTAGAAAATTTAAAAATATATTCATTTATTTAGGTGATCGTAAATTAAATTATTCAACGACCTTGTTAAAATATTTCGGAAGACAAATTATATTAGGTTATTTAATGAAATATTTTAAACCGTACGTAATTTTGGATGAAATGTACGATATTGATGTCATTTTTATTCAAATTAACGAGAAAGACTCTTGGGTAGGGAAAATCTATTGATTTTTAGTTCCCACCTTATATATTATTAGCAACAATACATAACATACGTACTCCGTTTATTCTTCTGACATTTTGTAATTCATCTGAAAAACTATTAAAATATCTATGAGAAAAAATGTGTTAATTTATACTTTCCTTTTTTCTTCTTTTCCCTCAGGATAATAAATTTATCTATAAACCTCAAACTTACATCTAGGGAAAATGTTATGTTATTAGATAAATTTTTTCAAGGTATTACTCTCATTTCTTGAAGAAATAGTTAGTGTATATTACAAAATGTTCCAATTTAAAAATCGTCTTCTAATGAGAAAAAATGCTGCGCCATAATAGAACCACAGCACTTAATGGCGTTAAATTAAATGAATATATCATAACTACTCTAAAAGTGATCCTTAAAAATAAAACAACCTATCGAAATTTACTTTACCCTCATTAGTATGAATTTTAATGGCATAATGTGTGGTTGTCTCTTTTTGTTGTCTCTTTTACTGATTTGCGAAAACATTCACTAATCCCCTTTCTGCTTTATGAAATTATATTTTAATTTCACTGCTTGTACCAGAAAATGTCCAAGAATTGAATTTTATTCGTAGGGACGTGCAACAAATTTTTTACGATTTTTTTAAATTTCTTGCGAATAAGTTTTATCTTAACTTTGGATTATTATCTATATATAATAATTATCTAGAAGGTAATAACAACGCGGCATCATCCAGTTTTTATTTTCACACTTATACTTCGTTAGTAATTGTGTCAAAACCAAAATGAATTCCGTATTTTATGATGATTCCGCCATGTATATTGGACTAATTCAATTAGCTTTATAACAATGTTGTCCCGTTCATATCCAACACCCGTATTCACAAACGACACTGTGAGATGTCATAGCGCATAGTGTTGCCTAAACTTATTCATAAAGGACACTCAAGTGTCGATCGACACTATGCGTTCAATAAATCGAACGCAGAGCTAAGGTAGCTAGCGGGGTATATTACACAACGCATAGTGGCGGTTTTACGTCAAAAAGTTAGGTTATCCTTTACATTTGTCATCAAATGATAGTTTCATTTTATTCTGTTTTGTAAGATTTCGCGATTGATTAGAGTAATGAAGAAGAGTTCGATAATTATTTAAATGATAGGATAAAAAAATGAAGAAGTATACTTACGAGAAAAGTGATACGAGACTTTCAAAATCCGTTTGATTTTAACAGTGCCAAAGAATTCAGAAAAAGATATGGATTTTGTAAAGATACAGTGCTTTGTTTTCTTCTACCATTAACTCATAATTTAGATACAAGTTTATTTAGTTGTTTTTCCTTTTGAAAATTAATCTTTACTTACATAAACTTTATAGTTATCCAATACTGACGTCAATGTGTACACAGAGATGACATTTCTATCTTCAAAAATGTCTTCTAGTTTTTCTGAAAAATTAGCGTAATTTAACTTTGAGATGGTAGGCGTTTATAATTTTTTTATCAAGAAAGTAATTAGACAGCAAACAAATATGGTGTTAAACAGGATTTAATATCTGAAGAATACGAAACGTGAGGAAGTTTATTCCATCCAAGTGAAAATAGTTCGAGACATCATTTTTGCAATGAGAGCCTATCGAGATATCGAGGAGCCAATAGAGGACCATCGTGTAAAAAAATTCTTTGAGTTGTATCTAGAAAAGTGAAAGGCGACTTTTTTCGATTGTTCATAGCAAATATTGGCGGTGATCGCATTGTAAGTCGGAAGGAGTTCCTAGTAAAGAATTTCATTTATATCCCACCTTGCATATAAAGGAACCACTTGATCTAATTTCAATACAGGCACGCACTTTTGTCTAGCCCCTAGCTATTGGCGCTTGAGCTAAGAATTTCCTTTATGTCACTCACCTTTATTTTCTGTAACAAGATACTTTAGTAAATCATCGGTACAAATGGAACTCACTTGTTGCCTCACTCGATTTTTGCTCTCAATGGAATTCCTCGAAGACCTTTTCGTAAAACTTCCATATTTTACATGACCCTTATTTGCAGGAACTAGGATGTGGAATGTAATATTGAATTCCGCTTTTTTTTATATAATATGCTGGAGATGTTCGAAAAGTTTTCAAAGCATTGCAGAATTGCCATCCTTATATTTAGGCACATCTAATAAAGTCGACCACGACCTGATACTTGTGCGTTAGCGACATTCGCGTATAGACCTTAAAGGCTTGAGTTAAAAATTAGCTTAAGGAACTTTTCTATTATTTGTGATTAAATTATCAAAAATAAAATGACAAATTAAATTATTAGTCCATGTATTGTTTATCTAAAACTAAGTATTTGCCTGAATGACAATATTAAACTAGAGGTATCCGGGACTTATTTTTTGTGTAATACGTGAAAATAATAATTTCGTGAATGTGCTGACGCATAGAGACAAAATCAGTATACATATAAATATTTTCTATGGCCCAAGAGAAGCAGCTAAATAGAGGAAATAATCTCTGAGTTGAAATATTGAGGAATATGTGAGTAATGAAATTACAAAAAGAGTAGCACTGAAGGTGAGGTTTAAAAATAAAGGTAATGGTATTTAAAAAATGTAATATTTATCAAAATGCTTGCAAGATATTTCAGCCTTATTCTCTTTTTATAATAATATTTACAATAATTACAGTGGTAATCATATTTCCAGGACAAAACTAAAAAAAATGTGAAGTAAATCTAAACATACAACAATAAAATAATAGTTTCAGCGTGTTATTTTAAAATAGAAGTCGTTATCTAAGCTATATACAAAACTCCAATATACATAAAAAAAATGTTACTGTGTATACAAACATTTTACACTTTGTAAATAAGAAATAACTATTAAATGTGTAAAACATTTTAGAAACACATTATTACAAAATGTATAGTAAATATGTGTAATAAAATCACTTATGGTGTTATCAAAAAATAGGTACTAAATTAGAGATCAATGTACTGCAGGTTTACGGTTTTTACTATATAATAAATAATAACATTTTGTACACTTAATTTTATTATACATGATAGGGATGGATACATAAAAATATCCTGATATTTGGACGTATTCTTAAACAGAAAGTTTTTTCTTTAAAAATCTTAATATTGAGCACTTCTAGATAATCAGACCTAAATTTATTTTTGGTAATATATTCTGTTGGTAACTAACAATGTTGCCATTCGTTCTAGCAATATTTAGAACATCATAAAAACTTGTTGATATATATATATATATATATATATATAAACAAAGCGTTATTGATATATATATATATATATATATATATATATATATATATATATATATATATATAACGACTAAAATCGATAAGTATTGTGTTTGGCATATCTCATATCGTCATATATCCTTCATTTCACTGAAGAAGTGAGAAACAGTCAAACGTCTAGATATTTTAGGACCTAGGGATATAATTAAGAGTCAGCTAATGGAAGGAATTCAATAATTACTACAAACTAAACTTTTGGAAATCCTAAAAATATAAGTCATCTTAAATTTACGATAAGTATATCAAGTTTTAGGAAACATTGAAGTATAAAAATAATCAGATGTAGAAAACAAGTGAAAACAGTTTAATCCAAGTCTACTGAGAATCTTAGTTTTTAAACGACCTGAATATTCCTCATCTTTGTTATCTAAAATAAAAAATAAAAAACGGAAACACACTGTCGGTTTCAAGGCTTTTCCTCCAGTTATGACAACAAACGCAAATAAAGCAATGTCAACAGCAAGTAACCTAGATTACATTTGATGAATATTAAGAATAAATTCATAAACATTTTCTTTTGTAAACCTTTTGCTTTTGAATTCTAGACAATGATTTTTAAGAAGTCCCTTTGTACTTCGCTTACAAAGAATTACCTTGAAACAAGATTAGGTAAGTGGTAAAAATATTAGTCTAATTTTTCTTATTTTGCTTAGAAAAAGTTTGACATAAATTTGTTTATTTTGTGGAGTATGAAAAAGTCTCCTAATATTCCGCATAACAAGTATATTACTATTGTCTCTGTTGCAAACATGTTTCTTTTTATGATACATTTTAGATATTATTTTTTAAATATCGTTGGAATGATAATAACTTGACGGATAAGACGCAATAGAAATATAATTTTAAAATGTTTTTTAATGTGATTAGCGAATGGACATAATTATAATAAGGGTATTATATCCGTTCGCTATTCACGAGGATTCCACAGAATATTATGTGCCTTGATTTAATTCATATTTGTTATCAAGTTTTTAGTTTCTTTCACGGATGAACGTTTTTAAATATAATTGAAATTAATGTAACGTAGAGCTTTAAATTTTATTTTTTTACATGGCTATAACATATATAGAGTACATATGTACTCTTCCAGATTCATAGATTAATTACGTCGGGGATATTTTTGTTGTTGTCCGATTCTTAATTAGGGAAAACATTCAATCTATTATTTTTAACTTGTAGTATATTCACCGGAATTATATTATAAGCGGAATATTTTAGTTGTATCAGAAACCCCATACAATTATTTTTCAGTTCTGTGTGTGTATATATATGATTTGATTTAATTGATAGTACTTATTAGCTAAGGATGGAAACAAATTGTGACCATAGAATCTAATCTTTTTTAATTACACCTTTTTTCCCAAAAATTACCAAAGACGTAAATTACAAAACAACAAAACCTATCTCTTCAAGGTCTTTGTTTCTCATTTCCTTCTCTAAAATCCTACCGTTATAATTTAATTATGTTTAGAATTTATGCACAATTTTGTCCCAAATTATAATAACAAAATGTTATTCTTTCAACTGCGACCTAAATCAAAAATATACGTCGATGTCATTAATGTCCATATCTAGTTGCAACTCCTGAAAACTAAATGAATAGTATATCCATATATATATATATATATATATATATATATATATATATATGTATATATATATATATATATATATATGTATATATATATATATATATATATATATATATATATATATATATATATAATTACAGTACTTAAAAGTAAGAACTTAAAGGTAGCAATTAAACAAGACTGATCCGCCCGTTGGTTTGACTTGGAAAATGCACTAATTAAATTAATATTACTTTAAATTTTGCTACTTTGCTTTATGATAAATGATATAATATTTAATATTATGATTATTATTTATTTTTATATAAAAATATCGAAGCATTCCTTAGAACTGCATCATCATTCTATAAATAATTGCAATGATTTTTTCCCCGTCTCATCTGTTTCCGATTACAGATTTCAGACTTTTAAAATGTACACGGATTTGAAAGAATGTCATATTCTATACTAATTAAATGTTCTCAGAGAAAAATCGGAAACTGTTTTTAAATGTGTAATGCTCTGATCTAGATAAAATGTTCTTTCTTTGTAAAATTGTAAAAATCTGTAATATTAGTGTTAGTATTTTGTAGTCATAGTAGAAAACTTTAATTTCTTAAATTGTTAATGGCGATGATAGTAAAAATGGAAGGTCTTCCCTTAGTCACATTGTGCATAGAATTGAAGCCTATCATTTAAAAAACGGGTCTTAATACTTCACCTCAAATTTAATTGTGATAGCCCCGTCCAACGACATATAACTTAATATACACAGAGTATTTTGACCCACTGTACATGCTTGGAGAGGTAGATTAATTTATTTTTAAATCTTTCTTGTAAAATAGTAAATTACTTCATCAGAAACATCCATTTGGAAAATATCATGTATATAGGTTATATCTTAATACTATATATTAGTAAAAGAAGAACAAAAGGACGAGCGAAACACCAAAATTACTCATTATTCAGTACGAGAGTTGTTTAAACTTTAGTTTGCTCTCCGTAGAAAAAGGTTAAAAACAATAGGCATTTATAATTTTATTCAAAAGTCTATGAGAGATATCGGCAAGGGTTTGAAATTTTAAAAGGGCAACTTTCATGTTTTGTTTGTTATATTATATATAACCTGAAATTATCATTTTATAGTACATTACAGAAATTATAAATATGTGTCAAATAATATTTTAAACACACACACGCTAGAATATCTATTGGCTATGTACGTGCACACAGAAAAATGACAAGAACAAATTTTGAGAAACGAATTGTATAAAAAAGTATAAACTATTATTAAACTTAAAATTTAAAAAATTGCTATCAATAAAATAAAGGAAAATATTACACGAGGATTACTATTACTAATCCTTGTGCAATATTTTCATAACAAAATTTAAATAAATTAACAATAACAACAAAAATATTTTAACCAACACAGTATAACGATGCCACCTCCTACTCAACTCTTAAAGCAAGTCGATACTGAATATTCCTCATCACACGATGAGGTAATCCGCCCGACAACTAGTGTACTTGTCAGCTTAAAATGCTGACATATTCCGTATGAAGCACATGTGATCTCGTGCTGTGAAAGGTAAATTTTCACGTTGTTTTCTTCTTTGCGCGTTACTTATACGACATTGCGCCGTATACAAATCGGTTCATCTCGGCGTGATGTGACGGTAAGGTGCGTAAGGGAAATATAACAAAAATAAGAAGTAAAGATGCGGTGTCACTGCTGAAAATTCGCATTTAATATTTTGATGGAGTAAAATCGAATATTTTTTTATAAGTAACACTTGGATTTTTTCAATGCAATTTCATCATTTAACTAAAATTTTTTTAACAATTTTGAATTCTGTCAAATTTTTATTTTTTTTATATTTAGTTAACCGGTTATCAACGAGGTAGGATACAGGGTAAAATATTCGAATATGAGCATATTTACATTAAATTAATTTAGTATATTATTGTGAGGTTATGATATTAAAAGAAAATATGGTTATTCAGTGATAAATAATCTATAAATAAATTACGAAATTACATTAATATGGTTCTAATAGAAAATTTTAACTGTAAAAGACAACTAACCTTTCCAATGAAATCGCATTACCGAGTCACAATTTAACACGTTACAACTTTATATTTTATCGCTTAAATATAAATATCTACTTTTTTTTCTCTATAAAAAATATTTAAATATTACGTAAATAAAATTATTGCAACCTAAACGTGAGTAATGTTATAAATAAAGTATATTTGTACCTTTTGACCTATTTCAAATAAATGAAAATGACTCGTAATTACTCAAAAAAAGTGTAATTGAATTTAAAAAGTGTTTTTAAATTAATATATTTTATTTAGGCGCTTTTCTTATATTATATATATTTCAAATTTATAGATTTCCCTTTAAGTGCATGTCTAATGGTTATAATATTTAATCAAAATATTTTGCTTCAAATAATCCTTTGTTTGAACTGCAAAATGAGTCGAAATTCAGTCAGAGTTTTACTGTCAATGTACTTCGAGTGTTCGAAAGTCAAAGGCAATAAATAAGTTGAAAACCTATTATAAATAGGTTGACTATACTCTTTAAAAGTAACTAAATTAATTAGTCTGAATTAATTGATTTGCTTAGTGAATTCCTCAGACTTAATTTATTAGAAAATTTGATACCGACGTTTTCTCACGAAATCGTGTCAATAATACGCTACAGTGAGTCTTGGTCTCGACTCATGCTCCGTGATATTTCCTTTTACGTTTTACGTGACCAATGAGCGTAAGGTCGATTGTAACGACAATGTCTAATACTACGGAATGCTACGTGAAACTGGCGGTTCTTCATACACGAGAGGGATTTCATATTTCTTTCATGTTCGACGTAAAAAGAAATAAACATTTTACGTATCATAGAGGCTATATTGTTTATTTGTTGTTCTTCGTTTGCGTTTCGTTGTAAGGCGAACGAATGCTATGGCGTTTTGTTGAGTAAAATAACGTTATTGCCGTAAACATCAAGAGGAGAAGTTGAAACTTTTGTCCGATAATGTCGAGATGTTATAAAGTGTACTTCACTCTGAAAATTGGTTTATGAAATGAATAGTTAGAGATATACGTGAATATGAATGTTGGTGTTTATTTGGATACGTACATGTCGATCTATCACGCTTTAAAACAATCTAAAATTCACAATTGTAAATACATTCAGATTAAGGAAAAGATTGTGGTATCTATTTTTAATCAGTGATTAGAGATTGTATTTGAAGTTATCCATAATATTAGGGGATTTATGCAAATTTTTTGCAGCGAAGGTGATGTTCACAAGAACATTTTCATAAAAGATCTATTTGAGGATGTGAATTTTCGTAATGACTACATTTTATTATAATGTTACCAATTTTAACTAGTTGAGTGTTTTACGATAATGGGACTAAGAACGAATAATTGTGAAAACGAAGTTTCTTACGAATTATGTTGTATTTATTGATAGTAGCCAATTTGATATCTATAACTTAGTAGACAATATAAATTTGAATAAGAAATCTATATGTTGCCTCTAGAAGCAGAGATGTATCATTACCGTGGTGTGTTGGGTTGATCACAAGGCATACGGCCTTTGGTGGCGCGGTTTACCGTGGAGACCCGGGTTTGATTACCGGCTGCTCGACGAGCAGGGCTGGACTGATATAATGGCTGGTGTAAGAGGTTACACTCGTAGCAATAAGTCCACTATATGTATTAATTAGATACATTAAACTACAAAAATAATTAAATTATACATAAATGAATAGAAGCTAACTATTTACAAGCATAGGGTAACTGAATTCAGCTCTAGTTGGGGATTATTACGTTAATTTCACTACCGTTTTTCGTTTCAAATTATTAAATGTCAATTTCAAGGCTTTACTTTTAATAACGGTCTGGTGGATGACAAAATTTTTAAAAGTAGAACATCTATGTCAAAAAACAATAAAACTTAAGCGGTAAATTTTAAATGAAATTCGCGTACGGCGACTCTTTGTTGTTGTGCTACATTTTCGGAGCGTGACGAGAACGTTTATGAAAGCTATTGATAATTCCATCGTTACATCTCAGGTAACATTACATATATATATTTTTTATATACATTTATAAAAATAAATTTTACAGGGTTTCTAATATTGGCACTACCTTAATAAATATATTGTAGTTTATTTACAAACTTTGATAATCGTCATCGTAGCACAAAATTTCTATTCGCGTCTTAACACTTGTTATTTAAGAGCGTTTATTGATTTTTATATAGTTGTTTTTAGTAAGCGCAAAAATAAAGCATGATGCAAAATAATAGATTTTGTAGGGTGAATATTTATTTAAAACCAGCTGCGTTTCGTTTAAATATTATAATTTATGACAGAAGGGCAAATACACGCCATTTAAGAGCGGATACTGATTTCTATCATAGTATTTTTAACAAGTAATTATAGCAATAAAAGCACGATTTAAAATGTAAAATTTTGCGGGGCTAATATTTCTTTGGAAATCAGCTGCGTTTCGGTTAAATAAAGTATTTATCCTTAAAAGTTATTATGAAATGTCTTTGACGGGAAGGTAAGGAAAATAATCGATAGAACTATTTATAATATAATTAGTACAAATAACACCGTATAAGTTAGAATGGATTTTATTTTATATAAGAAGCAAAAAGGAGTAGTCCAGATAGTGCTCTCACGCAGATTGTAAAGAAAGAAAGGGGGAATCAAAGAAAGTAGTTAAATAAAAGAGATAGTTGTAATAAAGACGAGGCAGCTGAAATCACTTTTCAGGAACATTTTAGAGAGCGTGATGATATATATATTTAATATTACGTCATTTTTTTCTGCATATAAATTTCAATTATTCCAATGTTTTTACGTACATTTGATTAAATTTTTCAACTCGGAGTTTTCATTCCATTCTCAAGATCTGGAGTGATGAGTTTTAAACATGCTATTAATACTAAAACATGCTATTAAAATCAATACTAATAGTATTTAAAAGTAAATGAAATTTCATTTCATGTACTGAATTTTCATTTCATGTATTCGTTAAAGAAATTAAAAACTGGTCAAGTTGAGTTGAACTGGTGTTATGAGTTTCATTTTATACTATAAGTAAACCTTAAATTTAATCGGTGTATTTATTATTTTTGAATTTAATTATATGCCGTTGGTATATGTTTTCTAATATATATTTAGCATTCTTCCCTACTGGCATTTTCCAGGAAAATTACCCCAATGGCCACATACAATTCAGTCAGATGTCAATATGTATTAATGAATTGAGCATTTTATAAGTTTTTATTTAAAATCATGTAATAAGCTTGGAAAATATTGGTCACTCTGTTAGTTTCAAATATTGGTCACTCTGTATTTTTGGATATAAGTTATTACGAAATAAAACGTATCAAAACAAATCCTGTATAGATTAGATTAATATTTGAATATCATTTGCCAAACTGAAAATACATAGGCCTATCTATACCTACACATAATCATCTATACAGGTCATAATAAAAAAAATTGTTGTCTGAAAAAAACATAAGATCATCGAACAATAAGGAATTATTCTAAAAATGATATTAATATCTGACAATCAAATGATAAGAGTGATTCACCCCCAAGCAGCTATTTTAAAACATCAAACAGTTATGCAAGCACAGAGCTCCAGGACGTTCACTCGCCTCGGCGGTGGGCAGCGAAAAAAGCTAGTGCTTTCGGCGCAAGTATATTTCTGTATGAGTAAGAAGGCTGCACGCGGACTGTTTTGTTTAGTTTCCTTTATTGTGGGCATACACCTTATACTTTTGTTCCTTTACCTTTTATTTATCTCGTCTATTTTTAGCTTCACAATTTTGTGTATAAAAGAGGGTATCATGCTAGAATAAATTCATTGAAAATTGTATTTTTATTTCACCGAAATATAGTAAAAAACTCACTTCATGTTCGAAGCGAAAATGATTTCTTTTTATGTAACAAATACTTTTTTATTTAAAACATATTTTTCATCTCCAACTGGAATGAATTAATCAATAACAACTCATGACGTTTTATGTACTTTCTATTACAATACTGTTTTAATTTTATAAAGTTACTCAACACCGATGCGAACTAATTTTTTTGCTACTACTAAAGCATTGTTGTGCTTTACCTTAGGTGTCTTATCGATGGCAACTACAATTCTGTGGTGGAAAGAAACGTAGAATCTTAAACAGGAATATTTATCATAATGGTATTAAAAAGACAAGGCTATACCATCACGATTTTTTACTGATTTATCATATTTTTTACTTATGAATCAAAATTTATAAAATAGTTAATTGAATGTTTCTCAATGATTGATCTTATTTTAAATTGTAATCGAAAAAGCAGTGAAAATATCTAAAACAGTTTGCATAAGAAACATAAATTATATATAATTTTCTCCGGTTAAATGCAATTATGTTTTAAAATATATTAAGAAAGCAAAAGTTGACAGGCACAAGACAGCAAAACAACGACCATTAGCGTTTTCCAAAAGTTAATGCAAAATACATCCCCATTCATTGCTAACAGACAACGATTCCTTTCAAACCTGTAGTTCGTTGAAACGAAGCAGTTCACAATTATATTCGTTAATCAAAAGGAGCGCTCTTCCGTGTCTAACGGATAGATTGCCGCTTTGATCACTCTCCGTTTTGTTTGTTTCATTAAAATTATTTTGTTGGGCTTTTAAAATCGTCTAATTATCCTTGGCGATATTCGAAAGTAAATATGAAGTTAATTTTTATTTGTAATAACAAATACGTGGAATAATTTTAAAGAATCTGAAGAAATTTTAAACAAACAAAAGAGAATGGATAATTTGTTTCAACCAGCCAACCACAGTCAGCTGCATTAGAATGCTTTGAAAACAATTATTTTGTTCTTGAATCATTAAAATATGCCTATTCTAAAAATTTGAAAGATTCTAAAATTATACCGCAAATTGGTAACAATTTTAATCTACACACGTATGATTTATAAGACATTTCTCGATAGATTGGTAAGTAACAAGAATAACAGTTATAATGAATGAGTTATCTGATCATGCTGAATGAAATGGCCACCCAATTCTACGTGTAACTGTACAGAATTGTTGAAATTAAAATTTATGTGAGGCACGTGATTTATCCTTGATGTATTTTAGAACGAAGATCCCGAAATAAAAACCACATTAAAATTTTATTATTTCCTTATTTATTTATGTATCTTAATCTATACAGGAGGTACACATGGCAGAATTAATGCTGCAAGACCAATATCAGCTAACCGGAACAACAGCCCAGCCCCATTCGACCGGAAATCAAACCGGAATGTCACCGAGCAGAAAAATGAAGTACGGTGACTGAGTCTTTTATACTCTCCACCATACAAGCACCACGCAGGAAGGAGCAGCACTATCATATGAGTAATAATGTAATGAAAAAAGAGTATAGGACTATTACTGAAATAAAAAAGATTGAAAAAAAAGTTCAGTATTCGATGTTTTTTGTCTCCAGTAAACTTTTCGATACAATTAGGTTCAAAAACTACCCCTTTTCATGGTGTTATGTCAGAACCCTTTTGGGGATCAAGGTATTGATCCTCATCTACCGATCCAATATTTCGGATAAATAACATTCACAATCATTCCGGATAATTTTCAAGGGCAAACAAAAGTACTCCGCCATTATGCTGAAATATCATATTTTGTAATACGGTCCGTAGAAGATCTTCCATCAAAACAGTTAATTTTTTTTAAGATTATAATGTTCCTCATATAGGTTGTGAGGCAGAAAGTGGGATCTCACTAAATGATCGCTTATCACACTTCACACTCTGACTTAAATTCCACTTTACGAACTCTTTCTCTGTAAACTTCCTAGGATTTCCGTGCTATTTTTGCGATCAATAGTGAGTATGGCAGTAATTGTGTGTAAAGGTTGGTTACATCGGTCCGAAGAAGTCATGTCAAGAAATTTGTGTTTTAGGTTCAGTGTTTATAATAAATTGGAAAATCCGATTCTTCGGAAATAATCTCCTCCTACCAGTTTAAGATAGGCGTGTAATAGTATGGGTATTAGCCAGAACCATGGACTATGTACCAGACGTTCCACTGCAATAGGTCTACATGGCGATTCATAATATTGGTGGAAGCCGTTGGATTACAGCAGAAACACTCCATAATAGTTTTATATGTTTTTTTTCTGGAAAAATCCGGAACGGACATGTATATTTTAATTATAAATTCTCAAAAGTACGTGCGCAGTATCATGTACGCAGGTCACGTAGGAAATACAAAAAATTGCTTTCAGATGCCTTTGTTTTATTGGTTATACATGTGTCAAAAAAACTTCAAAAAAAGGAATAAAATTATACTGGATATTTCGATAAAAGTAATTATTCTAAAACAGTAATATCCTTAATAATTTATATTACCCAAACACGTATGTGCCTCTCTTCTATTCAATACATTCTTACCAGTGTTACACTTGTTAAGACATCTACAAATAAAACTACTCTTTTTATTTTAACAAGCAACTTCACAATAAAGTTAATGCAGAAGTATTTACATAAATGATACTCTGTAAGAAAATAACACCAATAATATAAAATAGTAATTATTATAACCGTATTCGTCTGCTGTCCCCTAACCGTCGGCATCCCCTAACAAATGCCATAATTTTTGTTAAAAAGGCAATGTGAGAATATTACCTGTTTTCTCTTTTCTTTTTAAATTATATGGTTATCTGAGCCAAAACAAAATTATGAATGGTGTTCAAAATGGCAAAATATAAATTGTTTGTTATTAATGGTAAGTTAAGAGAGATAATACTTCGATCTCTCTTACATTTTCATCTCATTTTGAAGGATTGTTTGCTATTGAGGAGTACTTCCGAGACTGTTCGTACTTTATTACGTGTCATGTAATATTATAATTGTGCTTTGAAGTGCGTGCAGAAATAAATTATATAAACACGGCACTGAAAGCGGGTATATTAAAGAACATAAAGTATATTGTTTATTATACCATTTTTTGTCGTTACGTCATAGTTACGTTTTTGTATTTGCGGTTTCATGGATTTTGACAGAATAACAGATGTTAAATTTATTTTTATAAGGAAAATGTTCAAGAAAGTGTTTTTTTTTTGTTTTAATGATGAGAGAATTATTATTTTTAATTTAGAAACTTGTTTTAAAGTTGGGATCATTTAATTAAAAAAGATATAATTGAAAACATTACTTCATTTTTTTTATTCTGATGCTGAAAGAACTTGACTCTTCTTTATCGTCAACGTCAAATACAAAGCAAAAAAAAATAAATAAATTTCCTTCTAGTGGGAAAAACTGCCTGTTATTTTGGTCATCGATCAAATTAAATATTTCTTCTTATATATTTTACTTGAAAGACTATTGCTATGCGTTTTATAACAATAGTATAGAGTAATTTGTTGCCACGATACATAGATTCGTTAAGTTACTTATCTTCGGGCTAATCCAGTGAAATAAGTTTCATTATTTAAACGACCGTCGATACTCGAGACGATATTGATTTATTATTTACCTTTATATTTTCGCCGAAAATAATATTTGCAAAACCAATGGAAATAATGAGACTGCGAGTTTACCATTGAAACGGATGTCCGGAGAAGTTTCACATATTGCATACAGATGCAATATGTGACTTCACGAAATAAATTTTTACAACGTTTACGTTCGCTTTTTGTTAGGCCTGGTGGTATATCGATATATTGTGAGTAGCCTAGCAAAGTGTTCACTAATAGTCACGTGTCGCGGAATTTAAATTTGTTTACCCAGGAGTTGTTTTTAAGTGAGGTTTATTTCTAATCGTATTATACACCCTAAACAATAATTTATCTTCATGCTTCAATACACGATGCAACAAGAAATAAACCTTATAGAAAAATGAAACAATGTACACAATTATTTTACATCTCTATAATTTTGTTATATAATGTGCCATTGGTTGTACTCAATAGCTTACGGTTTATAGCTTAGTAACCTCTCCACAGTTAAAGAATGAAAATTTTAGTTATAAAAAAAAAATAAAAACTGTAATATTAGTTACATTAACCATAGAAAAAATTTATTATATATTCTGTATTAAAAATATTTAAACGTAAATATCACGATTACAGAATGGCTATATCGGATATTAAAATTAAATATCCCTCTTGCCTTCTGCTGAACAAAGTTAAAACTGAAAAATTAATAGATGTCATTACCATGATTTGTTATTTTATGAATGATCTGTATTATGGATGAGTAGAAAATTACACAAAAAATAGAATGACCTAAAAGAGTGTATTAATGACAATAATACATGTAATTCTGTACACACTATTTTACTCAGCTAGAGCTTTGACGGTACGATGTAACACAATTAAATGAAACTACGTGATGTAGTATTGTTTCTACTTTCTTTAATTTCTTTACCACAATCTAGGTTTCTTTGTATTACAACATCTTCAGGTGGGATATTAGCAAAGATAAGATGTTGTAATACAACGAAACCTAGGTCGTGGTAAAGAAATTAAAGAAAGTAGAAATAATACTACATCACGTAGTTTCATTTAATTGTGAATAATGAATTTCTACAAAATTAACGCCAAATATATTCAATAAGGTACGGTTTAAGTTAAATCGGTTCCAACAATAATTTAAATTTAGCTGTTTATAGCCATTTTTTTAATAATACGTTCACTGAAAATTTTCATATATTTTGTATTATATTTATGATTAAATAAAAAGAAAATCCTCATCTTTGAGACAACCTTCATCAAAGTAGACAGTTATGTTTGTAAGTGAAAATTTTATTACCTAGGCTATACCGAACTTTTAATAAATCAATTACTTTACAAAGATTACGGAAGAAGACAATAATAATTTACCCATTTCAATAAGGAATAAATGAAACTTTTTTATTTAAAACTGACAAACGGCACATCATTTTAAATCTGTCGTCCGCTATTGCACAGCAGTCTGTAGTTACGATTATTAATCAAAAGGAACAATTTTCCGTGACTAATGGATGAATTCTCGCTTTGATGACTGCTCGCCTTTTTTGTATTCTTTTTATACCGTCAATATCGGATGTAAAAGTGTATCTTAAATAATATTCGGTGCTTGGACGATATCTTGATTAAATAAAAATGAAAAAAATACTTACCTGGAAAAGATCATACATATGCATAATCTTAGATAACGTATCTTGTAAATATAATATTTATGATGAACTTAAAACCTATGCATATTGCATACAGGACAATATTTTTAAATACGACAAATTGCGTATTTTATTTTCTATTGTGTAAAAATATGGCATAATAGGTTTTTGCGGGCAAAAAAGGAAGAGTAATATCAACTATTCAATCTACGGAATTACTAGTTGGTATTTGTTTATTGGCTACTAAAGAATCAATCCCCACTCTTAAAGTAATCTTATATTTGGTTATTTGTCAAACTCAGAGTACAGAAACGCTTTCATGATGAAGGATTTTACTCCGATGCTGTTGCTATGGTATTTTTTCAAAATAACTAGCAGTTTGCTATTGTTTACTAAAAGTAAGAGGTAGACTATTTTTAGTTTCGGGTTCATAGCAGTAAATCTCGCTTTCGTTACTCATTGACAATGTCGAATATAGCACTTGAACAACATCTATCGAACTTTTTTTTGGGATCTCACGATCTCAAGTTTCCCGAATATTCATATTGAATTTTCCGTACTTCATTCATTTGAATCCTTAAACTAGCCAAAAATCTGCGTACAGGTTATTCTCTTGTTGATATTTGTCACGGGCAGTACAGGATTGATGTTATCTTCAGTTGTCGCTTTTGACGTCCCTCATATTGATCAGTTATGAAAGATTATTAAGACAAAATTTTAACTCCATAAATCAGTTGTAAACAGTAATACAATGCCAATCGTTGTTGGTCTTAATTTTATGGTTGATTAGGACCAGAAAGGAAATCATAAAAATATCAATGTGGCTCAGAAATACTAGAGGAAAACTTATGTAAAAGTACATTTCTTTTTATTTAATAATGTAAGATCTCTTGTAATTGTTTTCTTAACATTTAAATTTTTTTTCGCATTGTCACTTTTACAGTTTATTTACTTTCTTTTAATAAGTGTTTAAATTTTGAGTTACGTTTCTATCGAATTATATCTATATCTTAACAAGAGGTTCCGTTAATTATTTTTCCAGCAATTTTCAACTTACTTTAGTAATTTTTGCAAAAATTATTATAATTTTTCTAATATTTCATTGCCACATTCTCCATGCCTATAGGCAGACACCATTTTTTTATTTTCGTACCGTTTATTGTACGCTCTTCGGAAGAACTATAAAGATTTGGGTTCCTATAAAAACTGATTTCACATTACGATAATATTTACAAACTAATAATATTGTGAAGATATTACATTATTAAACGTGTTGAGTTTTTAAAATTTTCATTTATAAATCAAAATCCGTCGATTTTGACGAGGCGTTCATCGAACAGAATTTCGTTTCATAAAGAGAAAAACTGACAGAGTGAAGGTAAAATTTAAACTATGTCTAGTATCGAAAATAAAGTCTGTTCTATATTACAAGATAGAAAAGCGCTGCGCCTGAAAGACTAGATTTCATATGAGCACAAAACCTGATTACAACGCTTCGAGACGTGACTTGAAGTCATACGTTTACGTAACATATTCTGATTTTTTGCATAATAATCCGAACATTAATCCAGTTTATTCATACAATTTGTATTTTATTTAATTTTTGATAGTCTATTTTAAAAGGCAAATAAACAAGAAGAAAACCGTTTTGGTGTGTAAACATTCCATAAATTGTCAATTTATAACTTTTACCAATAGCAGTTTTTACTTAATTATAACCATCTATGATACTAATAAAATACTTTATCAAAAATCTTAATAACTACTTAAACTAGCGGACGTTTTTCTAGGTACTGATAATTAGAAATAAACTACAAGTATCGGCTCTCACGATCTCTTTTAATATCATTCAACCGACAATGCGAAAGATCCCATAATTAATTTTGTAGAACAATAAACTAAAAATGTTTTCATAGCAATCGTCACGATTACATTGTGTTGACTCAATAAATGGAAATATATCACCCCTTTAACTTTGTTTGCCTGCAATATCACCTAAAATATAAGGGATTTATTGTCCCAGACCTTTTTAATTCATAATTTTTTTTGTCAATTTATTAAGTAAAATTAATATTTCAATAAAAAATAATGAAAAAAATATAAAAACACAAGTGATAATCTATCTTTTATTGACAAAAATGTAAATATATGAAAAAAAAACATGAAACTTCTGCTTATTTTTATATATTTAAAAACACTGGTGTTTATGCATATAAAAAAAACATTACTTCTTTTAGCCTGGCACAAACATAGTTTTATGCCTTTGTGAATATCTATGGTATTTTACTATAAGTTACTTAATTACCAAGTGTACTTAAATCTGATTTCAAATATTAAAGACATCTTCGTAACTGAAAAAAATTATTTTTTTTTATTATTGTACTTACAGGTAAATTCTATAAACCAAGTCTAATCAATAAATTTAGTGCCTAAAAAATAAAAAAAAATTAATTATTGGATGCAAAATTATTTTCTGAAAATAATAGTTTACTTCATTTAATTGTTGAAATTTATTTTTGTATCCTTATAAACAACAACTCTAGTGTTTTTTCTATACAAGTTCCAAAAATTATTTCTTAAATAGAGGATCGAAAGGAAGAGGAAGGTTGTATTTTTGGGGTCCAGTACATCTAAAACAAAAAAAAAACGAAACCCTAATAAGATCATTCACGTATTTCTTAATCTATATAAAAAGACGTACTAATAGAAACGTGGGTGATCTTATAAGGATTCCGTTTGTTTTTTTTTTGTTTTTGAGGTACTGGAATAAAAAATAAAAATATATCTTATTAAAAGTAGAAGCGCTTGAGGTCGGAACTTGAAATTTTTTGATTGGCCTTCGAAATAGGACACATTTAATATTTTAGCGAATTTTATCTTTTGGATATAAGAATAAAATAAAATACCAATGCTTTTTACCTCACATACTCATTCAGCGTCGCGCTAATAATTCACTGGTTGATAATATTCTACCAAACGTTCGCTGTCATTTCTATTCTTTCGTGTATTTAGTAAATAGTAATTTTTAATGCCTACAGTAGAAATAATTTGTTACATTTCATAATCTAATAAGTTCTTTAGTACCTTTAGTATAATTCCTTTAGTCCTGAGCTAGCTTTTATGTGCTTAAATGTGTGTGGTTTAATTCGTCCACCACCGCTAAAGTCGTGGCACTATATTAAATGGGTGTGACAGCACCGAATTCAAATTTAAAACTCGTATGTCTTAGCAAGCAACAAGGCTAGCAAGAGAGGAGGAATGGGGTCTGATAGCTTACTATCTCGGATTTTTTAGTCGCCATATTGCAGCGGTTTTGCGCATACCGCCCTTAAGCTGTGGAATTATTGAGGCACGACACAAGTTTTGTAATCATTTTGAGATCCAGCGTTTTAATGACGAGCCCAGTATTAAGTTAATCAAGTTTTGGATAGCGAAGTTCAAAGCATCAGGATGTATACTAAATCATTCAAGTGGACCTCGAAATAGACCTGCGCGATCAATTGAAAACATTAACCGTGTCGCCGCTGCAGTCAAAAAGCATCCATGAAGATCGATAAGAAAACATGCTACTTCCTTGAATATCCATCATTCAAGTCTTCAAATAATTTTGGTTTTAAACTTAAAATTACATCCCTGTATAAAACAGATTATTCAATAGAAGCGGAAAATTGACTGCCAAAAAATGTTAGAATTTTTTTCAGAAGAAAATGGAATGGACAATGTTTATTATAGCGATGAATCATACTTACTGGAAATTGAAATTGATTGAATTAAAAGCCCTAAATGAACTGTCGAGTGCGCAATATCCTCTGAGAAAATCATAGGGTCATTTTTAATAAAATCCGCATAAATGTACTTTATAATTAGAATTAGCAATCAGAATATTATAAATACAATAACTGTTTTTTTATTATTATTTAAAATTTGAATTCTTCGCTGAGACACTTTTTATGAAAAGAGAATAATGAAGTAAGTTCTTTTAACGTTATATTCATAATACGCAAAAACGTAGTGTAACGTTGTGAAACGGACAATATAATAACTATAATTATGACTTGTTTTTTTTGCGATCGTACAAGGTAAACGCGTGGAATCTTGTTATAGGTAGTCGTTGATATGAAGAACGGATCATATCTGGAAAATATATTTAGCTTCAATTGATATGCAATACATAAAAGAAAAAATGCAATTGTGATTTGTCGCTCCAATATTTGTTTTGGATACTGTACATATCAAGTGGAACTTGTACAAAATCACAAATTTCGTCCTACGCATATACCTCGATAAATATTGCTCTGTTTCATATTGAGAATAAAATGTAATGAGACAAAAAGTACATATTATTACAAAAGATAGTCGTTGATACCTCTAGTCTTTATTTATCAGTTACTTTCAGGTCGGAATATCGTAAAAAAAATTTATTGAGTTTGATATTTACATTAATTAATTCAATTTTGCTCTTGCCATTCATAGTTTGATTTAAGGGAAAAAAACAAAATGTTTTTTTTTTCATTTTATTATGGGTATTTACCGCTTTGTTGAGAAGGAAATACTAACGTAGTACTTATTTATTTTAATGCGATTTTTTACTTTCGTCCTTTTTCTTGATTTAAAACTGAAATTTGAGACTGATTATTGATTCATATATTATGTAAGTCAGCGGCGAATTCTCTTTTAGTTTCTATTACTTTAGTGTATAGCTTAAACTGATACTTTCCCTTTATGCTCAAACATCAGCTAAGAGTTGGCATATAACAATTATGTAGTTTGAAAGTAGTATTTTTATGGCTGAGATGATTTCTTTTTTAATTTTTAGCACAAAAGTTCTAAACTTTTATGCAATATTCAGTTTCATCCTTTCAAATCATATATTTTCTTTGGAATTTTAATAGAACCTTTTTAATGGAGGACAGTTCTAAAAATTTAACCGGCTTCTTAATAATTTTGTGTTGTAACTTTCGTATTTGACAAGTTCTATGAATATTTCCAAAAATGAAGTATTCAAAAAAATATTAAGCCTATAAGAAAAACAATGCTAATAGCAAATAGTTAACGAGCTGAGATACCTCGCAGTGGTTTAAGGTCGATGAGTAAAAAGATAAGAAAATATTTGAGCTTAGAGTTTGGATATGATCTGTGGAACAAGAAAATTGGAAAGTGTTGTGAGTGCAAAGGTTTAAAAAAGTTTTACAAACATTCATAAATATTACTGAATAGTCCAACTCCAATAAATAGAAAATTAAGTGACTAATTTTTGTTTCATAAAACACCAGGATTTAGGGATTAGGAATTAACGTTTATGGAAGTAAATCACTCAAATTCTCCATGGACACAATATTCAAAATTATATGGAACTTACATTCATTTATTTTCCTTGTTTCGTGGAATTAAATTTTAAGTTTTCATGGGCTTTAATTACATTTTTTTGTTTTACTCTGTATAATTTTTTTCCCTGGAATATTGTTTTTGAGAATCATGTTTCAATATTTCTTTCCCGTAGTACGTAACAAATTTATGCTATCTTGTTGCTGCTATAATTCTCTAAATTTATCATTTTTAATGACAAATACCGGCCAAGTAATTTTTCTGACAGGTGGCGGAAAAAAAACAGAAGACATTGTATATAACTTTGAAACTTAATACTTAGCAAGTGGCGATTGCAAATTAAAAAAAATGATAAATGTAACCTCAATTTTATTTTAAAATTCCTGTCCTATTAACTAATCCAATTCTAATAATAAGCGATGTTGTGATACAATTTACGACAAGATAATTTTATCGATGTGTTTTCTTCGGAAGCGGTGTAACCTTTATTATAACCATGCAATCATATTTATAAAACGATTCATTTCAAATGTGAGCGAACGTGAATATAAAAAAATGAGACTTGATGTTTTTTCAATTTTTGTTTTATAATTTTACTATTAAAATTATACTTTGTAAAAATTACGTCAATATCTTTAACACCCACTACATTATGAAGAAAAAAAAAATAAAAAACATTTAATAGATTCATTTTAAAATAAAAATTGGAATATTGTCTTACTTTTCCGTGTCGTAAGACAGAATTCTATAGTGAATTGATAATGAAAGCATACAGTATGATTATTCGAATCACTTTAATATACCCAGCAGAGATGTGTCAATTTAAGAATAATTATATGTAAAAATAATAAAATAAAAAAAATAATAATAAGAGATCCCAAAATATTATAACGACGATTTATATTACTGTAGTATCGTTTGGCTCTCCACAAAAGCGTTGTGCCAACCAAATAATTTGCTACGAACGACATCAAAATGTCACTCCATCGACTTTATCACGTTTATTTATCTGCCTTGCGGGTGAATTGCGTTCGTCTATTTCCTCTTCCCGCTCTAACTCGATCAAAGCCCGCCTACTCCGCGCTGGCGGCCAACAAGCAACAGACATATATTCGATTACCACTTTGACCCCGATTATTATTATAGCTGTTTGATTAAAAACATATAATAGAAAAGTAGATACAAATATTGTTTGGTAAATGCTGAGTTTGCCCCGTGTTTAAATTTTCGAGCGCTATTTTTACGTCCACGAGAATTTTTGTGATAAGTAATAGTAAATATCGTATAATTTGTCAAAGGTATAACACACGTGTATGTGGTCTAGCATCGTCACCTAGAAAATAACCTCGATCCTGTTGACTACTCAATTTGTTAGCTATTCGGCCCAATTATTTACAGTAAATATCTGCATTAATTGTAGATTTCTCTGGAAGCAATTCCCAATAAATAATGCCCTCAAAATTCCACCAGTAGCTGAGCATCACTTTTTAAGCACTTATTTCAGGTTTGGATACTGAAACTCATGTTTCTCTGCCACCCAGCTAGTATCGTCGAAGTTACAGTTTCAGTCAGTGTTTCAATATCAATAACTGTTCACAAGTACCAATTTTGAACTGAAGGTGATATGACGACAACTCGTGGGGTATCTACAAACCGAATTTTGAAACGTTTTCCGATTCTTGCAAATGGGTTTCTATGGTGCCATGACCGAAGTGTAGCTCATCCGCCAATTGACGAGTCATCAGTCGAGGATCCCCCTCAATTAAGCGTCGTAATCGTTGAATGTCAAATTCAACAGGAGTTTCGAAAATATTTCTGGGAAAGTCACGAAGTTGTAGCTAAAAACTTACTTAGTCAACCTAATAATTTGTTGGCCTAAGCAAAGCAAATAAGCCAATAAGATAGCGTAATAAGTAAAACTAAATATCAAAGAATAATATTTAATACGAAATTACTTTTAAGGTTATGACATGATTTATAAAATAAATTAGCCTGGGAAAAAAGGTAAATTGCACCAACAATCCAGTTGTCCCCATAAAAAAGTATTATTTCTTTATAATAATATTACAGACGGCACATTTCCATAATTTTCCGAGAGAGCGCATTAAGTAAAAGCAAAATTAAATGGTTTATGGTCATATAAAAGTTTACCGGTGAAGTAATGAATAATTTATCAAATTAATAAATCCCAATCGCCTCACCTACCAGATAGCTTTTATCATCTTACATCGGCTTCTTCCTTTGATTTCAAAAGAAGTACTCGCCTTTGTGCTTCT
The DNA here is from genome assembly GCA_039881145.1 of Druceiella hillmani. NCBI lineage: Eukaryota > Metazoa > Arthropoda > Insecta > Lepidoptera > Hepialidae > Druceiella > Druceiella hillmani. Next base: position 1,894,091 of record JAYKKI010000110.1, on the reverse strand, counting down.
TATCTAATAATTACAGTAAAAAAATACGCAAATAATTAATAGCGTTAATAAAATATAATTAATTATTTAAAAATATTTTATTTTGTAATAGTGCACATGCTTATCACCATAGTTTAACAAAAGAACATAACAAGTAAAACAACCATAAACCATATTTACGAACCAGATTACAAGTGAAGTAATGAAATAACGTATGAAGTAAATCAGGTTACAGTATGGTATATACTGTAACTTGAACAAATGTTGAAAAATATTGTTGTCTGTATGAGAAATCTTGTCGTCGCCGTGGTGTATTGAGTTGATCACAAGGCAAAAGTGCTTTGACGGTGCGCATCAAAAAAACTTTAATAAACAAAAATCATAACATTGCAACGCAATATATTCTGGGCTGAATCGCTAAATCTCCGAGTAACGAACCGCACTTCGAGCTTAATCTCGTTAATCCGGCGGTTCAAATGGTTTATCACAGTTTATTTGAGACAAAATGTACGCATTTCCTGGTTTGTAATAAGCCTTGAGTTATGTAGAAGATAAAGGAAATAAATAAAAATGTATAAAAAAATTACAAAAGTAAATATTTTTATTAATCAATTATGTAAAGAGGTTAAGAAAATATATTTAAAAATCAAAATTTATTTTTAACGGTCATTAAAAAAAATCTAAATATCGCTTGATAATCTCATCATATTCCCTAAAATTTAAAATGTAAACGTTCCTAAAATTTTAAATGTGTACGGAAGTGTAATAACTATAATAATGCGCAAAGCAAACGGTGGATTTTGGTAAACGGTAAGTTGATAGCCAGCAGCTGCCTATTTTAGACGGAGACAGGTAGTCGGCTCTTCACCAACACAACGCACGCACGTGTCAAGAGTTGCCCGACACTGACTAAAGTACTTGCCAAATTTGCAAGTGGTCACTTATACTTTCAATAATTTTTCTAATAACGTATTCTGACTCGTATATTTTATTTCTTTTCCGGATCCTCGAAAGTCGATCTGTCCTCGAAACAATTAGATGAGTAAGTAATTAATTTGGAATACAACAATATAATTTAGTAGAACAATATATTTTGACTACAAAAATGGATAAAATGACTATAATATTTATTTTGATAAGGAATGACAAATTAACACAAATTTTACTTTTATTTTTCGATATGAAAATAAATCTGAATGAAATTAAGTTGGATACATTTAATTTTCTATGAAAAGATTTATACTCTCGTAAAATTTTTCTTTAGTCCTTTTTAAAACTTGCAATTCTACCACACATAGTGTTAGTGTATGTGAGAAGTTTTGCTTAGTATATGCCACGATAGCGTCCAGACCAGGGAATTTCACTTCGGTTATATCTATATATATATATATATATATATATACACACACACACATATATACATATACATATACATATATATATATATATATATATATATATATATATATATATATATGAGTGTGTGTGTGTGTGTGTGTGCGCGCGCGTGTGTGTGTGTGATTTGAAAGGTGGTATTTTGTGATATTACAGATATTACGCTATTATTTTTTGAAAGATATTCTACAACAATATTCTTCATAATTTTTTATACACTAAAATTAGTTTTGATTATAAAAAAGTAATTGTTTGAAAAACTGGTACATTTTTAAAATTTATTGATTTTACCAAAAACTGTTCCGTTAATATAGACGTGCAAATGCATATACGTATAAAGGTAAATAAAAAAATCTGAAGATTATTATTAAAATCATACTGCAGCTATATGACCTGTTGTTCAAAATATTGTTCAAAACATTTTCTTAAAGTTGAAATTGCTGTTTCATAATTATTGCGAGAAAATAAAACTATTCAATATAGTATACAATTTTTAGCGTTATTTTTTACTTCATACGCTTTCTCACCATATAAAATATATACAATTATTTCTACAATTTTATTCAGTTGCCTTCTCTAAGCGCCAACATATTTTGCAGCAAAATATATTCTGTATTTTACACATACTACACAATATCTTCACCGTCATTTTTTACATTTACGTTCAGAAGTTTTTTTTATTAAATTATGTATTTTGTAGGTTATTTGATATTTTTGCAGTACATAGCAAATATTTTTTTAAACTTGCTGAAATATTCGTCCAATGCTTGTAATCAGAACTTACGGCTTATAATAAATAGTACAATGCGTAATATGAATTTAAGTAGAATACATTCAGAACGTGGGTTCACTAAGTACCTATTCAATCAAAAAATCTTGAGCAGATACTATGTGAACTCGATTTGCAGTACTTGGAAATCCATTTAGTACAGCCAATTTGCTTAAATTAATCTCCGACAATGGAAAATGTTGTTAAATATGCATGAGAGAGAAATAATTTTACCCTTTTCGAAAGCCGTGATCTTTATTTAACGTTAACAATTATTTTTCACTGTAAATGGCTGTAATAAAGAAAACTGTATTTTTAAAAATTATGGACGTAACATATTTAATAAATTCATCTGAATTTTTCATCCAATCTGCGAGAAAATTATATACATTTTTATATCCTTTCTAAAGAAAGATATATAAGTCGTTCTATAAAATTCGCTTAAATATCTATAAGTTAATATATCTGGAATGAAGATAATTAATTTGGAGTATAAATTTACATTAAAGGATTTCACAAATATAATTAAACGCAGAATCTCAAATTTTAAAAACTATTTTTTATCATTACCAAAAAAATATCTTTGCGATCTTTAGCACCCTATTTCTATAAATTGCATCTAGTACTTTATTGAATACGTAGATAATAACAGAAAAAAAAATTACAACCCTATACGGTTATTCATTGATTTTAACTATCGATGACTTAGCTGTTGAGGAATAATAATACAATATTAAGTAAAAGCGGTGAAATTATTTTTTCAAAAACTAAATATGAAAGTGACATTTCTTTTGCCAAGTGAATTTGCGTGATTATCGTATGTTTTAATTTTTTCTTTCAACTAACCTCAAACTTAGCTTATAATTGTAGATATATTTATTAATATTTATTTATATTAGATTATAGATATATTTATTAATATTAGATATTTATTATATATTTTTTTGTTTGTAATTTGCAACTCAAAAATATGTCAATAAAGATTCTTCTTTCTAAATTAACTTTGTAATCTACAGTATTGAATTTATATATGTGTAAATTCATACATTGATGAATTTACATATATTGTAATCTACAGTATTGAATTTACATATAGTCTTCTGTATTTCATATATATATTCGCCCCGTAATGCGAAATATTTAATTATATAGTGTCTTTTAAGGTACATTTAAAAATATAGTAAATTGAAAAAAATACTATTCCGATTATAAGTTCAAAATATGCATCCATCATAAATATGTTTTCTAAATGGATATAAAGGCAAAATTCAATAAATTCTTTCTTATTTCATATATTTGAGCAAATAGAGTGTATTGTGTACTCAGTAGTTCACGCATTTGGCAATATTTATAAGATGTCCGAAAAAACGGTATATAATTCACACTTTATTTTAAAAATTGGTAAAGACAGTTTTAAATGGAATAAATAATCAAAAAGCCGTCAATAAATATTAATAATTTAAAATTTAAACTGATGCCTGGAGGATATGAAACATCCAATTTTTTTATACTAAAGTATAAGTATATTTTTAAAAAAATATATATTTTTTTATACTAATATATATAAGTATTCAAATATATTTATTTTAATGAATTGAAAACGAAAATTGTTTACCACAGAAATATTTCTTAACAGTCCATTGTAAATAAATGCTTTTAAGGTTTTAAGACAGATTATTGCAATACACCGATATAGACGAGTAAAGTTGTGAGCGTTAGTAAATAAGAAACAATGCTGATCCGAATTAAATCGGAAAGAGTCTACGAGACAAGAATCTAGCCAAATGCCTGACAATATGCGAAGCTGGCCGAATTAAGTCGGAAGGATCCTACGATACACTAAGCTGGCCGAATGACAAGAAGCGCTTTTCCATAAAAACGTTTTAATTCCCATTTAAACGTGGCATTAGATATTTAGCATCATTATTTTTTGACGCCATTAATATAATTTTTTTGCAAAATGGCGGGTTGCAGCGATATGCCACATCGAAAAGTTACAATTTGTGTAACACCTCGCAAACGATGAGATTCACATTAAAATTACGAATAATTTTGTTTTTATAGAGAATTTAAATCAATAAAAATTTTATTTAAAATATTTTTGTCCCATAATTATTTTTGAAACTACAACGTTTTAATTACATGCAAAATAATTTTCGCAATATGTAATAACGTAGATTACAGTGGTCATTGTCAAATTGACACGTCAATAAGTTTTTTCCCAAATTTAGTCTCTTTAATTTTTGGTGAAGCTGAACTTTTATGAAGTTGTGTGTTAGTGTTCTAGTATATGATTATCTTATTGTAAACATAAAACTTTAAACTGGAAACCGAATCATCATAGTGTTTAATCCACCAGTGGTGACGTGATCCACACTTTAAATGTAATTAATCCTTGTTACTCGCTTTTTGTTTTTCGCGCGTAGATTATGAAAATTATGAAAACTGTGGTTATTTATGAAATGAGTATACTTCCTCTTTAAAAAAATATTAAATTAATGAAATATGTATATTTCCTGGTTAAAAAAGAAAATATTAAATTATATTTAAACCCAACTTAATTTTTTATTAATCTCATATTTGTTCTTCTATGCGTTTAGAAGTGAACATTTAAATTAACAAGAACTTCACTTAATTTTAGTACAATAATATTTTAAAATTCAGCACAAAAACAAAGACACAAAATAAAATATCAGGTCAAATTCTTTATCTTTTCAGGGTCACCTTTCAGTACACGTTATCTCAATATTATCTCTACAGTAAATATTTATGTTTACAGATGTAGACATAAATTATTTTAGCCGAATTTACAAAATATGTTGTCTTTCTAATCTCTTTTAAACCGTCATTAAAAACCTGTGTGGATAGATGGAGCAGAAATTAATTTATTTCACAATGACTGAAAATACTAGTCAGAGGAAAGAAAAGAGTAAGGAGTTTTTTCTTTGTTATCTTGTGTAAACAGTTCCAGTCTCAAATATGCTAGAAAAAACCTGTATCTTGGAAGAGAAATAACCAGATGCATTAAACATATCTTTCCTAAATAATTATAAAATTCTTCAAAATTGAAGTAGTTAGATTTTATCACTTCAGAATCTTAAAACCCAATAAAACGTTCAATTTTGGTTTAACCCTACTAGGGTTCAGCCCTTGAATAACTTTCTCAAGACTATGTTTTTCTCACAAAATCGTTACATTTAGTGGTATATTTTCTAATATTCTTTTCATATTATTTTCGAAAATAAAGAAACAAGTCCTCCTTATGTCTATTAGCGCTTTTATCTGGTAGACTTATATTCTTCTCCATAAAATATCAAATTACTTTTCCAGTTTTTCCTAATTTTATCGTCGTTTAAATCTTGTTCACTCTTTGTATCTTCTATTAAATTTTCCACCTGGTTTTCGAATTCACCCCTATTTTCAGAAATATATTCCACCAATAGAGTTTCTTAAAAAATTCGTTGGCTTCGAGGTTGTTTTACTTTGTAAGACTTGTTCAATACTTCGATCGTCGGTAATTGAGTTGTCTGTTATTTGGTTATAAATTGTAAGACATCTTTTCTTGTATTTTTCGTTGTAAATATTATTTTTATTAAGATATAATAGCATTGGCGTTTTTCAAAATGGCGAATTTAGGATGCCTGCAGGACGAATTCGCAAATTTTAAATAGTTCATAATCAAAAACGGTATTTTCATAGCGGCTTATAATATTACAAAATATTGTGCCTTATTTATATTTGTCTGCTACCTACTCGATGTCTAAACAACAAAGTATACATCAAAAAGAAATACATGTTTTTTAATAATCGGTTTTTAATTTTATCTCTACGTAGGGAGCACATTATATAGAAAATAAGCTTATTTTCTGCAAAGAAAATTACTTTTACATATTGATTTCTTCCATACAAAAGCAATTAAACTATTTTTTTTATAAATTTCAAACATTATTCTTAATATATCTCACGCCTTAGTTATACACATGTTTTCTATACGGATGTAATGTTCAAGTAAAAACTATATTTATTGTCTTTTCTATAATTGTATCCAAATGAAAAATGTTGTTTAAATAGAATCACTTTTAGTAAAATAATTATATGTTAAATTAAGTCAAGTTTCACGACAAGTACTAAGTTATATGCTCAGTTGGTCTAAAGAATATTTACATTTAGCTTTTGGCACGTAAATCAAGTTTGGGCTCGAGTATATATTAGACACTCGAAAAATTATGCTTAATGTCTCCTCCTTAACATTTTCAGAAACCTAAGTTTATAATAAATAAATTTAAATTATTGGAATTAAATAACTAACTTTACAACGTATCTCTCCATCATGTTAAATTATTCATTAAACTATCTATTTGTCAAAAGTGTTTAAATATTATGAAACCATTTGTCCCGATTGGATATCAACACATATTTTGTAAAGAAATATAAATTATTTGGGATGTAACTTAACATATATGGTAGCGGCTTGGTGGAAATCGAGGTCAAGCATCGTTTTCCGACTTGTAGAATGTGGCAGAACGGACTAACTTCCGGTAGCTGGAAATATTTCCTGCAAACACGCTGAACTTCCTGTGAGTTTAGTGCTGCGGTCTATGTACTTACATATTTGTAAGTTACCGTGTGGTGTGGCAATGTTAGGTTTTATGTCATATCATGTGCTGATCTCGTACATCTATCGATCATATCTATTAGTGTTTTAACAGTGTTATCACTTTTTTAAACAATTGCATTAGATTTTTTTTCATTTTATGTCGCAAGTGCCACTGTAATTTTCTTGCTGATGTTCTTGCTACTCATGTAGTATCCAATCCTGGGCCTTTTTTGTTTTAGCGAATTGACATACACGTCTCAATATTATTTAAACACTAAACTGAAACTTTGCTGTTTGCTAAAACTAGATTAAATTTTTAGACAAATTCGCTTTCTATATTGCTTTTAGTTCATCAATTTAATGACGTTTATCCAGTAGTCATGAACTCTTTGTCGGGATCGAACTTCTTGAATGTATTTGATTGATTTTTAATAATGATATGTATTATGTGACAATATTGAAAGACAAACAACAGATAACGAGACAGATACATTGCAGATTTTATAGTACGAATACCGTTGCTTCGTATATTAATTGAAAAATAAAATAATGTAATAAAAAACCAGAATTTTATAAGTGAAAAAAGTAGATGATGTTTATATAATTTTTCCAAATTATAACAAAATATTTTGTTATATTTTAAACAAGAACATAAATAAATCAATATCGATGTTGCAGAAATATTTTCATTGAAGATTTAAAAAGAAAAGATAAATACAATACAATGAAAATTAATTCGTTATCATTACCTTTATCTGAAAAAGCAAATTCGTAAAAATTTAATTGAATATAAGAAATATTATATAACAATATTAACAAAAGGATAATTGTCGAAACGTAAAACATTTCCTCCTTTCTCTAGATACAACAATAAAGGAAAAAAATGACTCTTTCTGAATTCTTCTTTTCATCTTAAATCTCGATAACAATAATATAAATTGGAATAATGTCGAGGGAAGTACTGTTTAAATAGATTATTTTTTGAGGTTGAATGAAAAATTGATCATACAAAAGAAAGATCAAAGCGGTGTAAGTAACTATAGCTGATTCGATTTTAGACGCTCGAACAAATTAAATTTATAACCGTCATTTTACACCACTTATGCAACATTTACAGGTACATCACATTCAACAGATATAATGGAGTAGAACAAAATAACAAAAATTAACATGAAGCCAAACCGGTGTGCGTCGTGAATTATATTTTGTTGGCTAGAAAATAACGATTGTTTGGACAACAAAAGTCTCTCAATACAAACGTCTCTCAATTTATTTTAACTAATTGATATACCCCATTCTTTTCGACCATCCTCCTCCATCTATTTGGGAAGAACTGAAAAATCCATAGAAACTCACAAGTTTTGAAATGAAAAACCGTTAATCAAGTCTTGGAAATGGTTTTCGTCACTAAAGTTTTATTCATACTTGACTTTTTTTAAAGTTTCCCACAAGTTACGTAGATACTTTCATTAAGTAGATACTTTTTTCCGAACAAACGTTTCTTGTTGACTAACTTGATGTTACAATCACTCAATTTTAATAAGATGGCACAACATACATAGATTTCTAAATTCAGACAAACAAAATAATAATTTTTGTATACCAAGCAAGTAGGCTAATATCCAAAAATTATTCATTGCTTTCAATGTAAAATTAACAGAGATCATGAAATTAACAAGTACCGTGTGGTACACATCTAGACTTTAAATCGTCTTCGCCCTCCTTATAAATTCCGTCTTCTACTTTAATGTATCTAAATGAAACATATGGCAAAGTTATTGCAACGAGAGGAACATTTAAAATCAACCAGAACACCAATCCAGCCCCTCTCGACAAACGGCAGGGAATCGAATCCGGACCCCGCGGGTTACTGCACCGCCAAAGGCCGTGTGATCAACTCAACACACCACGGTGACGTCTTCATTCTAAAGCATGTAAATACCTTAATAGTGCGATGTTTGTTCATATTTAACAGGTTTATTTGCAAAAAAGAAAAACAAAATATTACTTTTAAACCATAAATTAAAATACAATAAAATAAAAAAAACGAATTGAACTAAAGGACAATTATTAGATGTTAATAATCAACACAAATAATAAACGAAAAAATATAAATCTAGAAATACTATATAAATGCCTAAGGCCTTCATAAAGTAATAATGTTTGACATTATTCAAACCTTTAACAACAAGTTCATAAGCATTTTACCATTTGGCCTATATTGAATATCAATCATGTTATCGGTCACACAATTTCTGAAAAAATGATATTTTACATCAATGTCTTTGTTACGTTTATGGAAAACACAATTTGCACATAACTCTAAAGCATTTTGGTTATCATTGTGCAGAGATATAATAAAAAGTTTACTAGATATTTCATTACAATAACTCACATAAATATACAGCTTTACTTCGGTATGTAAGGCTTTATATTCCGCCTCAGTACTGAATAAAGCACCCTAAAACAGTATTCCGTTTTTTGATTCTCACGAGATTACGTTTCCCGACAAAATGAAACCCTAGCCAGTAGAGAACTATCCGTTACATCACTCACCTAATCAGCCTTCACATACACCACTAATTCCGAATTACTATTCTTGTTCTACATTAATCCGAAATTTTTGCATCCTTCAATTATATCTATATGCGTTTAGCACAAGACCTATTTTCAATATTATAACAATTATTGAATTGGCTAAGTTGGCCCGTTGAATAAGAGATGTCAGTTCTACTTAATATTGACAATTATATTAAGCTGCCAGTAACTGACGTATCTGGCGGATACAATTTTCACCTTTATTTATATTTAATTTACTAGCCGTTTTACAATCTAAATTATCAAAAATTATTCAACAGTTGATTAATGTAATTTTCCTGATTTAAAGAATTTGTTCCAAAAGCTTTTTGGATACAAGCATCCATACTTAAACACTGTTAAACTCCTCTTAATTTGTTGATTTAACAACATCCGCGGTTATTGGAATTCCCAAATATTCGATAGCCATTATCATAGACATAAACGATCTGATAATCCGGCTAAACGTAAAGAGCTTAAACATTCTTCTTTAATATTGAATCCTATACTATTGAGCCTTTACGCTATTTCCACAATTTTCGTGATATAATTGGTCCTGGAATCGCACGTTTCCAGTTTCCGTATTTTCTATTTGAATAAAGTGATGCCTCTCAAATATACCGAGTTGTTGAACATATTTTTCAATTCAACCACAGCTAATTAGATTGTTTATTTATGTGCACGAATAAAGACGGGTCTATTATGAGCGCTAATTTAGCTTTAGCCTTAGCAACGTTTATAAATGGGGTTGCGTCCTGGCTGGAATTCTTTTCATTACTTATGCACTTGTCCGTATCCTCTAAGAACTATAAATTCGCCACAGAAATCGATCACTCATTGTAGTTGCCTAACAGCTAGAGCACGTTAGCGACAAAGCTTGAACTGATCCAACCTGCACAATTAAAATTTATAACTATATCGACCGATGAAAGCTGTACAACCGGCTATGAAACGAGACTGGGTTCATAACCTAAAGTGAAACTGCATTGAATGACATGACTCGAATGAATAAATGGAAAATTTTACTTTTAATTTTTTTTCAATTTTAGCAATATTAATAAGATCGGACACACACAAAATATAAAAGAAGTCAAAGTAATGGGCACGTTATTATATATCAATAATCAACGGTATTTACGTGCTAGATAATAATATTTCCTACGAATTTCTGTAAACCTGGTGAATAAAATTAGGCCGCAAGCCTGGTGGGGTTCAAGAAGCCCGAAAATAATATTCTACATTTAATAAAACATTTTAAAAATTATGGAAATAATATATATATGAGACTATATAATAGGAATATTAATGGATTATTTAAACCAAAACAATAACGTATCTTGTGAAAAATATTTAATCGTGTAACCATAAAGCAAGAAAGAGCTTAAACTTTTTTTTAATAAAAATAAAAATTCCTTTCTTTGAAAAACATGACTTAAACTAGTTATCACATAATTGTTTTGACTTCATATTATAATGAAAATACAAGAGGAATATAGTTTTACCAATTGAAGCATTAAAATTTATCTTTCTATGTTAAAATTTTAGATTATAAATTCAAGCATATCCCACAAACAAATTTTGTATGTTTCGTGCAATTAGGTATGGAATATCCTGTGCAAACATTTATATAGTCTTACGTTCTTTGTTACGAATACAAAAAGTACACTTTATATTAATATTAGGAATCTTTTGAACTGGTTTATTATCATGACAGCATAAATACTTGATCTTATTCATCACTTTCAATCTTAATCATCCTATTTCATAATTTCTTAGCAACCGACTCATTATTATTATATAAGAATTCCAATTACATATCTACTGAAACAATTGTAAATAAATAAAATCCGTAATACTGATGAAAAAAAAACAAAGAAATCTTACAATTTTACAACGCCGTGAGCCTGGTGGGGGTCTGCGATGCCCAGTTTTCACGTAAACACGTCCTATTCGCACGTGATCACGCAACACACTAATAATTAAGTGGTTATCAGCGACAAATATATCTAACTTTAGTTACTAATAATTTGAGATAGCTAATGTACCTTTTACAAAAGTTATGAAGTTTTGAAAACGGTTCGGTTTTCTGAGACCCCATCGGGTTTACAGAAGGTTAAAACTTGTATGTGCCTAAGTTTGTATGGAAATTCCATACAAACTAGATACTTCCATACAATTTTTTATCACTGTTCATCATGACTTGAGAGAGATGATATCAATGCTTAACTTAGAACATATTTTAGTTTTATGAAGAAAAAAAAACAGAAGTGACAATTAAATAATAAACATCCTTAAATTTTCACCATACATTTAATTTCGGTAAAAATTATGAATATAAACTAGTAGAAATATTACACAGCTTAATTTGTGAATTTTTTTTTGGTAGGTGGATAGAATCAATTTACCTTATTAATTTTAACATATTCATTGACGAATTGGACGATCCGATAAAATGCAAAAACAATGCTATAAACAATGAGTGTTTATATCATTGTTTTTGCATTTGACTGAGTAATCTTAAAAGTAAAGTAAATTATAAAGAAAGAGTTCAAAATTAATCAGCATGTAGATAATATTATTTTTCACCTTTAAGTACAAATTGTAAAGATGGAAACTATCATGTATTCGTGCAGCGTAGCATAATAAGCTTTACTGAAAATAATTTACTTGTACTTTCCAAAATATTCAGCCGCAAATTAAAAAGGAATGCGAATATATTCAAAAGAAACAATATTTCTTCTAGTTTTTTTTCAACAAAATCTTCCGAAACCAAACTAAATCATCTCTAAGTAACTTATTAATACTTAGCAGTGAGAGCTTCATTAAAACATCTATACTTCAGCGATTCGTAATGAAATTAATGCTGCCAATGTCCGGAGCTTGAAAAGTTCTTCGCAAAATAAATTAAAGAAACCACGAACAAAAGGAACAATTATCAAAGCGGAACCTGCCCATTAGTCACGGGGAACTTATTTTTTGTATCATCGATAATAATCGTTTCACTTTTTTCCGTAGATCGTAGTTTTGAAGGAACGTATCGTTTTAAATGGTTTAATATATAATATTGTTTTCTGTGGAAAAGAAAAGATTAAAGGAATAGATATAGGTGACAGTTTCTCTCTTAGATATTACTCCAAATTTAGGATCGGATTTATATGATTGTGGGGTTTATTTAACAACGTCAGATTATTGTCTAAGATACCACGTGTTATCAAATTTTCAAATTATACCTCAGATTGAAACCGACAATACGGTTGTTATCGTCCACATAATAATTTAAATATTATTTGAAATATTTCAAGGAGTAACATTATCAACGTAATTTTAAAACACCATCGAGATAAATAGTAATTATCGGCAAAAGCTGACAATTTTCTTATTTTTTTCATAAAATCACACCTTTTGAAATATTGTCAGAATTTTGTTTGTTGTTTGTTCATGTACTTTAATAAATATAATTGATACATATGACTTATGGACTTATTGTTACAAGAACAATCTCTTATAGCCAACCAGAACACTAGAGCCCCGCTTGACCAGCGGCCGGGAATCGCGCCTTGTAGTCAGGGCCGTATGCCTTGTGATCAACACAATACACCACGGTGACAATTGAATGCTGCAAAAGCCATTTGATATAAATTATGAGTCAAAACGAAAGAAATAATTCTTAATTTAGAGAGAAAATTTTCCTTCTAGCTTGTATTTAAATACTTTATTTTTATAATTAATATACTTATAAAATGATTTTTTTATGTTCCTTAATAGAATACTGAGTTTGTTATGAGGAGGCAAGACCAGTATGAATGTCTTCATTATATTGAAATAGGTTGCTTCAATCTCGATTTTATGGATGCTGCTTAGATTCTGGACTTATTTGTTTTACAATACAAGGCAAGGTGATATGCACCAAATTAAAATCAACTTACCTGCTTTACTTTTCACAAAAAAATCTTCGATCAAAGTTGATCAGGAATGTTATCCTGGCGATTTTTAGAGACTGATTAAAATGTATTTTTCATATTTCAAGGAAGTGTTACCTTGAAATGTGAAAAATACATGCAAAAGTCAAGAACAAATAATTTGATTTTTCTTTTGAAAATTAATTTGGTCATAAATTTTTGCTAATATAGGGATTCTAGTTATTATATCATCATCGCAGACATATTATTTGGTATTCATGTGTTATTTAAAAAGAAGAGGGAAAAAAAAAATTTTAGCCCAGGAAATCTCATCATAAGTAATAAAGCAATCCCAATAAATATTCAAAATTCAAAAATGTGTTTGTCCTCTTTTTTTGTGCCAGAACGGAACAACGGATCGACTTGACATTCAGCATAGAGATATTAGAGCTATTTTTCAACCCGGGAAGTATCATTTTAACTAATAGAACAATCCCAGTGAATATTAAACATTCGAAAGTGTGTTGGTTGCTCTTTTTTTCACGTCGCAATGGAGTAGCAGATCGACGTAATATGATTAATATGACAATCCCAAATAATATTACTAATTAAAAAGTATGTTTGCTTGTCCTTTTTTTATGTCGCTACTAAACAACAGATCGACGTGATTTTCTGCACAAAGATAGCTGGCGGACCAGGAAATGTCACGAAAAACCGGGTTATATGGTAACCTAAAAAATAGGTAACTATATAACCCGGTAAATATCATCCTAACTAATATAACAATCAAAACGAATATTACAAATCCAAAAGTATGATAGTTTGTCTTTCTAACACGTTGTAATAGAGCAACAGATCCACGTGATTTTCTGCCCAGAGATAGATGGTTGTGGGGGGGGGGGGCAGTAAATGATATAGGCTACTTTTAACGAGAACAATTTCGTCGTAACTAATATTAAAATCCCATCTAATTTTAAAAAATCGAAAGTGAGTTTGTTCTTCTTTCACGCCAAAACCAAACAAAGGTTAAACCTGATTCTCTGTACAAATAAAGCGGGCCAGGACATGATATATGTTGTTTTGGAATTCAAAAACAACAAAAACGCGAAAGTGCATTTGTTTGTTTTTCTTTCACATCGTAATGGAGCCACAAATTAACGTAGTTTATACACAAAAATATTTCAATTCAATTATCCAGGAAATTACATAGGTAACTTTCCAGGAGTTTTTAGTCCAATAAATGTTAACCTAACTAATATGAAAATATAGATCCTTTTAAAATTTTTTTAGTGGATTTATCCTTCTTTCACTCCATAACGAAACAACGGATCAATCTTTCTTTCTGCACAAAAAAACTTTCTGCTACTTTTCAAAACGGAACATCTTGTCCTAGCTATTAAAACAATCACAACAAACATTAGAAATTCAAAAATATGTTTGTTTGTCCTTCTTTCACGTCGCGATGGAGTAATATATTGCTGTGATTTTCTGCGCAAAGAAGTTAGTGATCTGGAAATAACATACGTTACTTTTAAACTCGCAAAATCTTATAGTAACTAATGTGACAATTCCAATTAATATTAAAAATTCAAATGTGTGTTTATGTTCTATTCACGCCAGAACGAAACAACGGATCATTCTGATTTTTTTGTTCAAAAATATATGATGATCAAGGACATGATATTGGTAGTAAAAATCATCTTAACTAATATAACAATCACAAGAATATTAAAAATTCGAAAAAGTGTTTGTTAGTCCTTCTTTGACGTTGCAATGGAGTGAAAGATCGACGTAATTTTCAGCGTAGATAATTAAGCGAATATAGAAGGATGGACAATTTTATGCAGAGATAGTTGATGAGCCATGAAATGCCGTAAGCTACTGTTCAACCCGGGAAATCTCAAACAAACTAATTTTAAAATCACAATGAATGAAAATTCGAATGTGTATTTGTTTGTGCTTCTTTGTCGTCGCAACGAAGTAACCGATTGGAGTGATATTTTGCACAAAGATGGTTGGGGAACCTGTTAATGACTTATGTATTTTACAGCCCGGTAAATATCATCCTAAATATTATATTCCTCATTGATATTATAAATGTAAAAGGGTGTTTATTTTTTTCACGACAGAACGGAGCAGCAGATAACTGTGATTATTTGTAAAAACATAGTTCTCGTATTGAGAAATGGCATAAGAATTTTTTTGAAACTAAAAATACATAATGAGAATAACCTGATAAGGTCGCAATGGAATCACGGATAGAAGTGAGGTTTTGGAACGCGATGAAAGTTAGCAACATAATCCCTTTAATACCTACTGTTTTAAGAAATACCTGTTTCATTGCCATTGACATTATAAAGTCACGAAAATAAAAGCATAGCATTAAATTTTGTTTATTAATTACTAAAAGTTTGTTTATTAGTTCCTAAAAGTTCTTAACTATAAGAACGTGGCGAAGCCGAGGGCAAAAGTTATTATTAACAGATAAACGGGTTTTTATTTTAGGCGTTTTTTGTAACAACTTTAAATAAATTAGTGATGAAAATAACCATGTTACCTTGGTTTGAAATTTCCATGAAAAACCGGACTTGCTTTGGCGTGATGGACGCAATAATTACCATACTTTGAGATTAACTCTACCTTATTTTAAATAATTAAAAAAAAAACCGTTTCAAAAAAAAAGCAAATGATCGCCGATATCGCTAGTGAGTTATTGACGCGGTTAATTTTGTTCACAAATATACCGAGCGCTTAGCATGGCGTTAATTTATTGGAAAGTGTAAGGCTTGAAAATAAACTATTTCATGGTCATCACCTGTGCTCTGAGCCATAATGGGCATTGTTAATTTCAGTACATCTAACCATTCATATAAGCTTGTGACGTTGTATGGCCAAAAATATTTCTTAATGTACATATTTACATATATTTTAGACATTGTAGAATTAGTTAATTTTATAATGTTTATCTTTATTGAAGTACATATTAAAAAGTTTCCGCACCTCGCTTGAATTGAAATTACATTGTGTATCATAGATCGTCACTAATGATAGTTAAAATAATGTTTTATGATAAACCTAGTAAAATAATTCAAGATAATTATATTTTACTACGCATATTCATGCATCCTGTTAAAAGAAAAAGCCCAGGATATAGTACGAGAAATATTCGTGCATTTTCAAATCAATATTTTCTTACTAAGCACAAATCTAAACAAAACGTTCCCGTGTGCCTTACTGCATTTTGTGGCATGTCAAGAATTAAACAAGTCTATATTAAAGGCGTTTCTTATCGATATGCTACTACAAGAAAAACTGTATCAGAAATACGACGAGTAGATCATAAATATCATGCTTTCCGGTATAAGAAAAGAACTTTACAGAAACTCATAATGAAATTTCGTCTATTAGAGCTTATTGCAGAAGCAAAATTAAACCAAGAATTTTATCTTGATCCCAGTCTAAATATACGAATACTATAACAAATGTATGAATACAAGTCTCTGACGGGATATTCGGTAACCAAAGATTTCTTCACAAAGGTACTCAATGCCTCTTTTAACATTGGGTTTGGACCTCCGCGCCAGGACGTGTATTCAGGCTGTTTGCGGTTATTAGCAAAGTTAAAAATAGAGCAAAATAAAATAGAGAAACAGAACCTGCCTACCCTGTACAGAATACATAATATTAGAAGAAAATACTTTTTGATAAATTAAGGGAAAAAATCCATAAATACTAGTTCTGTCTTTTGATTGTCAAAACAATTTATTCTTAACAAAGCTACAAGTAACTGACCAATCAGTTTACAATTCGCGGCAATTATATTTACACAACGTTACGATTGTTGAGGAAAACTCTCACGGCTCACTAAAGATAATGTTTTTTCCTACATATAGAAGGCAAGGCATCCAAAATACTTATACCATTGCCTGAATCGATTAAATGTTGATGGCAAAAAGAAGATAAGACTTGATGCTGACGGTTGTGGCGGCCAAAATAAAAATACGATACTCGGAATGGTTACTAAGTGGCTATATGAGACACCCTATAAGCTATAAAAACCGTAAATTGTATTTCCTCTCTCTGGACATAGCTTTATTCTACGCAATAGGGCATTCGCGTTCGTCGAAAAAAAACAAAGCGGTTAGAGAAAATATCTCATTCCTGGACCTATATTTATATCATGGCGAATGATGCTACCATTCGACGTTTAGTAACTGAAGTGCCTATTTTGATTGGAAGATTACATAAAAAGATGTGCTGAAAAGCACACAAACATTGCACTTCCAGACAAGCAAAACGAAGCGGATTATGTTAATGAAAAAAAAATACGCCGAAAAATGATTGTTTGGGGAGAAATTTCATACCAAAATTATATGTGCAATTCAATGGCAGTAACTAAACGTGGGAAACACATTTCCAAAATTCAACCACACACGTAAAACACACGTTTTAATGTCAAAACCGAATAACGAAATGACGTTAAAAAACTTCTAGAAAACCTTTCGGTAAACCTAGTATGACTTATCTGGTTTAGAATATTACAATGTCTTGCCTTAAAATGAAAATTTGCCATGACATGACGATGATGTTTTAATTTTAGTATGTGATGATCCTAAATACCTACTAACTTGATTACTGTTACTGTTTTTTATTTCATAGTTTAAAGTATTTGTAAAACTTAAATAGTGGGAAGAATTTTTTATTCAATTAAAAAGGTAGGAGAAGAGAATTTGTGGCTGAATAACAAACAAATCATATTTGTTGACCTTGTCTAGTAAACATTTTGATCAGATTTTAAACATGATAATAATTTTGTGAATTTAATTACCAAATATTATTTCATTACGCGTTTTTTATTTCATGGTTTAAAATTATCGTGAAACGTAAATGGTGGGAAGTAATATATTATTCAATTAAAAATGTAAGGGAATCTTTTCTAAATAAATAATAAAAAACTGCGTATCTTTTTTTTAGACCTTTGCACCTTTTATGAAAGTAGCCTACATCACGTAGTGTTTTTCTATTATCGCTTTTGTCCTGTGATAGTTTTTTTCAAATGAGTTTAAATCCGTGATGTTAATATCAAAAGTGCTTATGTTCAAAATAAAAACCTGTTTATTTCAAAAACTGATGGCTATTTCAACTTTTTTTTTAAATATTGCACGTAGACATTATTATCAAAGTTTCGGCAGTATTACACTCTACTTTAGGATTCTAATAAAGGCAGATAGAAACAACGCCATTTTCCCAGAAGTTGCTTAGGCGTGGCTTATGAACGTTTGATATGTATGGACACCCTTAATATCTAAGGATATATTTTAGAAATAATATATATTAAGATCGCAATGCGGTTTTAATCGCAATTGCCCTATCATTTAAAAAAAAATGGACAGAATCCATGCAAAATTAAAATAAACATTAAAATAAAATAACTAAATCTTACTCTGCAAGCAATTTCAATATATATGTTCTCACATTCATTTAAAGTACTGTTGTTTTCCCCAGATTTCCATGTTTTACTCATTTCTTTTTGTTTCCACTCTTCACAATATCTTATCAATTTCTTTCCACTTTTTAAATGATCCATTTTACTAATTAAGTTTTCAGTACTGATTACGAAGAGGATATGAAACGTATTTCAGATGAACTAGCTAACACGATAGTGAAAACCAGAGAATTCCTTATAATTCACCTAGGGAGATCTCAAAATGTACATAAAACCCATATTTCTAAAAATAAAACATTTTGCAAATTGATTTACTGCTTTGTTTAAGCTGTAAAAAAATTGCCGAACAGGAGAAAGCTTTCTAAAATTTACTTTAGAAAGTCCCATACGATTTTGTTCAATATGTGCGCGTGTGTATGGGTATGTGTGTGTCTGTGCGTGTATGTGTGCGAGTACGTGTGAGTGCACGTGTGTGTGTGCATGTGTGAGTGTGCGTGTGTGCGCGCGTGTGTGCGCGCGTGTATGTGTGTGTGCGTGTGTGTCTGTGTGTGTGTGTGTGTACCTCTATAAATTATTAAAATAATTATAAAAATATTATTAAAATAAAATAATGAAATTAGTGTATTATGTTGTATTGTATAGTGTTTAGACCAAATTTAAAGATTGCCCTAAATTTTGAAATACGCCTTCAAATTTAAAATTAATATATTTTTTTTACATAATTAATTTTTTTATTTAAATTTAAAACTTACCACTTTATGATTATGGACATATTAAGTATGAATATTCATATATATATTTTTAGTCTCTTCCGTAAATCCGTATATTACATAAACCATGTGTCATAGTTAGATAAACTGAAACTTTTGTTGAGGCCGAAAGGGTTTTCTGTTAACATTTTTAATTTGTAAGTTGAAAGAAGCAGATATTTTTTTCTGTTAAAGTAATTTTATTGTTATATGTAATTTTATTCTTAGTGAATTTGTTAGTTTGGATTATTTTTTATTTTATTAATCCGTTGAACTCCGCCATTGCCGGTCCCAAGCCCGGATGAAAAAGGAGGAGGGTTGGCTGAGAACTTGACCGTACCAGCCGCAGATGGTCAACGCCGAGCCTCGGGCGGCGGTTAATAAAAACGAATGATCCCTCCAGTGGGCGATAGGAAATGATCCCCACGACTCGCTACTCCTGTTTATGGAATCGGGGGCACTGGGCACAGGCCCGTGTCATTAGGTAGAAAGCCTCATTAAAAATTCACCCTAATCCTACGGTGGAGACCGCGCCAAAAGGATGCACGGCTGGGAAGGCGCCCAGTCTCTAGCACCAACCTTGGTGAACTTGGCGAACACCTTTGTATATAGCCTTCTCACAGGAAAGACGTCACCCTGTGAGTGACCACAAATTTGTCCAAACTCGTGGGAACAATATGAGTCTAAATTAAACCGAAAATAAATTACAACACATAAAGCAACATAAAACCAACATAACACAAGTCTTATCCAAAGATCTTTGCTAAACTAGGCAGAGATCATTGTCCTTTAGTGGCAGCTCAAACTCCACTACCGTCCTCCAACCGACCCTATGGCAATATATTAAAAGCAGTAAACCGGATCCCGTAGCTAGTCAGAAAAACCCTTCTGAAATACAAAGTGCAGAACAAACTCAGGAAAATTAGCAGCAGGACCATGTCAAAAGCAAAAGAAAAAGAAACGAAAACCCAGCTGAAATAGAAAACAAACAACCAAGCGTACCAACTTTTCGGTAACTGTACATAATAGCTTTGATATTCTCAGCAACGAAGATCACGAAACTGTAAACCAGGTCAAAGAATATGTACCTAAACCGGAGCCTATTTTCGTCACAGGCAATAAACATCTCACCTTTAAGAGACACAATTAACAAGGTCGTGGACACAGAGAAATACACATTGACCACGCTCAGATCAGGGCATATTGTCAAGCTAATACCTAAGGATATCGAAACTTACAAAATTATAAGAGACACTCTCACTGAAAAAAATGTAAATCGTTATACTTACAAACTAAAGAGTGAGAGAGTCTATCGAGTGGTAATTAGAGGTTTGCATGCATCGGAAGATTTATCACTGATCAAATCTGAACTTGAAGCTACAGGACACGAAGTAAGACAAGTTGTCAACGTGCTACATCGGGTAACCAAAGAAAAACTTCCTCTATATTTTGTAGACCTAGAACAGAGACCTAATAATAAAGATGTATTTAATATCAAACATATCAGCCAAGTTAAAGTTACAATAGAGGCATAATACAAAAAAAAGGAAGTTTTGCAATGCAAACGGTGCCAAGGATTTGGGCACTCCAAAATTCAATGTTTCCGCCCCTTCAGATGTGTGAAATGCGGAAACGACCATCCGACGACCTCATGCACTAAACCTCCAGAGATAAACGCCCTATGTGTCAACTGTCAAGGTAACCATCCGGCAAGTTACAGAGGATGTCAGAAATATAAAGAATACAAAGAGCGTATTTTCAAAATCAAAACAAAACCAGACAAGGGTAAACCAACACCCTCAGAAGATGTCCCAATACCATCGCAAACCATTACAAATGACACCAAAGTAAAACACTCGAGAAGTTATTCAGATGCACTAAAAACTAAATTCAAAGACCGTATGGAGCAAACAACTAATCTGCAGTCAAGTAATACTCCACCTAACATAACAACAGACAACAGCCAAATCAGCAATTTATTGGACGTAATGTTTAATAGATTTCAAGAAATCATGAAAAACATGATGGACAGCATGATGGACCGGATGGTTCAACTAATCACAGGTCTGGCCACACAGAGGGCTTAAATATGCGTATACTCACTTGGAACGCCAACGGAATTACTGAAAAACGTCAGGAACTTGAGCTTTTTATGATATCGGAGAATATAGATGTGGCCTTGATATCCGAAACAAGACTAACCCAGCGTTCCCACGTAAAAATGAAATACTATACGATCTATAGGACCGATCGCCCTTCTGGCAGATCTCACGGTGGCACTGCAGTTATGCTAAAGAACAACATTAAACATTATACTCTTAACCTTTACAAAACCGATAAGATACAAGCAAGCATAATAAAAGTCATCCTTAAAAACTCGGAGACAACCTTAGCCGCTGTGTACTGTCTACCAAGACACTCAATTACTGTTGATGAATTTAAGCAATTCTTCGAAGAGCTTGGTCCAACATTTGTCTGTGGAGGGGATTGGAACTCCTAGCATAAGTTCTGGGGCTCAAGACTGATCAATCCAAAGGGTAGACAACTCTATAAAGCTACAACAGATCTTAATTTAGAATGTATTTCGTATGGAGAGCCAACTTATTGGCCTACGGATTTACATAAAACACCTGATTTACTAGATTTTTATATAACAAAAAACGTCGGTCGAAATTATACAAATGTTGAGAAGTGCGACAATCTATCGTCAGATCACTCTCCAGTTATCCTAACTTTGAGCAAAGTAGCTATTTACTCGAAAACACCCACCGGAATTTACAATAAAAAAACAAATTAGGACACATTCAAAGAAATTGTTTCCTCCAACATTGACCTCAATGTCAAATTAAAAACAGAAGAAGACATAGAAAAAAGTATAGAAAAATTCAACTCCATAATCCACCTAGCAGCCAAAGAATCAACCTCCACAAGCAAAATAAATAAAATGACAAACAAAGAATATCCTAAGAACATAATGAAGAAAGTATTGGAAAGACGTAGATTAAGAATAGAATGGCATAGATTTAGGTATCCCTCAGATAAAACAATCCTGAACAGAGCGACTGAGGAACTTAAGAAAATGATTAATGAGCATGAAAACTTAAACTTTCAAAATTATCTAGCCCACCTCACGCCTTACCAGGATAGTAATTACTCGCTTTGGTGTGCTACTAAGAATCTTAAGCGACTGAAAGAACACATGCCACCTATAAGAAGAGATAACTGTTGGGCCAGATCGGACCACGAGAAGGCAACAACTTTTGCAGAACACCTCAAAGACGTCTTTACGCCTTTACCGAGTAGCAACCTGGAAAAAGACAAAGAAATAACAGACTTCTTAAACTCTCCAGGTCAATTATGTCTTCCATTAAAACCAGTGAGCCCCAGAGTAGTTAATAGACAAATTAAATCTCTCCCGGTCAGAAAAGCTCCCGGTTATAACCAAATAGATACTACTCTCTTAACTAACCTACCAAAAAAGGGATTAATGTACCTGGTACTATTCAACGCATGTCTGAGACTGTCATTTCCCCTGCCAATGGAAGCTTGCCCAGGTCGTAATGATCTTGAAACCTGGTAAAGAAGCAGCTGAAGTTGTATCATACAGGCCAATCAGTTTACTCCCTCTGGTCGGCAAACTTTTCGAAAAAATAATCCTGAGTCGATTGCAACCCAAACTGAATAAAATAATTCCCGACCATCAATTTGGCTTCAGGCAAAAACATGGCACAATCGAACAAGTTCATAGATTAACAAACACAATTAACGAAGCCTTAGAGAACAAAGACTACTGCTCCGCTGTTTTTCTTGATATAAGTCAGGCCTTCGATAAGGTCTGGCACATGGGCCTCTTATACAAAATAAAGAAGCATCTACCGTACTCATTTTATCTACTTCTAAAAAGGTACTTAGATAAAAGATGCTTTGAAGTAAAAGTCAACACTGAAACGTCAGAATTCTACGAAATCCACTCGGGTGTCCCTCAGGGCAGTATCCTCGGGCCCGTATTGTATCTGATCTACACTGCGGATATTCCTATAAATGTTGACACAGTAATGGCCACCTATGCAGATGATACTGCTATACAGTCCGTACATTCTGAAGCAATAGCCGCGTCTATATTTCTTATAATATATAAAAGCGAATAACAGTAAATCCGTTCACATAACATTCAGCCTCAGAAAAGGAGATTGCCCAGCAATTACTTTAAACGGGCAACAGATACCGCACTCAGATACTCCTAAATACCTCGGCATGCACTTGGATAGACGATTGACGTGGCAAAAACACATCTGGAATAAACGTAAACAATTAGATACAAAATTGCGAAGCTTGTCCTGGCCAAAGCAAAATGCCTGTCTACAAAACAATATTAAAGCCAGTTTGGACATACGGGATCGAGCTGTGGGGTACAGCATCTAACAATAACATCGAGATCTTGGAAAGATTTCAGACCAAGACAATGAGATATATGTTCCAAATCCCAAACTGTATAAGTAACAAATACATACTCCGAGATTTTGAACCTAACAACTCTGAAACAGGAAATAGCCACCAGAAGTCTTAAATACCAGACCACGCTATCTGATCATGTGAATGTGCTGGCTACTAAACTATCAGGAGATGGCAGTGTTAAACATTCACGTCTAAGAAGGAACAGTATTCCAACCCTTCATAGCAGATTTCTAAACCCAAAGTGAGAGAGATCGATGGATTCTCCTCACAGCTAAATTACATACGCAGACTGTAGTCACAAATAATAACAGCTAAATGTGAAAAACAGATTGCTGTGCTAAGCAGAATACATAAAAAGAAAAAAATTAATCCGTTGAATAATTTATTGTGCATATGGGGCTCAATTTCTCGTTTCTTTGTGATAAGTATAGAAAAAAAACAAAGTTTATAATTTTTTTTTCGCCTTTTTTCTCTTTCACCCTAAAAGTTTTTCATATAAAAAAAACAAATTGTAAGAATTTTTTGGTGTTGCAGAAACATAAAGTTTATTTGATATGAGAGCAAGTCCATGCGAGGAAAATCGAATAAGTTAGAAAATATTTACGAAATGAATCATGGCACAACTGAAGAAGAGATAAATTACATTCCTGTAACATGGTAAAAACGCGCGCAGATTTTAGGTTTCCGTAGTGAGAAAGAAACTTATATTACCGTCATGTTCGTCCGTCCGTATGCCCATAGGCCCATAAGTAATAACCTCACATTTTCTGAAGATCATGCTTTTTCAGACTTAAGTAAGTGCATAATATTTTAGAAGGAGATTGTTGATTTGTAATGTAATGGTAATTTGTAGAGAAAAATAATTATGAAATAATTTAATATGCGTCATTACAGAGTAAGATATTATTAAAAATGCATTTTAAAATGAAATAGATTCATTTTTAACATTACAATTTCTGGCCCTTTTTATAAAAATTTTATGGGATGTAACATAATGTTGGTCCTTTATCTTTCACTAATTTTTTAATGTGGTTATGATAAATTAAATTTATTCTGGCTATAAGCGTTTCGTGAGAATTTTTAATAAAATTTTTTTCGGGTCCTAATAATTTCAAGCGATGTGGAAAAGATTCAAAATTAATGGATGTTTTATTTTTAACGTAATTCTCTTTTCAATATACTCAAATAGCATAATTATTTTGTTAGGGTTAATAACTAATGTTAACATTTAAGTATGAATGATATCACCTTAATGCAATTTTATGTAACTGTTAAAAAAATTAATGCAACGTTTACAATTATCGTTTTGGTGTCGCATCGTAGGTTGATGTCATCAAAGTTAGTCAGCTTTGTTTTCAATCCGGCTATGAACGCCAATAGTAACCAAAATATTCTCATTTATTTAGGTATGAAAATTAACTCTAAATGATTGAAAATTGAAGTCTGAATTTTTATATGTGGGAATCATAATTGTATCAGAGTCATAATTTATTCCAATACTTGAAAACTTATTAGCGAAACCATATATCAATTAACGGGATATTTTTAATTACATCTCTCTTATTTTATTTTTTTATAGGTATTATACATAAATACATGGGATATAAATGTTTATTGCTTCCTTAAAACGCAACATCTCTGCCTTAGAAATATGCTAAATATATTTAAATTACGTTATTTTGAATTTTTACAAAACGATAGTGTATAAACACCATACAGCTCTACAACATCCAGTTTAAATCTTCTACTCAAATTTACAAAATAGTTTCAGGCATTCTCATTAAATGCCTAAATTTGTGCCTTTTATATAAACATTTGAGGAACTATTTACTTTACAGTACAGTCATGGCCGACGCTTGTGCTGTGTCTTGTCACGGAAGTTGTTTTTTTTAGTAGTGTCTAAGTTCAAGTCTCAGTAAGTTAAGTATAGTATTTCTGGAAGCTTACTTTTCTTATCGAGATCTTGTTTTTGACTATATCTAGCAACTTTCATAAATTAACATATTTCATACCATAATTTGAAAGCCGTAGTTTTACAAAATTTCTATGGTTTATGTGATATGGTTAAACTTTCACACATTTTAGGAATATTTATTATTAAGTATAATATTTCCATGAGGTTACTTTCTCAGTGAGATTTTTTAAATCTGTGAATAGCATTTCAATATAGATCACTGAGGGAAAAAAGTTAAGCTTAAGTGATTAGAAATGAGAGAGAAAAAGGATGCTTATTTGATGCTACGGCCACATTCGCGTATATTCGAAGGTAAACAGATATTTTATGAAATGTTTTTCAGCCACCAGAAATTTTGTTTTTTTAAATTTTGTTTACAACTTCGGTCTGCGTGTTGCCGATTGTGTCTATGAAAGTTAAAGCTTGATTTTAATTGTTTTAAAGAATTCGTCTTCGTTCTCAAATATGATAATTTGTTCTTACTTTTGAGAAATTGTAAAAGAAAACGTAAATCATTTTTATTTCCGTAATATCGCGTATTATATTTTTTAAATGTATATTATAAAATATTTAGATAATTTGGCATTGCCAGTAACAAGAATATAACAATTAGTAGGTTCAAACATCTAAACCACTAAAAGCCATACTTCTATTTGTTTCGACAAGAAATAAGATGCATAAGATATTTATTTGCGTAGTTTCGCAAAAATTTTGTTGACTAGAGAATTTCACCTAAACCTTTGTTTCAATAAAATGAGGATATTGTTTTTTTCTCGGCGTCAAAAGATTAATCAATATTGGAAAAGCTGAGCATTCCATGTTTTTTCTTTATACAATGTAGAATAATTCTATGAATTCTTGTATAAACTGGCAGTATTATAAGAGTCAAAGCAAACCATCAGCCGGCAGCCACTGTTAAGAATCTAATAGCTATATTAACTGAAACAAAGCAGCAATTATAGCTTAAATTATTAAGGCTTTTGGATAATATGAAATGAGGACGTGCGAAAAGGCGCCGTTATTTTTTGTTGCGAGTTTTTGTCTCATCGCAGACGAGGGATAATAATGGTTTACATTTCGCAAAGCGATTAATTCTATTTAAAGTAATTACGGTTATTATTAGGTGATTTAATTTTCCTTTTAGTGCTACATTACTCTGGGAATATATCAATAAACCAAAGCAAAATACATACGTATTTAAATAAATACACTTCCCTTTTGTATCAATATATTTAATGTTTAATTTTAAAAATTGATATCTTTTCTCACTTACAGGAAAGATATATTCTAGCCTAATTAATTATGTTTACATTTATATCCATTGATTATCTTTAAAGCAATTCCTATGAAACTTGCATTCTGTTACTAAAGTGTACCTCCGCTATTAGTTTTTAATAATATTTAGTTTTTACATCTAAGGCAATAAAATTTAAAGAACTGAATTATTAAATTTACCATATATCCTTTGAATTTAAAAATATTACCTAAATATAAATTTATTCAATGAATTTTTAAAAATTATTCTGATTAAATATTACTAAAATTGCTTAATCGATTTTATCGTATCATAAATATAGAAAATTTGCCTTTTCAAAATATTAACAAACACAAATTTTTTTTTCGTAGACGTATAAATTTTAGGGTTCCATATAAATTTTTAGGGTTCCATACTTCAAAAGTAAAAGGGGAATTATTATAAAGTTACTTATTTTCATGTCTCTTGCAGTCGTTTTTCTTATAACCGGTTTGAGATAATTTGAAATTTGGCGTAGTGATAAAGCAGATTAATCCGTATATATTTCAAAGGTAAAACCCAAAAATATTTGTATGGAAATATATGAGAGGGTAAGTAAAATAACCGATAACAGTTTTTTAAACATAAACATAACATGGGTTATCAATTGAAAAAGCAAAAGAGCAATTTATAAGAATCCCAAAAATTATTTTCAAAGAATTTAAAGTAAAATACTACGAGAGATATTAATGAAAATGTACTCAAAATTATTTGTACACCGGCTCCTACCTTCTACTAATTGCAAAATTAAAAGTTAGGAAGAACTGCGTAGGGAATTTACTTGAAATTTATCTTCAAATCTTAGCTATTAATTTAAACCTTATAGTTTTTCAAAAATCTTAGTCTATTTTTACCACTATAAAAGATAAACTAAGCGATATATCTCCATGGTATAAAATTATAACATTTAGAGTTATTTTAATGAATATATGGATGGATCCATCGTAAGAGTTCTACTCGTACTTAACAGGTTTTAATTTTTAAGTTTATGACATGAAGATTAAATTAACTAATCAGTAATTAACTGCAAATAAATTGCATTTACCCAATAGATTGACAGTTAAACTTCACACATTACTGATTAGACGAAAAATTTAGCGGTGTTAATTTATTTCACTCTCTTTTTACAAATTTTCCATAGTAAAGAATCTAGTCATTTTGAGAAATATGGTAAAATATATGGATGCTTACGACTCGAATAAATTTTTGGCGTGTCTCTTGCTCTGTTTAGGATGATTCTTTTAATGATGTTCTTATCTCGACTATTTCTCCCTTATTTCAAGGCTATACATGTATTAAAATGCAATTAAAATGTATACCTTCATACCAAAAGAGTTCCGTTCTTCAGATTACCCACAATATTTATATATTTATTCCAATATAAGAAACAGTGTTAAGTATGTAGAGATTAAAAAAAAGCTTTATTTTGCATTAAATCACCTGTTTTCATCCTTGAATTTATTTTTAAGTTGTCTCCTTGTTTCGGTCACTTCGTCAATATGAAAAGATATTTTCTGAAAAATATCAAGTGTAACTGCAATATTTTTCAGTTTTCTGTAGAGAGCCTATGCTTGTTGCTTTAGCGGTACGTCATTCATTTTAACAATATTGACATATCTATAGTAGTTTAATTTTTAATCATATGTTTGACATAATATATCAGTTTATATAATAATATGATTATAAGTTAGCATATCTTTGTAAGAAGCCAGTTCTTCTTATTGAGGTAAATCTTGCATTCTGCTCATGTGTGCTGCATAATTATCTGTTACGACCTTTTGTTACATAGGACCTGAAGTTTTCATTCGTTTTAATCATAAAATTGCTATTTCCTCCAAATTTTCGGCCATGTGACTTTCAGCATCAGCGTCTATTATATGTATTAAACAAGTTCTCTTGGCCAAAATATTTGTGGCCCAGTCATAGCTTAACTAGTCGTTCCTGGCGTTGCCCCAATCATCAATTTTCATTTTCAACATTTAATTTTTTAGCATATTTCTTAGGTTTTCATCAGTTTAATTTTAGACATTATCAAGTAGGTCATCATAAATTTGTTTGCGAACTGGAGGTTTACATGCTGGGTGTAAAATTTCCATAAATGTCAGATTGCAGGTGTTCGACATAATTAAAAAGCACGTTGGCAGCAAACACATAAGGAGATAATTGTACATCAGTTTTCTTTCTACTTTTCTGACTTTTTACTTTTCTTTCTATATTATCCGAATCGTATATTGCGTTGTAGTTTAGCCGCTACAGTAAGATATATTAATGTACGTATTAAAATACCTGAAATCGTAATATTATATTTTGTGTGTAAAAGCACACAAATGTAAAAGGCGCGACTAGGAAGAGTTAATGTTGCTTGGTGAATATATTAAATATTAATCCATTAAAATTTAACTCTGGTTAGTTGCTATAGATACACAGAATTTACGGAAGCTACTAAAAATGTGTAGTTCAATTAATTTAAAAATGAATAAAGAAATAGCGCGATATATGTGGTTGGATTTAGTTCAAGAATGATTATGATTATTATGTATATATGTCGTGCTATGTGATTCTTTTTTTAATCAAATATTATATTTGAGTTAATAGTGCCGGTTATAACTGAAAATTGATGGGAAGGGATATTTATAATTAAATTAACCAATATTTGTATTGTCTCTGAAACCCAAGTCTATCAGCTCAATGCGTAATGGGCTATCCTCACCTAAGCGTGCGCTTCAATGGCAAACAACTACGGAGAATATGAAATAAAAATATATAGTTACTCCTAATTATTATTTTCATGTAATATTTGGTTTGCATGCTGGTTTCTTTATGTCTTAGGTATGGCTTTGTTTTTTATTTCACTGAAAATTCCCATTTAATATTACGAAATAAAAAATTCGTTAAAATCAAGCCTAAATCACTTTTATCCGAGAAAGATCTTTGGATGGTATTATATATTATAAAACAATGTAACCTTGCGGGAAATCGGCTTCATAGGTCCTTAAATCCAGGGATTTTTATTGTTCTGATAATAATTAAATCCTAAGGGTTATAGGTATGAGAACTTTTTGATAAAAAAGTCGCTAGTTGCTTTGTTTTCTTTGATCGAATCTGGTCATAATCTGATGGCGATCTGGTCATGTTTTGTATGGTGACATGGGTATCATCTGAGGGTGATCTGGTCATCATCTGATGGTGAACTGGTAATCATTATCCAATCCTCAGTATGAAAAACTGTTTTATATATTTTTACTCTAGTCCCTTAGATTCGTGGAGTATAACCTTGAATATTCATGATTGCAAGTACCTGATATAACTGAATGTATGGACTCCAACTCAAACTTTTTAGCAACGTTAAAACTTTATAGCGATCACACCGAATTCCATCATATGATGCAATAAGTCAGTTGTAAAATTTAAATAAGAAAGCCGCCTCAAAATCAGTATCAGCATTTTGATGAAAAATGGTAAAAAACCCAAATGTATGTAGAAAGTTAAACGGACATGTCCATTCCGTCGTGGGAAAAACGTTCTGTACTCAACCTTGTACCCAATCTTGCATCGTTTTGATGAAATCATAATATTGTTGTGTGGTTAAGTATTGAAAGAGGACTTTAAAAATCTACTAAGCCTTTAATCTAATTAAGTTAGATTAGCTTCACTCCACAGAATTAAATCTATCTTACACGCTTTACATTCCAATAGTTGTCGCTACGACATTTCCATGCAAAATTTAAGATTTTTTGGTGCAGAGGAAGCGAATTAATAGTGTTTCATAATCACGTGCCTCTTATCTTTTTATTAGTTATTAATTTGTTTCACGCAGAAATCTTAAAATTTTTCGGTAATTTTTATCGAAATTTACTTGTTGCTAAGTTATGATATTATATGTAATTGTGTCATTTGATAAGGCAAATACAATTTTAATACGAATTAATATTATTTTGTTTACAATCAAATTTATAGTTGTGTTTGTTTACTGAGATAATCAATAAGATGTGAGGATTAATTTGAATTAGACGCATAAACGCACAAACCCACGTGCAATGACACAAGTACGCCTAGTTCCACTCTGTCCAATTTCTTCACATTTATTCAGTTTGAAATATACGGAAGATTGTCAAAAGATAGTAGAGAAATTTTTGAAAAATGAAGTAACTTTACTGGTAAAAGTTAAACCAGCTCTATTTTCATCTTCAATATTAGGTAAGGAAATGAAAATTAAATTGAGGTTATAAAATTAGCAGAATCTAGTTGTGGATGGCGAGACGTGATGAAAGCATTTGTTTTTAATTATATAATTCACAGCTGTAAAAACGCTGCTATTCATGTAAGGACATGTTTTTAGAAAAATAACCCAACATATATTTACGAAAGAAACTAAAATTATATTTGATATTGTTTCATAACACATTACTTACTATTGATTAAAATTCAAACTACAATTTAAAAAAAACCGTCAAGTATGAGTAGAACTAACACTGCGAGGATCTAGTATATAAGTACGCAGTTATATCGTTTTCAGTGTACGTAGTATTTATATTAAATTGTATGCGAACGTAAATTTTCTACAACCTAAATATATCGTTGACTATATCTGTCACAACGTAAAACATGGTGCGTATTTTAAAAGTTATGATATGTTAGTATATAAAATCTGGGAAAACCGCTACAATTTTCTTCTAATTTCCTGGTCAGATTTTACCAACGCAATTTTTCATGATTTTTGACTCAGAAATTTTAAAAATAGGGGAGGAATATTATATTGTCGCATATTTTTAGAACTTCTTTTTATATGTAAAGAGAGTTCTAAAAATATTTAAAAAATTACGAGAAAAGTGATTTTAGTAATCCTCATAATAAGTTCTTTGAAAATATATAACATATGGATTAAAAAAAGATTAACATTAGGTTAAAACTCGTATTCAGGCTCGTATTTTCAATCTCTTTAATTCACATACGAATATTTTCAATATCTAAAGTATTGGTGTGGTTTAATAATAAATATTACTATGCAAAATTTAAAATTCCTTCTTCATACTGTTTCTTGTAAAATCGGTGGCGCATGAAGAAAAACTATTCTTTGTCTGCTTTATCTTTCATAGGCTTAAAAAACATAGTACAAATTAAAAAAATGTCTAAGATCACTGTTACAGTCTTTGAAAAACATTTGCTTTATATTGATTGCTTTTAGAAATAAAGGGAAGAAAATCCTTTTTTTCCAGTCCAAAGAATGCAGTATATTTCTGAATTTATAACACCAAAAATAATGAAAAAAAATTTAGATTTATGGCTTACTCTTTAGGACGATGTCCGACAATATAAAAAGATAAAAAATCCAATAACTAATGAGCACCATTTAAAATTTCCAAATTAATATTTTTGGGTTAATATATTTTATTCTCATACAATATTTCCAGTTTCTTCGCCTATTGGTTTCTGAAAAAAAACAGCTGTGTCTGGCGGAAGGACAGACAAGTGAGTAACCATATTTCTTTTTAGATACGGAACGCTATAAAAGGCGGTATAAATAACAATATAAATTGAAACAATATATCATAAAACAAACCAGTTCAAAATATCATATAGATGAAAAAATTACATAACTTGCTGAATGGTAGTTTTTACATAGGAACTCTTGTGACCTGACGTACGTATATATTGTATTAAGTCCTCGCTGACCGGGCGTTCAGCGGAAACGGGATTCAATATGAAAGCAGTTAACGCTCCCGACTACCGGAAGCCAGTTCGTTCTGGCATATTTATTTAACCGGAAACCACGCTCGACTTGAATTTTCTTTGTTTTCTTTGTCAAATTTCAGAGCAATATTTTGAATTCTCGCCTTGCAAGTAAAATATGTTTTCTAATGCAACTAATTGACACTTGCATAGAATAGTAACATGTTGTTGATTAAAGTGTGTTAGCCAGTGTTAAATTTGAACACATCAGGAAAAAAATATAAGATTAATGTGCTGTGTTTCCATATTTTATATTATATTATTAACCTGCTAATAAGGAAGCTAACCTGCTAATAAGGAAGCTAAAGAAAATACTCAAAGAAACGAATCAATGATTGTAGAGATGACCAATCGAATACAAAACTATTCTCATCGCTTTCTTTTTACATGCACTTATTGGAATCGTTCATTTCTTTCGATTTTTGCTCCACGAATATAATATCTAACAAATGATTTTCCATTTAATGCACTGCGAACTTTATAACTGACCATAGTCAGTTGCAAAGAATGCTGGATGTTGAAAATACGTTCGTCAAATGTGAATGTTGTCGGACGAAAGAACTTATATTTTCTTTAAAAGATAATTTTTTCTTGTTATATACATAAGACCTTGCCTTTGCAATACAATAAATAAACAGCATTTTATAGAGGGGGGGGGGGCAGGTTTCGGCAAGATATTGGTTTCACTGTCTGAATTTGTTAATAACTGCAAAGGAACGTAAGAAGTTACAAATAAACTACTATCATCATCTACTATCACATAAAATAAAATCCACGCAAAACTATTTGTACTCATTAAACCATTTCCCAATTAAATTTAAATTAGGTGACTATTGGAATACTGTTTCAAATAACTTTCTCTGACTATAAGATCTGTGAAGCCGTGCAATCTAACAAATTTTGCACTCGATTTCAGCTTTTAATTCCGTTACTGCCATATTTCTAGGATAGCATTTTTTCTTATACTTTCGTATTCAAAACACTCTGATACGACGGAGAAACTTTACAAGAAGTCTTACTATCAACAAAGTTCATTGTCAACAAATATCGTTTCAGTAATAACGAAATTATGACGAAATAATTTAAGCACTTTCTTAAACCATTACTACGTGTTTTCGTCCTAAAGAAAATTCCTCGTACGCTAGGTCGAAGCGCACGGCGAATGCTCATGCAACTTCTATGAGATACAAGCTAAGACACCTGGCGCCTAAGACAAAACATAGTTAATAAATAATGTAAAGAATAACTAGACTATTCTCGTGCGCCACACGAACGAACACCGCGACGCGTTAATGATTGTTTTGTTACAAAATTTCATAGATTTAAAACTGACAAACTCAATCAATACACATTTTAAACAGAATTATTATGTACCAAAACGTTCAGAAATTATCGCTATGAAGGAAAATTCCACCGAATATTGAGTTTTTCTGATTTATTGTCGATGTGTCGATGTATTGTTGTAGGTATTCAAATGGATTCGTGGCTAATTGTCGGAGATGGCTGTCTTTCACTTAATGGTGATAAATATAATTTTCCCGGTTGCTTGTTTGTTTTGTTTTTGTATTTGTTTAGATTCTGGAAAATATTTAACATACTTTGTTGTGAGACTATGTGTGTGGATAAAGAGCTGTGAAAATGAGCATTAAATTAAACATTAGCTATAATAAAAAAAACAATCATAAAACTTTTCAAAACAGAAAAGATATAAAATCGGCTAGACCATGTAAGGAATTTCTTATTTTAACACAAGAGTAAATAGAAAGTAATGGTTGTGTGGATGTGTGTGCCTTGATGCATTATTTTATTTGTCTTGCATTATTTTTGGCAGAAAATCGAATTGATTATTCATCGCAAGTACACCTACAAAATGTAAAGAGTTTGGCTGTGTTGGGCATTGTCAACAAACACCAATTATTATATTCTGTATATAAAACCATTATCCATAAGTACAAGGAACAAGTTAGTAAAAATAGGTATATATTATCATGCCGTATCGATTGTGCCAAGTTTTGTGATGCATTATACTGGCTTTGCGAGGTCACGATGAAACAAATGGTGTGTTCCG
Organism: Druceiella hillmani; assembly: GCA_039881145.1. NCBI lineage: Eukaryota > Metazoa > Arthropoda > Insecta > Lepidoptera > Hepialidae > Druceiella > Druceiella hillmani. Next base: position 1,859,179 of record JAYKKI010000110.1, on the reverse strand, counting down.
GGGACTAATAAATTTTGTATTGGACTTGGACATAATCATGATGGAGCATCTCTCATCATCTACGCTCTCCAAAAATAAGTCAAAAACTATTCAGATCAATATTTTGGATTCAATTTAATGTGTGTACCACAGATAATTGGCTGATATTATAAAACAATTACAGCTTGAACAAATACTTACGCAACGTATCAGTTCAAGCTGACAAAACTACCAATGTGTCCACAGGTATGCAGATGGTAATACTTTCCAAAGTTTTTTTCACGATCGCCTAAGCGTACAGAGATTTTGAAAACTATTGTATCAAAGAAGATTCCAGCTACTCCACAAACGAGATGATACTTTAATTCGTGTACAGTCAACTCAGTTCATTGCTATAAGGAGGCTTTAAAAGAATGCATCACCACCGTCATATAAACTGAAAATGATGTCAGCTCCATAAATCAGGTTTATATGCTTCTAAGATATTTGAAAAGAGTAACTTTTATCACACAGTAACATTTTATTCAAACAATTGCAAAAAAGGAATATTGATTTAGTTTACGTAAAAAACACTACGATTTTGAAGTCAGTATAGAGAAGAAACAACACCTCAAAAAAAGATCAAATATTCTTTCCGTCATTATAAAAAAGGGTGCGATATAATTACTATACATATTAAGGACAGATTAAATTTTCGTAATCGAAATTATTTTACTACGAGAACTTTACCACGTTCCGTTCTACTTTTCCCGATAAAGATTGCAAGACCACAATTTCCACATACGCGCTTTTGGACCAATATAAATTAAAAAATTAACTATCGCAATATAGAGTAGTGACGATTTCATCAATAAAAGTAGTGCATTTGCAATTTCACAATTATTTTACAATAATGATCTCACTAAATACGTTTCAAAATCTATGAAACTAATTTGAATTCTTTGAACGATACCAGTGACTTCGATCAAAAACGAGCAATGTTTTGTGACACTGAAGAGAATTAAAACTTTTCTGAAAAATACCGTTCACAGGACCGGCTAAATATATTTTCTGTGCTCACCATTGAAAAAAAAATTATTCAATCAGCACCAGATTTCAATAAAAGAGTGATCGAACATTTCGCTTTCGAAAAGAGTCAGCGAAATGATTTGATTTATAAAAAATATGAATACTTAATATAGATGAAATGTAGTTTTTTTGTAACTTCGAATCCTAATACTTAGTAAGCTAGGAAGATATTCTATGGCAAGTTTCAGAAACGATTCACTTCCAAATTTTAAGGTATTAATATGCATATAATAAGCATGGCCTAAATTTTGTTCTACGCAAAACCTGGAGCAAAGAGAACGATTGAATTTTTAGAAAACCATCGATTCATGTCAATCAAATTTTAGTTTTAAATCAGCTTTTTAAAAATTATGTTTAGATAGAGGCAGCCAAAAAGGCTCAGCGAGTATAACGGCGATGTGGTGTTGCTGTTGACACGCGCGTATGAATATGTTTTTGATGGTTCTATACGTAGTGAATAATTATATTCCTTTATCTTTTATAGCATAATTTTTCTAGTATTCTAATTTGTATACATTCGAATTTATTATTCGAAACTTAACTTTATCAGATTTATAATTAATGAAACCGCACCTTTCTTAGCAATTTCTCACACGTTATAGAAACTTCGTGAATTATCTAATGAGCCAAATAAAATGTGTGGCCTTCAACTTTCTGTTCGGTTAGTAAAGTAAATGTAGATAAAAAAAGAATAAATGAAATAGAGACATTTTGTGAAAAGAAAATAAAAATCCCTCGTTAAGTATGCAAAAAAGAAAATTTTTATGTTTCCATTTATCTATTGATCTCCTCTATTAAATATGGCGAAATGAAAAAGTCTTATTGAAACAGATTCCAAGTTAAGTTCACTTTACCGGTCATAGCCATCCTCATGCTCTCATATTATATCATGGAAGCCTAAGAGAAATTCGCGTTTTGAAAAGAAACTCGATATATTTTCTTTGGATTTCATCTTAGTTAAATGCCTTCAAAATGCTATAACACATAATAAGTCACGCATAGGAAATACTTTCACTTCGATATACTGTACTTCCTTATCCATCGTACTCATTAAGGTCTCATCACGTGATAGTCAAGTATAAGGATGCAGACCATATAAATATTGAAGAAATTTTTTAATTAAATACCAAAAATAATGTACAATTAAAGCATTTTATCACTCTTCACATGCTAGCAAGGAGTGATAAATAACGATGGTGCTTATTTAACTGATTACCGATTTCATAAATTTCATATAAAAATAAAAAAAAATTTGTTAATTATATTGGGGAAGTTTATTAATTGCCAACTGATATATATGCTTATTTCAACATTTATTTTGTCAAAAGTATTTGGACGTCATCAAAACATTTCAATATCAGCGCAACTAGTAAATCTATGCGATCATAAACGACAATTAAAACAAAAAAATTCTTTACGTCATGCTGCCACTTTATTCAGCGTAATGAAATCATTAACTCTGACCATTTCGGGCTGAGTTTTTTGTATGTTTTGTGTGAAATCCCTATTGTAGTATAGAATTTACGCTTCATACGGCCAATCACAGACCCGTCTGCTCAATTCGATTCCAAAATTAATGAAATCCTTTGAGCCTGTGATTGCGTTAATACTACATTTTGGATACTCCAGTACCCCTGGGTACAATTAAGGTTTGTTCGTTTTGATAATTTTAATGTTTTTGAATAAAAATTCATGTTATTCTAAGGTTTTACATATAGTTATTATTTAAATGTTCATTATCTTGTTAACGTTATTAAAAACGGTACATACTTTATGTATTAATTACTTTATATTTACGTTTGTATTTTTGCTTAATTTTTATAACTAAAACCGATTTTTAGATGCCTTCGCGTCAACACCTACCATAAAATGAAATCATGAAGCTCCTCTTGAATCCTAACGATAAAATGATGGTTCTTGAAGATGAAATAGAAGATGAGCCAGAAGACGTTATTATTTACCTTCGTGATGAACATAATACTGCTGAAGAGGACTGTGAAGCAAATCTTCTAGTTCGGACGAAGAACTCGAACATAATAATTTCCAGGTTAGAATTTTAGATTCTTCACTAATAATTCTTACATTACCCAAAGTTTTGCAAGGTAAAGAAAAAAAAAAGCAACGAAGTAGTGAAAAGTTTGTATGGCATGGATTTCATCCTCGATTACACCATTAAGAAATATAATTTTTCATGCACCAGGAAATAAAAGGTCCTGTTAAGTTCATTAAAAGCTATTAATTATATATTTAACATCTACTATAGTTGAAAAGAAATTGGAATTATTTGATGATCGTACGAAAGAATGAAACATGACAAATTGGCTCCCATAAAAGAATCAATCACGTTTTAGAAACTTAAAAGAAACTCTATTCACCTTCTGATTGCACAACTGTTGATGAAAATTGCGTTTCGTTGCAGAGCCCTATTCCGTATATATATGCCGTCAAATCCAGATAAATATAAAATTAAATTGTTATTATTATGTAATTAAAAATCATGTTATATTATAAGTAGTATTATATACACAGGATAAGAATCTACATCAAGAGGTATACCGGTTGCTGAATATTACCCATTCAAACTTTAATTTTCCATTCGTGAGTCTAATAGAAATATCGTATAGGACAACAGGTTTACTTCTATCTCTGCTGAACAAAAACTGCTATTAAAAATATTACAATGGTCTGAACACTAAAAAAAAAGATAGGCATAGGATAGGCACCTACCCCCGTTTTTTGAACTAAAGGAGCGCGATAAGAACACTTCGAAGTTTGAATTTAATGACGAGCTTATTTTACTATCACATGTGCTTCCAAAGTTAAGTAAAAAATATATCGATATGCTTTATTTAGACCACTAACCAGACAAAAATAGATCTCTTTCTTTGCCCAAAATTAGAAATTTTTACAACTAAACTAAGGGAGGTGTAGTTACTTTTCAATAGCATTTCTCGTAAAATTCGTCGCTGGGACCTTTGTGGGTTCTATGGAATTTTAAACATTTTCGGAATTAATTTTATGATATTACACTAATAATTCATAGCGTCGTCATAACGTCATAGGTAAATAAATTTTCGAAAATAGAAAAATTTACGTGAAGGCTTTTGACCTTATAAAATCCTACTTGTATGAACGATTCCAATACAAATATTTACTAACGCATATACAAATAAATATTGGCCATATAATAAGGAAAATTAGTAATGTATGTGTTTGTAAATTTGAGAGGTATTATTTGGTAAAATATTCTTATAATTTTTCCATCTTATTATGTACTTGTCAAAAGAAACATAATTCGATGAACTGCTGTCGTGGAACTTGTAACTTGTAAACGCCTCTGAAATAAGGGAAATAAATCAAAGGTTAGGTTACAAAATTATGTTTGAAATCACTGAAATGTTCGTTAAATTATTATAATATTTCCTTCCACGAAGTAATCACTTAAGGAAACTCTAAACGAAGCGTGGCCGCTGTAATTCCAAATCTTCCAATAGTCGTTTTAGGTATGTTAAACAGATTACACGTAAATGAGGGAAAACCGCTTTTCGTCAGACGAGTTCACTCCGCGCAGAAATGTATTCGACTATTCGTTATTCGTTGGAGTGTAAAGTGAAAACTTAATTTACACGAAAGGGGTGGAGATAATTGAAAATCTACTTCTGCGGAGAGCATCCTAATTAAGACATAGACCTCAACCTGCATTAAGAAAACAAGTTCTAAAATAGGAATTTCTGAATTATTTTCCTTTTTAAGGTATAGAAATTCATTCGCATATTTACATCGATAAATTTGAACATCCTGTCTTATTCAAGTTTATCAAAACATCTAATAGACACACACAGACATATATATATATATATATATATATATATATATATATATATATATATATATATATATATATATCTGTGTGTATATATATACATACATATATATATATATATATATATATATATATATATATATAGATTATATATTAAATTGCAACAGAGCAGATTAGACGGACAAATTTGAAATGAAACAAAAATGAATTTAAAAAAAAATTAAATTGAACAAAACAAATTTTGCCATGTAATTCGTAGAAATGTTATTCTAATACATTTTGTGTTTCTTTTTTGTTTAGTACAAATTAATAAGTGATAAATTTTTAAGAAAATCACTTATGTTTTTCATTAAGTGTAATTTCTCAGTTGTGTTTTTATAAATAAATTACACAATATTTTTTGTGTCAGTGTTTTACACTAGAAAGGTGATTAATGCCATCAAATATGTTGGAGTTATTTTGAAAAAAATTGAAGTAGATACGCCATGTTTTGATATAATTTTTGGTTTGTTTGTGTTGTTTTGTAACTAGAAAAGCAAAGTTGAAAATATTCATTCAGATATTTTCGTTAAGATGCGATTTACAGAAATTAATTTTAGGTAATATTAAAACGCCCTTTACTACTGGTCACTACCAGTAGTAAAGGGCGTTTTAACAATACAATAAACACTATTAGACTCTATTAGAAATAATCCAAAATTGATTTAAGCAGATTTGCATTATTCAAGATGTGTTTCCTGGAACATTATATTTTAGATACCTGATGACGTTGAGAAAGACGATGTATATAGAAAGCTTTCAATCATGTACATACACACGTACGTGTGCGTGTGTGCGTGTGTGGTTATATATATATATATATATATATATGTGTGTGTGTGTGTGTGTGTGTATATATATATATATATATATATATATATATATATATATATGTATTTAGAACTTAATAAAATTTAGCTAAGATTTGAATATTTCGTCTTTTGCAAACTTACTTTGTTTAAAAATAACATAAAGTGTCGACTATTTTTCGAGAGTTGACTTATATATTTTTCCATCTACTATTTTTCATGAGTTCAACTACATTCGCCAGGGACACATTGCATGTCGTCAAGAGGAACAGGCCGATTCAATTTATTATGGATGTAGTTACGATTGCAAGCAGTTTGCATGTGTATTTGCCCTTTAAATTCAGAAAATATACGAGTTGACGATTGTAAGTTGTATACTTACTTTCATTTTAAAGATATGTTTTATTAAAATTTTGATAGATCTTAATTCTTTTATGATAGAATGTCTTTAATCTCACTGCTAAATTTTAAGAATTATCCCTCTTGTACAATCGACTCAAAATAATTTTCCCAATTTTTATGTTAATTGACAACCTCTTGATGTAAGGAAATTCTTTGAAATTTGATGTTATAATGTCTTAAGCATATTTTTGTAAAGCATATTTATAAATCACTTTAGCATGTTAAAAAATATATAACAAGATCAGAGTTTATCTTTATATCTCATATTGAGTATTTATAGTACAGATGTATTTTAAATAAAATGTGTCGTGCAGAACAACTTCTGTATATATCTCAGTGAAATATTCTAAGAGAAATTTCGAGTCGTCAAATCGCTGGAATAAAATAACCTGTCAAGCCTGAAATAAATTATCAATAGGGCTGGTTGCATTTTATATAACATTAATGTATAATAAGTAAGGAAATATTGCCAAATAACAAAAATTCATATAGTTAGGTTGCCTTAATAATGCAAATAATTAATAAAAAACGGCAAACAAATTTTAACGTAGTGAGATAATGAAGTATTATATAATACGATCTTAATAATTATTAATTTTGATTTACCTATCGTGTGTTCAAAATTTACCACCTGTTCAATAAGTTTAATTCTTGACACACATCAAATTACATTTTGTAATTTTTTTTCCTTGTGCAAACAAGTCGTCAGCCTCTCAGGTGCATAATTTGGTTGAGATTATGTATCGAAATGTCTTTTACAACGAATATCTACTATAACCATTTACGCAAAATAATAAGAAACGTGTGACGGAGCAGACGATCTTGATAAGTACAGGCCAATTTTCTTGAAAGACTATGTTCGACCGCACGTCTAATAAATTTCGTTTTAAAAACCATTGAAGCTGAACTTCCAAACTCTCTGTCTTCATCTTTATTTTCTATACCTTTTAATAGCTTTAAACATGTGCAAAGAAAAATATTTGATTCCTAACAAGCTGTACAAAACGCCTTCTCAAATTTATACTTTTAATTAACAATAAACAAATGGCACATTTCATACTTAATGACATAATAAGAGAACAATCCACTATAAAGTTTTATTACAAAGTGGAAATTTATTACGTGAAATTACGAAAGCTATATCGCCAAATTCTTAATGAATGACTGGGTAGAAATATTATAGAAGTACAAGTTAAAGACCACATTGTTGGGTTTTTAATATGAAAACCTTAGGTTCTTATAAATGTATCAAATGATTTTGGTTGGATATTTTTCCAAAATTATAAAATATAGAAATGAAATTGGATTAATGTAAATTAAGTGAAGATTTTTTTAAATTGGTTAACTTCCGACATAAATTTTACGGTTTTTAGGAAATGTATCTTAAATAGAATAATTAATAAGTAACTTATAAACATATTACATTACACCATTTTAATTTTCGTACATTTAGATTTTACTTGATAATTTTGCCTTGTATTTGTAAGCTATCTTGCATCGAAAGAAGTAGATATTCTAATACCATGTCATTATTGATAGACATTTTTGATAATAATCTTTAACAAACATATTGCTTTTGTTAGCCTTTTACAGAAACATTTGTTATTATTGTTAAACCCTTAACAGAAAACCGACAATAACTAAGAATAAGGGCCACTCCTAAACAGAAGAAGACATTGGTACTCTAAACGTTAATTCATAAATATTCTTGTCAAGTTTAAAGTTAACTTTCACGAAATTAAACAGAATATTTTATATTCTCTGTTTTAACTTTTCTCGAATCTTTGCAAATTCAGTAAATAGTGAGATAAATACCCGGAAGTTTTCGAGATTTCGATTTGGCGAACGGTGTGCGACGCAAAACAAATCGATTTTGTTTCACATACTCTTTTCGTAAGTTCGGATATCGGAGTTCCTTAGTAGGGACGAATCCAATTCATTTTACGTGTAGGTATATGTGATCTCTCTAGCTTTGTATTTGTTATATATAAATAAATGTAGGATATTTATCATCTTGGTATTTGTTGTGGTACTGTTTTATTTTTCAGGTTCAATATTACGAAGAAATTTTAGTTATAAGTAAAAAACAAATTACTAACAAGCGTATGATTGAAAACGATTACCAATAGAAGTAATAGGACACGAATGTCGTTTTATTTTGTACTGATATTTTGACAACAGAAAATGATTGCGTTTAAAAATAGAGTATGTTTACAATACATTTCAAAGCTGAAAGAAAGAAAAATAAAAATTACATGAATGTTTTTAAATAAATGATTGTCTTTTACAAAAGTTTATATGTTAACTTGGAAAACAAACATAGCTTCAAATAAAAGTCAGTATCAAGTTTAGAAAATAGATAAAGGTTTGCCCTTTTAAAAACCTTATACACTATGCTTTTAATTCCCGAATCATCACAGAATATGAGTGGAATAAATTGTCATAATAGAATTTGATGTTCAGAGAAACGTTAACAACGTAAAATGAGCGTGCATTATTATAAAAGTCGTAGGCACTTTGTTACCTAGTGACCTTCCATACACATGTTAGTTGTGTGAAAGTATATATCGAATAAAATTAAGTGTGTGAGAAACTCAAATAATTTGTTTAACTGTCACAAGATTGGAAGAAGACAAAATAAAATGTTTTAAGGAAAGATATTGTCACTCTGCACAATGTTAAAGAGGTATGGCAAAAAATAATTGGACAGAGATCTCTAATAAATGTAAGTGGGTAATTATATAAGGAAATACGAAGAAATTTGCTTGATCAATGATTAAAAACTATTTTTTCATACAAGGTAATAACATCAGAATGAAACCAGTTATTTTCCAAAAAAAATATTACAATTCCGCTATGAACCGTCCTTTAAAATATTAGCTGCAAGTAATGAATTAATAAAAATAATGGTTAACGTATTCATTGTAAAGGAGAGTTTAAAAAATAAATAATTTTATACTCCACTGATTACATTGGTAGGTACGTCAAAAGTCAGAGAATTACAAAACAATTTTCTATAAAATATAATGTAAATATTTCGATTATTCTTTCACCAAATAATATCCATATCCCAATGTATAATAAACACGATCTATAGCTCAGTCTTTCAATACGGAACGATTGGTTATTAATATGGTTATTTTATTCAAAATGCATATTTACATTATGTAAATATCGGTAAGTCATAATTGACACTGGTAATAAAATGACTAAAAAATTATTGCAAAATCATTTTAATGAAACACAAATAAAACGGGTAGTCATTAAACTAAATCTGTCCATTAGCCACGGTAGATAATTCTTTGATCAACTGTAGTAATTACATTAGTTCTGCAGAAGGTAGATTTGAATTACTTTCAGTATTAAACAATAAGTATGTTTTTAATATCCAGCGGAATTAAATTATTTTGAAGATAAATGAATTGTATGTGGTCATATTCCGGCATTTTCTGTATAGACCGATTAATAAACATTGTGAAACATAAATGAAATTTTATTTTTACGAATATGAGATTTAACAAAAAATTGTGATATTAGAAGAAAAGTATTAAAGTTAGTTTAAAAAATGAAGACAAAATTTAGGATGATATGAGCAAGCAAAATTATTTGATGAAAATCTGCAGTGCTTATATTTAATTTATTCCAGGCACGAAATATATTTCTTCCACGGAATATATGAATTAAAAGTTTTCATATTTAAGGTAGGAAAAAGACGTAATAGACAAAATATCCACTTATCGATAACGTCATTACTCCCGGAGAAAAAATGTGACGAGTTACAAGTTTATAAAAATGCGTGACATATTTTGAAATGAATTTTCAACCTGCTAAAATTGCCAAAGTCAATTACAAATTAACGACCTTTCTAAATATTGAATGACGCTGTAAGAGTGATACATTCTTATACCACCGATTATACTTTACAAAAAAATTACTTTATTTATCCCATTTTATCACTAATTTCCTTGTGAAAATTATTCTGGAAATATATAATATAAAGGAAAGGTTCATATTTAGTACCGTTTAAATTCTACAAATATATTGTTTATTATATAGCAACGTTTTTATAATTTGAAAATCACTTGTCAGTTATCACGTTTCAGTGTCTGAAAATGATAGAAGCAATTTTTCAAATAAATACAATTTGAATTGCAATTTCACATTACCCAATCTTTTTTGTTTTGCTTTGTCAATTACGAAGGACGAAAGCCAGTATATTTGAAACGAACCATAAAAAAACCAATAAAAAAAACGTCTCAAAAATCAATTCAATGATTGTTGCGTAATACGCATACAATTAAACAGATTCAAATACACGTCAACAAAAATTCCAGACACAATGATTTTGTGTTTTATTTCTTTTAAAATGTTCTCATAAATATTTTTACTCAATATCTTAAATAATTTGTGTTATATTTATTTAACGATATTACATTTTTCTCGCACGTAAGTTTGGTGTGAATATATAACATAAACACATACGTGTAAATAAATTAGTTTCATCCCTCTTGTCATGTCCAATATGTCACCAACAAATGTGTTCGAATTTATGAAAGGTAGCGACTGAATCAAACACAATTTTGCTCGCGTCACAGACAATATTCCAGATTTGAATCCGAAAGCATGGTAGTTTATCTTACTGTTCCAAACGTTCGTAAGAAAATCGAGGAAATGCACAATTAGAGGAAATATGCCACTTTCTTTCACTTAGCTAAAATTATTCTTATATGTGTACTAAAAACTCCACTCAAATTTTTATTCCAATGTCCTCCAAATCAGTTTTTATTTATCCCTTTATTCAATATTTGTAACCAGCGACTGAGGCAAAAGATAAAACTTCATTTACTTGTTTTATATTTCCGTACTTACAATCCTGTCTCGAGCACAGGATTATATTTCGAAAGGCAAAATATGATTTCCGATCTCATCAACATTGTTAGAATTTTGTATACTTTCAAAAGTCAGTAATTTTAGTCCCTATTAAGTTTTACCACCTGACTTCTGCTGAATATATGGTTATGGAACTTCAACTGCATTCTGATACGTCAACTGATATTGTGGGTTTATAGCTTTTGAAAATAATTTAATAATACCATTGGAAATTGTTTAGCACATCACTGAATAAAAAGGCCTTTGTAAACTAGTAATGGTAAACTATTTGTAAAATATTGTCATTAAAATTTTTCTTTCTATTGCACATCATTTTCACTATAGCCGATAGTTTTTCATTATAGCCAATAATTACAATGGAAATAAAGAGTGTGCAATAACTAAAATCGCCTGGTGTATTTGTTTTATTGTCTTCCATTAGCATATTCTTGAGAAATTTTCATTTATGTGTACGAAAGTTATGAGAAATGAAAAATATAAATTCTAAAAATTGCTCCAAAAACATTTTTATTTTTTCTTTTACAACTATAAATTAAAAGGAATTTAAAATAAATTAGCCAATTTTACCTATAGGGTCAGATAAAAAAATTACTTTTAGATTAATAGAATAATGTGGTTTTAAATTTTTTTCCGTATATTATCTCCTACAAATATAAACCACAGGCTATACACCCAATTGCAAGTTTTGGTGTAATAAACATTCACGTTTAGCTTTCTGCTAAATATTTTAATTTTGGTATTTGCAATCAGTAATTACTTTTAATGTTAAAAAGTTAAAAAAATGTTGAAATTATTGTCTGACTTAGGAAACGTAACATAATACTCACGTATACTGCCTTGTAGAATAGGTAAGGAAGAAGATTCCCTTAAGTTATACGGGGGATTATGTCATAGGAATTACAACTTTTTCAGATCAATACTTTTCGTATACTCTAATTTAAAGTTATTTATCTGATTGCTTTATTATTAGAATGAAAACATAGAGTGTATTAGTAGAGAAGATGTAATAATTTTTTTTTGTCTATTTACCCATTCTCTTTAAATAACTATTTTTATTCTTTTAGCATACATTTGCTTATTCAACAAATGGAAATTTAATTGAATACTAAACTAATCTATACAGTTATTTATTTTTCGAAAGTAAGAAACTGGTCTAATATGGAGGGAGTAACATACATTATTGCTACTTGTGTTTGCGGTTTTGAATTATAAATGTTAGGTAATTGGAATAAAGGTCAATATGTCAAGAAGCGACATATTCTTTAATGTAGAACCACACGTTTTACTCTATATTAACTCGTCCCTCTAAACGTAAATAATATAAATTAAAATTGCTAAAGCTAGATCGTTTTAAACTGGAAATTCGTAAATAATTTATTTCAAACGTTTTCTTCCTACGAAAATGATAATGTAGAAGGCTTAATTTAAATTCGCCAATTTAAATTCGCTTTTGTCCCAACAAGTGAACTTCTAAAGTAATGAGGAATTAAAAACAGCGGCTACGGTATAAAATAATGACGATTTATTTTTCTCTGAACTGATTATAACTTCACTCGAATTTAAAGACATCTCCATTTTTACTAACAAACACAAAATTTTAAACCTGTCCTTTGCGGAGACAAAGCGAATCATAATTATATCGTTAATCAAAAGTGACTTATTGGCGTTGGTCAAAACTGACTGAACTTCTCCGTGACTAACTGTCATTTTTCGTTTGTTTAGTTTGTATTTTCTCAATTATTTTGGAATGGGCTTCTAAAGTTCCCTTTATTGTAAGCGTCAATTTCTATTGAAAACCTACATCGTACGTTATTCTATGTAGGTCCATTTTAATAACAAAATGTACTGATGTAGTAACGCAGCTGATAAAGGATACACAAAATATTAATTTTTATTTTATTTTCAAAACAAATTTTAAATATTCACCTTCCAATTTTCTTTAAACTGTAATTTGAAAATTTCAAGTTTTACGGTTTATATCATATTTTTTGATGTTATTGTTCGCATAGTTACAAGTTACTCAAACCTTAAATTATTTAAAAAGTACACCTTATATAGGAGGTTTGTTTTATTGTAAATTTATCATGTAAACATATTAAAAATTTCTAATTTCAACTGACTTTCGGAGCCAGGTATATACATGGAAAGTATTATCAATTAGAAATTTTTAGCATTTCCGGTACCTAAACTATATATAAAAAATTTTATTTAAAAATAACTTAAATTTGTTTATAATTTTATACAATATATATATTAATATATTATGCGTTGTTACAGGACTAAGAAGAATAATATATTAACCTTCTAATGTATATAGGATTTCTAATGTAAAAAAAATGCATAATTAGTTTTAATTATCTGTTTTGTGGGGAATATTTTCATTAACTTTTATACGAGAATAAAATATTTTTGTTACATTTTCGCGAGGCGATGACATAAACCTTGATTTTATTTCTTGATAGATAATTTCGTGGAAAAAGTAATCAAGGGGATATACTCTTAAAATATTTTATTCTTGCTAAATGAGAACATAGAATACATTTTTTATCCAAGAGAAGCTTAAAAAATTAACAAATTATAATTTGGAAAATAAATATTTGAAATAATTGGTCATCATACTTATAGCGTGTAATACTTTACTATGAAATACCGGGAATGAGAATGACAGGATGATCGAAGCGCCATAAGTGGAAGTTAATTTAGTTAATTAGCTCGTTTTCCCTTGTGATTTCAACGAATTCTCAATTTTTTTCGGGTCATTTTTTAATTGTAAATAAGTGAATTAAGTAACAATTAGAGAAAAAACAGTGAGATAATTCATTTACTTTCTTTTATTCCAAGCAATATTAACAATACCGAAAGTTATTATTTTATTTATGACCAGAAAATTATAAAGTTCCTAATTTAACGTTCTCAAAATTATAATAAGTAAAAACAAGTCATAGGCAAGTAACAAAAAAAGAATGACCATTAACTATTTTCAAAAATTATTACAAAATACTTTTCTATCCGATGCTAACTGATGAAAATTACTTTCAAACATATATTTGACAGAAACAAAGCGGTTGGTAATTATAGTCGTTTATCAAAAGGAGTATTCTTCCGTAACTAATGGACAGATTGCCGCCTTGATTACCGCTCATTTTGTTTGTGTTTCATTAAAATTATTTTGCTGGGCTTTTGAAGTTATTTAATTATCCTTGGCGATATTGAAACGTTAATAAATAAAGATGAAGTGTATTTTTAATAAGAAATGCTTTTAATATCTCTAAATAATAGAGATAAATATTAATAAACGATAAATATGATGGGTTTTTTATTCACCCGACGAATAACAATAAGTTACGTATATGCAAGTAAAGTTCAATAGGTTTTTTATGTCAAAGTAAAAGATTTTTTTAAAGGGTTTTTATGTTAAAGGAAAATTGTAGCATTCTCAAATTATATGACAAATTGGATTCGTAGAGTTGTAAATAATATTACAAAATGACATTTATAACGTGAAAACACAAAGAAATATTTATTTAATCGAAAGATATTAAAGCGTTCTCAATGAAATGCCTACACGTTTTTAGGTCCGACTGACACAATGAATATTAAACTTTTAAGGACAACGTTAATAACAAACCCATTTTTGATTACAATTAAAAAGAAAAAACAAAGTTCATGCATGGATATTTTTAATTTGCGAAAAGCCGAGACGGATACATAATATTTTATTATTATAATTTTTTGTAGAAATTTTTGTATTTTACGAAGAAAATTACAATTTTGCAAATGTGAAAAAAACTACGCACATCTAGTCATTATAGACTTCATTTAACTGGCCTTATTGAGTATGTCTGAAAATTAATTATTTCAAAACAATTAAAGGTTTTGCTGAATAATCAATAAATTCAGTATCAATTAAGAACTAACTTTATGCCTAATCTTGTAATTGTGAGTGACTCGACGCCTCTGGATCGCCGATGCTTATTCTCTATGTATCTTATGAAAGATTTTTAAAAATGAAAGCCTAATAAATCCATAAATTACAAGGGCTGTATCAATGAAAAAGCAATATCATAACTCTTATTACCCAAACAGGTCTATAGCTTAATTACTTTAAAACAGAAGCTAGCCATGACATTAACATATGTACTAATATAAATGATATATTAGTACACATGTTAATAAATACTCTTCATATGTTAATAATATAAATTAATATAAATTCCATAAAACAGTCATTATTACAATTACATCCTGATAAGCACACGCGTGTTCTAATGAATGTCAGGTTTTTTATTTCGAGATGTTTCTTTCTGCGACAAACAATGTGTAAAAATAATATTTAATTTCCATATTTTTTACGATAATACAAATTTAAAATATCATTGGTGAATTTAAATACTGTAATATAAAGTACAAAATAAGGTACACAATACTTACTAACTCTATTCCACATAGTTCTACATAGTTATATTCAGAGAGCGTGATGAGACTATTGAGGAATTATTCCGAAACGGTTCGTACGTTATTGGGTGTCACGTAACATTACAGTTTTATTCAAATAAATTGACGTGTTTATGCAAATAAATTATATTAACGTGACAGTGAAAGCGGTTATCAAAGAATAAACAGCATTAGATATACTATATATTGCTATTGTCAAGACATCGTTAGGTGTGTACTTGAGATTTTCTTCCTTGCGTTAGAAAAAAACGATGTTAAGTTTATTATAATTTCTTCCGTAAACTTATTTGAGTGAGATAAAAAGCTAAAAGATTGTAAGTTAGACTGATATGCATATAGTATTGAATTACTGATTCTGAACAAATTTAGAATACTTTTATCGATAACCGCTAACGAAATTATCTCGCTTATCAACGTTTTTAAAATAATTTGATATCTTTTGTAACATCAAATAACAAAAAAATTGACTGATGCACACATTTTTTTTTTAAATTTTGTTCTGAAAAAATTGTTAATCATACAAAATCATCGTTTTCAAGAATTTATAATAATTATATTTTCTTATTAAAAATCTACTTTAAAAATACTAGGTATGCCCCCTTCTTTTAATGCTGTGAATAGGCGAGATAAATATGATTTTTATTTTACATAAGAACTTACTAAAAATTCGAGTTTATTTAAATTGTAATATTATATTTTTATTAAAACGGCAATTTAATTAAAACCTGTTATCTAATTTCTATCAAACCAGTCGTTCTATTCTGGAAAAACACAGTTCATCGTAATGTCATTCTCTCTTTAATCTTCTACCTCAACTAAATATTCATTAGAAAAATTGTTAATTATATGAAACTTATAATTATGTACTAATTATAATGTATTAATTGTTAATTATATGAAACTTATAACTTATAATTAAAATCAAGACTTTGATATTAACGTAATATCAAAGTCTTGATTTTTAACCCTCAGTAAGCTGTTTGCAAAATTCGTATCTTCAATGATTTGCTTTAGAGAAATAAATTAATCTTCCTGCCTGATAAACTCGAGAGCAAATCTCGAATCTTCTTCCAAGTACTTTAACATAATTGATAAACTCGCCGAGGAAACGTGTTATCAAGTCCGCGTAGTGATTTTGGTGGAAGTTCGTACATAATAATAAAAACTCAAAATAAATTATAGACGTTTAAAATATGAAATTGTAACAAAATTTGTCTAGCGTAATATGAAGTGACATAAAACGAGACGAAATCTGGCAAGGTCTGCTTGTTCACATAAATAGTTTGAAAGAAATACTACGGAGTTGTTGTTATGTAGTAATCGCTTGACAACGTTAGTACAATGTTTAGGGAACTAAGTAGGTTTTTTCCAGGTGAGATAGGTCTAAAAATGAATATAAAATTGAGAAAAAGATTAATAAGAAGACGATCATATTTAACGTCCATATCGTGAATACTGTTTCTTGTTAATCAAAAGGGATATTTCCCATTGAATTTTTACTTTTACGACTGCTCGGTTTGTTTCTATTATTTCAGAATTATTTTAATTTTTGCCCTTACTACTAATATCGGACGGATATTTATATATTTAACGCCAATCTTGAAATCTCAAAAAGAAAAAAAATACTTTTTTGCAAAAGAGCGCCCAAAATCACTTAATTGGAACATAGGAAATAGACACGCATTATTATATCATGAAACTATTATAAAAATGATATAATTTAGAGTTATGTACAATCAAATAAAAAATAACCTTTTATAGTGCGTTTACAACAGTTTGGACATAGTTACTTACACGTAAAATTTAAATATTGAAAGGTAGGTATTATTTCTATTAAGTTACTTTCAAATATTAAACTTATTTTCACTATGTAAAAATATTGCCTCAAACGTCTTTCACAGTTTTTAGTATAAAGAAATGGAACGAACCACCGAGTTCTAACTATACCATTTTTAAAAGTCACCTCAGCAGCATTATTTCAATGGTTTTGTTCGATAAAATTACTTCGGGAAGCAATTCCTTTGATTTCTCTTTAACACCTTTTTTGAAGACATTTAATTTAATTGAAACTTATTTCAAAGTGTTCCTGTCTTCAATTAATATCATAACTTTTTCAATTTATTTTTCCTAATATTTTAATTTTTCCATATTATTGTTTTTATGGTTTTGACGCTGTATTTTGATGAATATTGCCGACTAATTTGGATTCAAGCAGGCCTCTAGAATTTATTTTTATAAAACTGTTAAATAAATTTTTAAGAAAGTTTAAGATTACATTACCTGAAATTAGAACCTTACTTGACCCGGCCAGCAGATATATCAGGTACAAAAACATATTTTATTAGTATCTATAAATGGTATTCCTTATACAAAACCTGTTTTCCTACTTTATAATTTGCATTGGCAAATTTATATTTGGGACTTCTAAATAATCTCTAATTACATCCATTTCATAGCAAGAAGTTCAATCAATATTTTTCTTTAGAATATATTTTTAACACATTTAAAATTTACCGTCTTCATAATTTCGGTGATTATATCATTATAATTTCTCACTTGTTAATAAAGAGAAACTATTTTTCTTTCATTATGTTCTCATAACTTCTACTATATTCTTGTTGGATTAACTCTAAATATTCCATGTTAAAAATTTTTATAATTTTGAACCAAAAATTTTGTTTTTAATTCAAAATCTTTTACTTTAATGAGTGTTTAGAATATAATTTGATTTAAGCAAGGAAAAACTGAAATAAATATAATATGTAAACTGCGTCTGATCTCGAATTCAAAGTACGTTCTTTACTATAAGGTAGAGGAAAGCCGAAACGTAAATAAAACAATTTGAGACGTGACTTGATATCTCAAATTTTGCACACCGTTCCCAGATTATTTATTTAATGGACTGAACATTATTTTGTCTGTTTTATGCAAGTTCTTTTTATGTGATTTGTGATAGTGTTCGTCTCGAATACAAAGTATGTTCTTTACTACAAGGCAGTGAAACTGTGATGATTATACTTCATGTAAAGTCAAAACGTAAATAATACGCTTTGAAACGTAACTTGATGTTTTGAATTTACGTCACCGCCACCACCATATTCTGATTTTTTGTTTAACAGACTGAACATTATTCTATTTGTTTTATACCAGTTGTTTTTTGTGTGATTGGTGATAGAGCCCGTCTATTTTAAAAAAAAATAAACATAATATGTAAACCGTTGCTATATAATCATTATAAAATTGTTAACTTACTTGAACTTACTAATACCGGGCTGACATAATAAACATCACCCATGATACAAACAATATTACCAAAATTTTATTAAATGTTAAAACTAGCAGATTTTTGTGCCGATAATGAGAATCAGATAAATTATATGCACCGGCTGTCACGATTTATTCTAGTATCAGTCAAGTAATTACTCAAAAGCTCCTAATAAGGAATTGGCATAGTATTAATCTAAGAATGCTACCCTCGCAATTGTTAAGTTCTCATTGTTTTGGCTTAATAAACAAAACAGTTAATATGATTACTTCATATACGTAACCGTCCTATGTAATTTTGGCTTTTTCACATAAATTTTTTTCATATTTATTCTCTTTTGTCGATTTATGAAATTACATTATTGTTATAATGTAAAAGGTATATCATATTACCAGTGTGGAAACTTCAATCAATTTTTGTTATTCATTTTCATAATTCGCATATTTCAATCTTATGTTAAATTTTATTTTTAACTAGCGGCCTAATATGTAGACTAAAAGTTATAAACCGCAATAAAGTAAAATGCCGTCTATAATATACATTTTATTAACACGGATATCAAGATGTCTTCAAACTTAAAAGATTTATTGCTTGTTTATATAAATTCGAAACTCTAGAGTTTATGTGGTTAAAAAATATTTATCCCAGAATGGCACAAATAACGTGTTAAATTTTTATGTGAGTGTGTGACACTTCCATTTAAATTAACTTATCATCAATTTAATTTTAACAAAAAAACAACATTAGTAATTGAACAACATTTTCGATCGTTTCTTACAATAGAAACTAATTTTGTTTTCGGGAAAATTATTTTACCCAGTCTTTTGAATATTTTTTAACAAAACAATTACTTCAAGTATATTATCTTGAATTGTTACAAGTACTTATAAACAACAATCCCAGAAACGAATTTTCCTATACGAGTATCAATAGATATTACTTAGCCACAGAATTCAAAGGAAAAAAAAACAGTAAAAATTAGTAATTTTGTCTGCATCCCACACATATTTTTTCGTTTATACTGGAAAACATTTAATATTGAAAATTTAAAATTTACTCGCCTGCATTCCTATAATTAACGCAAAAAAAATTAAATTCTTGGGAGCAAATGAAATACTCGATTTTTTCACTTATATATATCATACTGGATATCGATTAAATAATTCGAAATCCAAGAACATTCTTCACCCTCACCTATCTTAGAAAATGTCAAAATCAAAAATATAAGGATGGGTTAGTATCCTTGTTGTATTATCCCGAAATTGTAATAAGTATAAATTAATAAATTTTAAAATTGTTTTGTTCAAAGTAATGAAGTCTAAAAAAAATATTACGGAAGTTGATTTTTTCAGTTTGTCAGTGTGTTTAATAGTAGTATATAGTAGTACTTAATAGTAGTACTTAGCTTACGAGATAAATACTAAGTCAATTACAAAATAAAGCTTCCAAGTGCATCTTGCATTTATATATATCTTAAGGTAAGATTCCAATGAATTTATATTGAGAGCGCACAGTATAATAATTCGAGTAACTTTATTATATTTAACAGAGAGCCTTTAATTTTCTAGTAGCTCTTTTTTCTGAGAGTTTCAAATTAATCTTTGGAAATATATTTTACTTTTCCACCGGATATGGAGAGCCATAGAAGTGCCACACTAACTAAGTAGTTTGCTATAATTATACTAAAATGTCCCTCAATCGACTATCACGTTTGTTTATCTACCTTGTGAACGAATTACGTTCGTCTACTTTTTCTTTACGTTCTAACTATGTCAAAGCCCGCCCGTAGTTCGGGAGAGCATCTCCAAAACCACTTGTTTTGCATATTTTATGGCTGTCCTCACCACGTGTAAAAACCGTGAGTGTGGATTTGAAAAACAAATCTCCATGTATGTTGCGAAACATAAAGTGCCGTGATAGAATCCGAAAATTTATTTAATTAATTATTATTAATTATTATATAAACAAATAAGACGGCGTTTACAACCAATTTTTTTCTTTTACCTTCGAAATTTAAATTTCTTAAAAAGAATTGGAAAGAAAGCATTCAAAGTCTTAACACGTAACACGTATAAACCATTGTGATTTAAACAGAAAAAAAAATTTTAAAAGCACATATCTTGGTTAAAAAGTTTTATAGTAATCATTTATACACACTCAAGTCAGAGAAAATTGTTTGTAGTCCAACCGAAATAAGCATAAAATTGTAAAGATTGTAATTTTAATTAGGAATGAATTTATAATATTTGAACTACCCTAATTTAGATCTTCTAATAAATAAGGAAGAAATAATTATATGCTAATGGCCTCTAATTAGCCGTAATTATAATTTCAGATATCTCTAAACGATACGTTTACCTTATCTTTTTTTATATTTCGAGTAACCACTTGTATGGGAGTGGAGATTCAGCTTGGCGTGGTTTACAAAACGTTAGGATCGCGTGAGCTTGAAGAGTGTGTATCAATACACAAGAAACAAATCTCGTTGCACCGTTAATATTGTTTATGTAAATTTCAATATTTTTTGTAACTGCATTGGTTAACTTATTTTGTTATTATAATTTATTGTTACTTTTAGTTTATTCACTTATGAAATTATGCTGTTCTTTCCCGGTAACCTGGTACATAAATATTAGTTATTTATATATATTGATTATTTATTTTAATTATTGTTTCTTACTGGCAAACAAGTATATGTAGTTTATAATATTATTATAAAACAAAAAATATTTTGTATGAGGTCCAATGTTTTCGTGAATGATTATTATCATTTATCGTTTAATTTTCACTAAATTTTAAGATCATTTTTAATTACAAATTTGAGAAATTATTTCGTTATTTCATTAACAATCTGTTTACCTTTCACTGTCAATATTTAAATATATATTTTTTCTTTTTTTTTTAAATATAAATTATTTGCATTTTCTTGGGAAACTCCACTAATTTATAATCTGTAATTAGTTACAAAAAATTGATTTTTTGCGTAAATTCTAATACTTTTCATTAATTTCACTATTCGAATTAGGACGGTTACAATTTTTTAATTGAATTAAAGTGTGTTCCTCTTTTATGACTGTATTCCTCCGTTATTTTTTAATTAATAAAAATATGATAAAGAAAAAAAACCATAATCAACTAGATGAGTTTTTTATGTCTGAATGAAATCAGTTAGAAATTGGAATTTTATTCGAAGGTTATATTTTGGAATTTTTAAATGCTTCTCTGTACAAAATATTTCTCGTTATATTTCTTGGTATTTATATAAGTAATTTGTCTGATTTACCGCAATTTATTTTTGTCATGTAAAAAGCATTTCTTGTTTAATCGAATCTTGATCTCACAAATTAATAAGTTGACCTTTTTTCCCACAGCGGTTATTCCCTGAGTGGTCAACCATGCTCTGGTTGGTCGGTGGAATTGGATAGCAACAGATCAAAATTATCAATTGAAGAAGATAGCCGATTAACGACACGCTAGCAAATGAGCTCGGTGGCTCCCACAGAACTATAGAGAATCAATTACACTACTTGGGCCAAAGCTTCGAACACGGTATGTGGATACTACATGAACTTAGCTCAGACCTCATATAGCTAAATAAACTCGTCTTAAAGTTTTGGTTTTTGATTGGACATAGATCCCCAAGACCTTGTACCCACTGATCATTGTTTGTATAGATAGCTCAGCAATAACTTACGTTGAAAAAAAAATACGAGTGTGTTTTAGACCACACGACTGAAGTAAAACTTCAAATTCACAAAATATGAACTTTAAAATGAATTTACAATTTTATTCATTTTAAACGTGGAATATTTAATGTATTGAACAAAATAATAATTTATAAAATTGTTCAAGAACGAAATGAAATTACAAAACTCGCATATATATATTTCATGCACTGGCTATGAGAGGAATAGAGAAAGAAAATGTGCGCGTGCACTGCTCTCTCTTGCTCCTACAGTGTAATACAGACAATAGGCTTACACTGTGTCTTAGATATCCGAAACATAACTGGCTATGAGACAAAGAGAGAAAAAAAATGTGTGCTCGTACCTCTCTCTCTTGTCCCTACAGTAATATACGAAACGTAACTCTCTCTCTTTCTGTCTTCTCTAACTTATATCTCCCTCTCAACTTCCGTTCGGTTCGCCCGATCACACTTTTCGTAACGCTCTTGTCACGCATTCACCAGCTTGCTCCCCAAGTCAAGCGTGCATAAAGAAGTTTTACTTCAAAAATTTCATGATGGAAACCATTTAAGACAGTTCACAGGCCAATTTTTTCATTCCGAGCCACCTGAATTTTATACAGATGCTATCTACTCTCGGCCAGTGCGTTGAAGACATATAGTACAGAAGGATATTTAGCATTATGTGGAGAATTAATTAATTTTAATTTGGAAGTACAATAAAAAGTTATAGCATTAATGACCGCTGTTTACCTAATAGCCAGCCTAATATATATGTTTGTTATTTATAAAACAGTATGCATGCATTTCGTTAACATGACGTTTTTTAATATTTCGAACATTGTTACTGGTTCTCCGAAATTTTAAGCAAAAGTTATCCGTAATTTGTTATTGCTCTATAATCAGTTTTAATTGTGAAAAGTATTTGTTATATTTTTTTTGTAAAAAGCAAATACAACGTTTTTAAAAATGGATTGGCTTTAAAGGAACATTGTACAGTAATTTACTTAGATTTAAAAATATGCACCTAAATAGAAAAGTTTTGAGAATATTATTAAAATCACATTGCGCTTGTATAGCATAAAATCTATAAAAAATGTTCCAAAATATTTCTTTAAACTTGAAATTGCTCTTTCTTAATTATTGCAAGAAAACAGTTAAAATTTTTTAACAACATTTATTGCCTCACACGCTCTTTAACTATTTAAAATAGATATCAATTTTGGTATATTTTTCAGGTCACTTTTATTAAGTTATGTTTCAGGCTTGTATAGATTATTGAGATATCTAGAAAAAGTACGTGAAAAATCTGGAAATCTTTTTATCATGACCGACTTGGGTTGTCATAATTTTAGTTTTTAGTTTCAGTTTATAGTGCTAGTCTTTTAGTCTAGTGAGGGAGAAAGTCATATTGATAACAATTTTAGGACATAAGTTTTTTGTTGAATAAATCTTAGTTTTTTCTCCGGTATGTCAGAAAACTACGTACATTCCTTTATTAGAAATACGCTTAAAGCTCCCGAAACTAATACGCCTGGAGACAAGAGATTTATTAATAGAAAATAGGTAATTATTTTTAATAATGTTTGGTTATACCAACGCAATTATTTTTTAAAAATGGCGGGTAGTAAAGTCTTACTAAATCCGTAATTTAAAAAAACGCTATTTGTATTAGTATCTCGTAAACGGTGAGGTTTATATTAAACAATAAATCCTTCAAAACATTTGAAAATTATTTCCAAACCCAACTTAATTCGTTTTTGTGTCATTAATATTTCACTTCGCGGCAAATAAAAATCCAATAAAGCATTGAATTTCTATCGTTTGTAACCCTCACGTAACTTGCTATAGAATATAATTTCTCAATAAAACTATAAATTTATCAGTGTATTTTCCTTGATTACTTCATTGTCAGACAAGCAAATTCGATCCAAGGTGTAGATTTTGTTTATATCTGCTTGTAAGTATTACTCGTGAGTGCTAGTAAGTACGTAACATTATAAAAAATTCGCGCACTTTCGACTAACGGAAAGCAGAGATCTTCCATCTGATGGATTGATATTCTTCTTCATTTAATGTCAAATTACTTGTCTGCTTTCCAACATTGTTCTACTCTGTAAAATGCGCGGAAAAATTAATAAATATATTTGGTTTCGTAATTTTTAATTTTTTAGTAACGAAAAAAATTATATATATCTCGGTCGGGATCCAACGGGAATTTAGTATCTTAAAACCATTGTTATTAATACCTCTTTTATTATACAATAATGAATTTAACATAAATTAGAGTAATATTTTATAAAAATGTCTCCAAAAATAAATAAACAATATAGTGGTGGTTTATTTTTCTTAAGGGATCGGTATTAAGTGTAACTATACAGGTATCCCTACATTGGTGCCATGTGGTTGCTTATCATGATAGAGAGCTTTGAGTTAGGTAGCCTCTTGGAAATTCATGAAATCGCAATAATAATTTTAAAGGTTATCACAGGAAATATAAAATATCATTACAATTGTTTCAAGAACTTGGTGTTATAGTCCTACACATCACCGCGTGCAGGTGGTAAAATACAGGTTTACTACACATACATCCATTTAAAGTACTTGGGTAAGTTCAAACACTCGGATATTATTAACAGATAATTAAACCATTATATTCTTCCTGAGTAATATTAATTTGAGGAAGGCGCAGAAAAAACCTGAGGTCCAATAACTTATGAAATATTGGTTTTCCCTAAAAATTATTTGAATAGGCATAGGAAATTAAATGAATTATAAATACATTAAAAACCCTTTCAGTGCTCTGATTATTGATTATTGAGTTGTTTTTCATACGGATATAAATTTTTGCGTGTATTTAACACTCTTTAATTTCAAAATTTTGCATTAAAAACTGTTTGAAATGAAAGTTATAAGGGACAGAGAGGGGAGTTTTTTTTAGCCTTAGGTTTTATGTTATATAACACAATTCGCTTACTTCGCTGATGAACAAACTGGGAGGGCTTACAAAATTCTCCAAATAGATTATTTCGTAATTCATTTTCCAAAAAAATTGTGCTTTTACTCCCAAATATTAATTAAGAACAATGTGCGCAATTATGTGTTTTTATTACAAACCTGACGCCTAACCTACAAAGAACACTCCAAGAAGAAATTTTCGTCGTATTTTTTTATGAATCTACGATATTTAATTTCATCAGTGCGCCGCTCAACATGTGTAAAATAAACTTAGTTTCTGAAAGACAAATTACTTTCCTTAATAAAATCATCTTATGAAATAAATTATTGCATTTTTAATGTGATACACACACTTCGTGGCAAAATAACAATGATAATTTAAATTTAGTCAATTTTCACGATAAGTATTAAGAATTAATATCAGTTGATCAAAAGAATATTCAAATACACCAAGAATATTTTCATTAACAGCCATCTACAGTGCTTTACTTAATAAGAGATTTTAATATTGCCTATAAATGCACATACGTATAAAAAGTTCTATAAGAATCGCAGCTTAATACCCACACCCAACCTGTATAGAAAAGGGAACTTATTATTAAATGGATTGAAATAATTGAAATAAGTAATTTATTTTCCAACACGCCTCTCTATTATAATATATTTAAAATTCGTACTTGATATTGAATATATTTAGCGTTAATTTTGTAAAAATTCATTATTCACAATTAAATGAAACTACGTGTTGTAGTATTATTTCTACTTTCTTTAAGTTCTCTACCACGACTTAGGTTTCGTTGTATTACAATTGAGATTGAGCCCACTTGAAGATGTTATAATACAACGAAACGTAGGTCGTGGTGAAGAACTTAAAGAAAGTAGAAACAATACTACATCACGTAGTTCCATTTAATTAGGAAAATTCGTACTGTCAATATGTCAGTAGTATCAAATTGAAACAAAATACGTAACCTCTTTTGAACTACTTTAAATAATTCCCGCAAAAATATAAATCGATTAATATGTAATTTAATATATCTGTAAATGTTCTCAAAGTCATGGTTTTGAATTTCCTCGGTCTAAATTTTTCATATATCGAAAAATACATTGCATTCACCTCGGTTCACAAACATCGTTTACCGATTCGATTAATGTGCCAGAACCTACTAATTTTTGGTATCTGGATACATTTTCTGCGAACACGATGAACTTTGCGTGACTTTGACGCCGAAGTTCATGTAATACGTTGAAGTATTGTGATGTGTGGCAAATTTTATGCATATATAGACTACATAAGTCTGTATTTTAAAAATAACGAAATAAAATGACTGAAAGATATACTGATTACTGATGAAATCCCATGAAAAGTAGACTCTTATGCAAACATGTAGCTGCCGATTTCATCACATATTTTGAAATGGGATAAAAATGACTAAATTTGGGACACTTTAATGAAAAGTTAAATCATACTATACGACTATATATATACTAATATCAGCTTAAACTTTAACTGCATAACCAGTTAAAGTTAAAGTTGATATTTAAAATGTTTCAAAATATTTTTTTTTAAAGTTATTTTGGTCACTCAAAATGTTCGTTAGATTTAAATATGCAATGTTGATTTTAATCAATTCGGTTAAAACCTACTTCATGAAAGTTGACAATTAGTTCCTGCGATTAACATAAAGTGCCGTATGTGGTTTTGGGTAACATAATATGCTAATAGTAGGGGAAGCAACTATACAGTTTAGGACTAGACAGTTGAGTTTTATACGAAGTTCATTATATCTGTCCTTATTTCTTAATAGTATGCATTCACAATAAATATATCGTTGTATGATCATTAACAATTAGATTGTCGTCATGAATTTTTTCTGGACCTCTCCATAATAAGGCAAAAATGGCGTACTAGAAGATTACAAAAACAATTACCAAATTCTAAATTGGTTTTTAAAATGTCGTAATTTCCTCAAACGTTTGGATAATTTTACGCCTTTTAAAGCAACTTTATAACACACTTAGTGGAAGGAAAACAATACTGACGTTTGTAAATAGTTTAATATAAATGATATACTTATTTAAATGTTTATATTGGCAAAGTGCAAAGTGAATGGAATTTTCCTAATACGAGTTCTATTCATAGTTTATTTTTAAAGGATATGAATTTTCGTGAAATATGTGGATAAACATATGATGACATGAAAAGAAGAGTTTAGATGCACATACTCGTAACACTGAATCTTAATTATGGGACTGAAAACGATTAATATCGTAGAAAATAAAAACAAATAAACATAACAATTTGGATAATATGAAAATAAATTCACTTAAATTTTATTACCCTATCTCAATTGAGTGTAATAGGTATATCTAATTGGTAGTTTTATTTAAATTTTGCAATTTTTGAAATTTCTGCGATTCTTTGTAAAAAAGTCCTAGAAATTAAAAAAAGAAATCTTAAACTATCCAACAAAACAAAATTGTTGTCATCTATTGATGGCTTATATATCAAAATATACTGATATGCTCTAAAATGCTATTCATATTTGTAATTAGTTTAACGTAAATGCCATATTCTCTTAAAAGACTCATTTGTACTTAAATGTATAAAGATTTCCTGACGTGAGTTTTACTCGTACTTACCAAGTGTTTATCATTGCTTATATTAACTTCATAGAGATAATATCAATGATTAAGTATGTATTTTACTTTTCTTAATGAAATCAAAGACGAGTAGAGGTGACTTAAAACAAAATACAGCGGAATTCTCTAAATGTACGTACTATTATAGGAACGAAGATATAGAATATAAATATCTACGTGATAACTTTGAAATGAATATAAATATATATTATTACATATTTACCATAATACAAGTTCTTATTTTTGAAAATAAGTTCATGTAATGTAAGATCGCAAATGATTGTGAACAATTAAAATCCTGAAATAATCATTTCATTTTCAATTTAGGTAACCGTTTTAATATAAACTAGTGATGCTAACAAATTGCTAGCTAATGATTTTTTTTCCGATTAAAGTTTATTGAACTGCAATTAATTATAAAACTACAAGAAACACTACCAAATTATGTTCATTAATTTGCCGTTGTTAATTCACCACTTGTATGACTAGTTAAAACTAAAAGTAAAATCAAGTTACTGTCGATAAATAAATCGTTAATAAATTAACTTAAAATAAAAAAAAATAGCAAAAGCAATGTCGAATTTAATCAAGATGTTAATGTTTGCGATTTTTTCCTTCAGTAATATTTCCCGGAAAACAAACTAACTTAATCATCTCAAAATTACTCAAACATGTCTAGCGCAGTGAGTTTCATTAAAATATCTAAACTCCGGCAATTCGTAATGCTAAATTATTGTTTCCGATGTCCGAGGCTTTAAAATGCCTTTGCAAAATAAAATTGAGCAAACACAAATAAAAGGAACGATTGTCAAAGTGAAATCTGGCCATTAGTCTCGGAGAAGTATTTATTCCTTTTGATCAACGTTAATAATTATGTTTCCCTTGGTTTCCACAAATGATCAATTTAAGGGGATGTGTTGTTATAAATGTTAGAGTATGCAATATTGTTACGAATGGAGAGCAAATATTTAAGAAAATAGATTTTTAATTAAATCATGTCGCGATGTCCATGTTTGTGTGTGTGAAAATGATGTCATATAGATGCAGTTCTTTTTTGAATTTTTCTCCAAATTTGAAATTAGAGCAAGAATTCTGTTTCAAATTAAAAGAAAAAATCTAGAATTTCCTGATGCTATAAATTTTAGACTATATTTTTAAATGAAATGAATGGTACGGTCGTTATCGTGTGTATCTTGGTTAGCCCTACAACCTTTTACAGGTCAAGGCTGTCTCGACAAGCTTTCTCCAGCGGTATACAATATTTACAAATTGTTTAATCCATATGAAGGAGAGTCACTGTCAACGTAAATTCTTTTTAACTTTCTGGGCATTAATATGACTAGTACTCACCTGCAAAGACATCTATTTCCTATATTTCTTCAATCAAGAAGTCGTGCTTTTTGGAATATTTTGAGAACTTTGCATGGTATAAAAGCTACGGAATGCAAATTCTGAGTTAACGAAGAAAAATATTTTCACCTTAAAGAGAAAAATATCCTTTTAGCGTATGTTTAAAAACTGCGAGGGAATAAATCTCACCGTAATGCTTTATCTTTAAAATTTCCTAATACAAAGCTGAGTTTGTTACATGGATGTTTTATTCATGTATATATAAAAAATGTTCCCCTCGCACAGCAAAAAAATATAACAAATTAAAATTTGCCATCAGAGAAGTGAAAAAGCAATGGAGGTAAAAAAAGTGAAAAATTGTATCGGTAAGAAAATAATTTTATGTCACAAAAAACTAATTTTGGTTTTTCAAAAGCTATACATGATTTTTACTATTTAGTATGGCTAATTAGAGAGTTATATAGAACATGAACACAAGACAATACGGTGATCGCGTTCATATCACAAAACAAATCTGAGATTAAGTAGGAACAAGAGGGATTAGTCAACGAAGTAAATAAATACAATAAAAAGTTTTAAAAACCGTAAAATAAAGAGCCACGTA
The DNA here is from genome assembly GCA_039881145.1 of Druceiella hillmani. Lineage (NCBI taxonomy): Eukaryota > Metazoa > Arthropoda > Insecta > Lepidoptera > Hepialidae > Druceiella > Druceiella hillmani. Next base: position 1,829,209 of record JAYKKI010000110.1, on the reverse strand, counting down.
CTCAACATAGAATCCAGTCTTATATCATTGTGAATATACTTATATTACAGACTGATTACATTAGCAGGTGAAATTATAATACCTTTGAATTTTAACAAACTACTAAGTCTCTGCCCGGATTAAATCTAACACGTTGTTTATTTCAATAATTTAAAAAAAAAGAGTTTTTAATGCAAGTAGAGCGTGTTACTGAAATGTTTTTTTTTTTAATTATGTGCCTCTGAACTTTTTATTTAATTAAAAACTGATTTCTCCCAGATAGAGAGGGACCTCCAAAAATGTTGTTAAGTTATGTCGACATTAACGCTAAGTTAAAATATATTTTTTGATAATGTTATTTTATAGGATGTAAAGTAACATAAAACATGTAAAGTAACACAAAGAGGAATTAATATTCTTTTTTTTACAAGGAAGCTCGCTATTAACATACATCATTAATACTTACAGATAAATTTTATTACACGCATGTACACAGTCATGTTGGAAATAATGCATTTCTTGACCCTACGAATGTTCGTCATGTATATTAAATTTGAAGTATAGAGGAATAAAACAAGAAAATTTAAAATGAAGTAAATTTAGAAACCATAATTAAACAAGATCTTGATTTAACTTGGAGACACAAATTACTGTTGTTTAATCTAAAAATGCATAAGCATGATATCAAATTTAACTTTCGTTAAATTATTCTGCAATGTTAAGTAACTTCATTGAGATTGGAAATATACGAATTGGAGTTTTTAAAGTTATTCATAAATTACCATAGTGCAGTTTTAAATGGCGAGATGAGATGGAGACTGCATACATAATTGTGTGATTCCCAGTCATAATAACGATACTCTTTACTATACATAACGTTTTGAAAATTACAAATCTGCATAAATTTTTATAAGTAACTATAAATTTGTGGTTATTTCATAAAACGTTATTTACCTTATAATCAAATTCAAATTACAATTTTGAATTTTTGAAAATACTGTAACAGTAACAAAACTAATTTAAAAAATATGTTATAAAACAAGTCAGTTCGAAACATTAGACATGTGAACAAAATTGCATAACTTGCTGACTCGTAGTCATTACGTAGGAATTCTTATATAAACGTGTGTTTACATACATGCATGTGTTTTTGAGCTCTCACTGATCGTGTCTTACACAAAAACTGGATCCAACATGAAAGTAGTGAATGCTTGCGGCTACCGGAAATCCGTCCATTCTGGCAAATTTTTTCAACCGGAAAGCGATACTCTACCATAATTTTCATCGTTTTCTTTGTCAAATTGCAGAGCAATGTTTTAAACTGTCGCTTTGAAAGTGAAATACGTTTTTCAGCACCACTGAATTAAATACTCGAAATATATAGTAATATTACATTGATTAAAGTTTATAAGCCAAATTTATTGGAAGCCAGTATTAATGTAAAATTTGGACACAGTAGTAAAAAATTAAAAAATTAATATTTTATGATTCCATACATTATAATATATTAGCTACAATTTATTTATTATCATTTCAAAGCAGACTTTAAGGGAAATTTTTGTATCTATAAATTCATAGGCAGTCAGGGAGGAAAAGCGGTATCCTAAGTATCAATACCGATTTCCTTTGCGCACATCGGGTATACACAGTAGCCTTGAAAACATTTGTGCGGGGTACTGTCACTCGCAGTCTAGTCTCATTACAAGGTTTAGGCGGGGTAAGACTGCATAATAGTACTGAAGGAGATCAAACTTTAATGAGGAGTTTGTAAGCAGGAAGATTAGGTGATTTGAGGCTATTAAGAAACTCTACTGGTTAGTGAATAGCTCCATCTCTTATCAACATTAAATTCACTGACCATTTGTGACCTTTTAAATAAATTTGGAAAATTGTCATTAAAGACGGCATCACTTTTGTTTTTGGGAGTTAGTATAGTACGTTGGCACAGTTCGTCCTTGAACTACATCTACCCTTCCAAAATATTAGATATTTTCTAACTATTAGGATACGGTTTTGACAATAGTGACAACTATATTTGTCTTAATATACTCTAATATTTTGAATACGTAACACAGGATGATTTTCTTTCTACATTTTGAGAAACAACTCAGGAAACTCTTCAGTGAAAATGTCGGCTTTTAAATGGACCTCTTATTTTTCTTTTAAGATGTGACGATCTTAGCCTTAAGATCACTTGCTCGAGTTAGAACAATAGACATAGTCTATTAGAAGTTCCCAGCCAACACAGTTACTTCACTAATCACTTCATCATTAGCTTTGATGTTTTCGAGTATTGCTCTTGGTACTTATTTTCATATTACTCTTATTTCTTACAATAAGTTTATGCTTCCAAAGAACTTGAGCCTTGTAGCATTATGTAGAAATATTGCATAGGGGGAAGTTAAAAAGCGACGTGAGATATTTTACCACTTTAAATATTGTAGCAGCAGTACCATATGCCGTGAGCGCTAATAAAATGCCTCAATTACTTCTCACTTTAGCCGGAAGTAAGTTTATTAAAAAAGGTTTATTAAAACCCAGGAAAAATTACGAAACAGAGTCAAACTCAATGCTATTTCAGACCTCATTATAAGCAGGGAGCTATTAATATGTAAGAGACAGTAGTTTATTAGCGCCATTTGTATCAAAGATTTTGTGTCATAGTCCATTTTTTTCAGATTATCTACTTTCTGCAAAACTTGTCCACGCCATTGTGGTTAGGGTAATCCAAAATTTCGTTCTAAATCTGTATCAGACGGTTATTGTGTAAATTATCCATTAAAGATTTTGCATTGTTTTAAAAAATGGTCTCCATTGCAACATGCTGTCCTCTATAAATTGTGTTTGAACTGTTATCGAAACGGAACGTTGACAGAATACTTATATTAAGAGATACACATACCCCTAAGAACCTCATTCAGTAGCAAACAAAGATGATAGCGATCAGTATTGTTTGGGTGGTAGTTGTGGGTCATACAAAAAGCGTGTGTCCTCTATACTCCTAACCAACACTTTAAGTCCAGTCACTATTTCCTTCGTGTAAACTTTTAATAATTCCACACAAATTGTGAAGGAATTTCAGTGCCCAGCGCAGATTTTGCAAACTTGTCAGTTTTAAATATTACAAAAGACGAGAAATGTTGTTTCAGATGGGTTCTCGATGGTTTCAGTCATGTTTTTGGATTTAATCACGTTTATTATTTTTTGCGATGAATAGAGCAATGGGTAACTGTAAGGTATCTTCCGTGAATAGGACGCTTTCGTACAATTTTCCTTCATTTTTCTCATGACAAATTACAGCAAGTCTGTTATAATCCTTGTGCCGTGTGTATTAAATACACACCTAGAATATATTAATATAAAATGGCTAGCGTGATACGTTTTGATGGACCATTTCTACATGGTTATTTAAAAATGCTTTTTCATTTCATAATGAAGTTTTAAAATTTTGCTTTCGTAGCAGACCTTCTGTAATCCGTGATTAAAACGATACATAAATTCCTTATATAGCATTTTTCAAATAAGTCTAAATGGTTGTATGGTACTTGGATTTAGATTACTTAATTGAACCATAAATTATATTGATATAAAAAAAATTAAAAGTCTATTTTTTCATTCATATATTGAATGCAATGCTTAATTATCCGCAGATTATATTCGAAATCGTCTTAGATACGGGTTTTTATCTTGACTTATGATTTTTATTCCATCAATTTATAATAACCATAAAACCATATTTTTATTTACTTACATATTGGTCTTTAATGTACAAACATAAAGTGGTGAATTATTGTTACAGAAGCAATCTATTTTAGTTCACCAAAATACGAAGTAAAAATATATAGTATATGTAGTGGAAGATTACAATCAATTATGAAAAAAATTGCAAAAAAGAAGAAAACGAAAGAAATAATGGCAAGCCAAACTAAATATTAACGGATAGCAAGGAAAATTTGTTTAATATTTATTTGGAGCTCAGAATCGCAGTTTAAATGTAAATTTGCAAAACAAATAAAAGGAAGACGGTTCCCAATTTGATAGAATCGTAATGGTTTGTGATTTTTCATTCAAAATTCCGTTTTTAAAAAGAAACAATCGCATGAAATTTATTACGATTTATTATAAAACGTAGATTCTGTTCTCTAACAGGATCAATGGATTAATTTTTAATTCATAGAAATTTGCATGTTGAATTGAATAACTGACTTTGAAATCATTGAATTCCAACTTTGTTTTGCTTTGGGATTTATTCATAATGTTTGTGTACTAGTGTTATGTAAGTGTACCTATATTACATAGTGTGTACCTATATTAGTGTGTACCTATATTACATAATGTTCTCATATTCGTAACTATTTTTTTTGAAAAATGCAATTATTAGGAACTTATTACCTTTTGAAAGTTATGCTAAGTACGATTACAAGAAGAAATATAGTGCCGTTTTAAATAGCCATTTTAAATATCAATTTTTAATTTAAATCGTTGTCAATTGGGATGATAATTTTAAATTAAAGGATAAAAAATTATATTTGAAGGTAAAATGGAATCACGTTTGACCGAAAGACCTCAAGCACAAGCTGCTGTATTGACTGACGATAGATAAATTGCACGTCAGTGCAAGGTTAATGGGAAAATATTGAAACGGGAAATCCAGTGAATTTTAGTTTTACAAATTGACATAAAGAGGGGACTCTACGAAGCAAATTCAAAGGACCGTAATGCAAGAAATTATTTCTCCTGGGAGCAGTGCATAAAAAGTACCTAGATTTTGCTGTGAGCACAAGTGGATGGATTTCTGAGAAAGATTAATTTTTAGCGATTAATGTTGATTCAATCCCATTGAGCATTTATGGAAAGAATTGTATTGCAAGATTCTAGTGTCAACAAAATATAATCAAGTATTGTTCCGAGATAACATTTTCAAAACATGGTAAGCATTTTCCTTGGATGCATTGAAAAATCTGGGTGAATCGTTTTTTCAGAGATTTAAGGCAGTTCTGCACAATTAGGCGGGCCCACTGTCTTCTAATTGTTTTTTCGGATGAACAATTTTATGAATCATTTTAATATTTTAATATAGTACATCAAATGTACAAGATTAAAAAATTTATGTGTAAGATTACCCAACCCGTAACTTAAAAAAAAAAATGTCTTAAGTAGTAATATTATTTCAATTCTTTGTCAATTCCTCATACAAAAAAAATTCAAAATCTCTAATTTCATTTAACTTTTGAAGCCCAATAATAACATATAAAAATATTTCGCAATTGAAATCCTTTAGTATTTCTAATAAGCTATTCATAAAATTTTATATTTAAAATTAGTATAAATTTCTCTAAAATTGTATAAAATATCTGTATTAATTTAATGATTTTTAAAGGCGTAAAAAAATTAATTGATTGTTCCCCTCTAATTCTTATTTGATCAAAATAATTTTGCATCTAAAAATAATTATTTTATTATAGTAAATTTATAACCTCTAAAGGTATATCTAAACGTTATTTGCATACTCTTAACTCTAAAGCGAAACGAGCTTGCACATCTAATGCATAGGATCCAGTACGCCGAAATGAAGACGACTCGATAAAATTAGCTTTGTTTTTGTGTATTGTATAATATACACTTTTAATATTGTTAATAAAAAAGGTTTAGAAAAATAGTATTTAAAATGTATATTTTTGCCGTTTAAGATTTATATCTTCATCCGATATCTGACCAGTAGTAAAAGTTCGATCCAAAACACTTTTAAAACAATAGGAGAAGAAAAGAGTAGTAATCAATGCGAGAATACATCCATTAGTCACGGGAAAGTGATCCTTTTGATCAATAACCGTAATTACGAGACGCTTCGCTTTAGTGGACGATAAATTTAAAACTCTATGGCGTTTGTCGGTTCAAAACGAAGAAGTTTCTTGTTTTAATTTTTAAAGAAGTAAATTATCGTTCTTTGTTTTGTGAAATTTCAAAAATAATTTATTTATTAAAATAAATAAGCAGGATATTGAATACCCAATATTATTTTTATATTCAAATTTGCTTTTACATCATAGAAAAAAATGTGTACCGACTTCCAACTATTTATGTTTTTTTTTAATTGGCTAAATACCACCTAATTAAGATTACTGTCTCACTGAAACAATTTTAACCGAAATCGTAATCAAAGTAGTAACTGAGTTAAATTTTCGATTTTCATTTACGTAGTAACTGAGTTAAGTTTCTATAGTAAATCTTATGTAAACTAATTCAGAATGTGTTTCATTTCGAAATAGGTGTTTTTCTCGTCGGCATATTTATCATGCAAATATGAATCAAATATTTCCTTCAGGAAATAATTTCTCAATGAGTTTTGAGGTTCGTATTTTCTATGTTAAGTGTGAGTTATTATAATTTAATGGATAATATATATATATATATATATATATATATATATATATATATATATAACTATATACATATATATATATATATATATATATATATATATTTATATATATATATAGAGGGAGAGAGAGAGAGAGAGAGAGTTCCGATACGTGTGTTGTTATTTGTATTACTGATATTCTAGAATATTTTTTGAAATATATTTTATTATGAAAAAGTATCACCATTAAGAATCGATACAACATTTATTACAAATAAATTGAACTTACTTCTCCTTTATTCTTGTAAGAAAACAGAAATATTCAACACAGTTTATAATTACTAACAGTATTAATCACTCCATTGGCTTTTCAACGATGTAAAATAGGTATTGACATTTCTGTAATTTCCTATTTAAAAAGTTTTGTGTAATATTAGTAAAAATAGAAACGACTATTCCAATTTGCTTGGCATTTTAATACGTTGTTCAGTTATATTTCCTTCATTGCAACACATTTTTCAGCAAAATACAGGACGGAGCAAACTGAATTCCTTTCATATATGCAAATACCGACGGTGCGATAAGAAAAATTTTGTACAGTGACAAACTTAAATGGAATAAAAAGCGTGTCGCTAATACATGTTTTTACCATGTTATAAACTAATTCATTTTTATACTTTGTGAAGTTTTAAAATAAATTACAAATTCCTATATCACCTAATCACGTAAGGTTTTTCACGTTCGGTTTTCAGTTATTGTTATATTTTAACCACATATACCACGCACGTTACATTAAAACATGCATTTAACGTTACATTAATTAAAATAAAAAAGTGGTACAATGCGTGTTACGCAACACGAATTTAAATGGAATAAATTCAGTACGTGAGTTTACTATAATATATTGGTAATCATTGGAGAAATCGTGAGCGGTCACAATTGAAAATCGATATCGATGCCTGAAAATCTATTAAGCTTGGCCGGTTTGATTAATTTTTATTCAAACAGTGAATAACGTTAATATTTATTTGAGAGAAAGATTTTTTTAGTTTTTTTTTATTAGTGGTGATATTCAACTTAATGAAGAGTTAGTAAATTGTCAGTAACTTTTTTTTCAGTAAATGTAATAAAAATGTAATAAAGGAGAGTATATTGTCAAAAATTTTGGTTGTAGGATATTTCATAAACACGTCATGAATTATTTGATAGTCCCTAAGAAAACTGTCATATTTTTCTTTTAAACAATTTCTCATCAAATTTACTTGAATATTGTTTCTAAATTCAATAAATTTCCCATTATTTTAAGGGGAATTATATATGCTTAAATTTTTCTAGTTAAGAAAATATCTTATCTATTTTAAGAATCCATTAGATTAAAGATGTTTTGTTAAATTTTGGTACTAAAGAGTGGGTGTTAGGTGTGAGCCATATTAAAAAGGTATCAGATAAAATGTTTTAAGCAATTTTAAGTAGAGGCTAAGTCGAAAAATGTTCCTCCCTATTTCAAGCGACACGTTTGGTATGAAATAACTTTCATTACATTCATTTCTTCATATTAGCTCAAATGTACCATAATTTGTGATGTTTATTGTCCTAAAAGTGACAGAAAATTATTCAAATATGCATATGATTAAACATTGTAGTTATGCTTCTAATACTAGCTTAGTAAATCAGTCTTTTCAAATATTTAAATTATTTTATATCTCCTAAATGAGGTGTTTTTTTAATTATCTACACCTTATTAAAGTGAAATAATTTCTCTACCAATTTGATTTTATTTATACTTTGCAAAACGTGTAGGATACTAAAGTCCGTCATAAGATTGACATTTTATGTATTTCTATAATAACGTTTTCAGTGTAGTAATGGCAAATATTATAGGGCCTTTTGTGTTTAGCCTGCCAGGGATGACGCAATCCAGACTTTAAACATATGTGACACTGGTCACAGGCACCGAGTTTTTTACACATTGAATATTGGAAACTGGAAATATTTTGAAAATAAATATATTTGCTATTGAAAATGGAAACTTTAAATATATTCACATTCAAATAAAGGTGAATTACTTGTAATTGGTAATGATAATCATATTTTTAGATACCCATTTATCACATTAAAAACATAGGGTTTGATATTAAAACTGAATTATTTATTTCAGAAACTTATCTTTTCAATACAGTTGTTAAAATCTATAATTTAGAAGAAAATTCAAAACAAGCTTTCTGTGGAGTACATATTTCCCATAGGATCAATGCATTTCTTGGTGAATTAACTACTACTTTTTATGTCAATTTAAGAAGAAATCTTCATAATAAAGAAGAGTCCTGCTTATGTCTGGTAGAGTTGTATGACCCGGTAACTGGGTTTGATTAATCTACATTCCTATGAATCGACGACACTTAATTATAGCTGTTTTTAGGAAGTTACTAAATGAAAAGTTTTGTTTCAAACAGGGAAATAATTTTTATATATTAATTTTCCCTTACCAAAAAAATGACTGATCTCTGCTATAATATTACTTAAAAACAATTATTGTTAAGGATAGCTTTTGCAAGAAGATATGTTTGTCATAGATTTATGCAGAACTATTCTAAAAAGAAATACCAAATATTTCATTTAAAAATAATTATATCCTATGAAATTTAGTAAACCTTTACAACAAGTACTAAGCTACCAACTTTATAGATATAAAAATATTTCAATTTAATCCGTTTTAAAAACACCCTTACTATAACGCCACCTAAAAAGCACTATTTAATGACTCCTTTACATACATATGTATATAAAAAGATATTTTAGGATAGTAACTTTACGACAACATGAGACGTTTACCGTTTTATATTAACTTAAATAATTGAGATTAAGTAATTACCTCTGTAACAGACATTCATAACTTATTATAGGCGGAGTTTGTGCCGTCTTTATATTAATAGTAATCCAACAAAACAAAATGTATTGGACTATGTCAAACAATTTCCATTTAAACGCATATTATTTTCTAATAATCCTACCCTACTTTTTAAAATCCTGAAATTTAATTTTCAGAGACTTAATCCTTTATGCATTGAAAAATACATTCCATTCGGATCGATCCAACCGTGATGCACCGTTCCGCAACTGGATAGCGGACTTGGTGGAAATTGAAGTCAAGCCTCGTTTCCTGGCTTGTCAAAAATGTCAGAACCGACTAACTTCCGGTAGCTGGAAACATTTCTTGCTAGTACGCTGGACTTTGTATGAGCTTATTGTTGCGGTTTACATACTTATATATTCGTTTTCAATTTTTTGTCGTGTCGTGTAGTGATGTTAAATTTAGTGTTTTATCATGGGATGTTGTCGTACATCTATGGAATTATATTTGTAAACATAAAATCGATCAATTATAATCAAATATGTCAATTATTAATCTAAATGAGACAAATATGGTTGTATTGAATTATATTTGACAACAAAAAATATAAGGAAATTGTTGAAAGTACGAGTAAAATATACGAGTAGCTCCACATACCATCAAAAGTTTGAAGTGTGAAGTGTGAGCAATATGTAACAGAACTATCTTCACCAATATAACAAAATGTATACTTAAAAGCTTATACTTTTGCTTAAAAGGGGATCTTTAAAGCTTAGTTACCAAATAATAATATGACTTTTCACTTCTTTATACGCTAATAACTTGATTATCATTTTCCTAATCAATACATAGCCTAAAGTCCCCGCCGCATCTGATTTCTGTTTGTTTGCGCTCAGAAACTGGTAGACGTATTTTATTTAGGTTTTCGCCAGTGGATAGACTAATTTCCAATAAAGATTAAATTATACAATTATGATGAAATTGTACTTGTATACAATCGAATTTCCACGACTTTCCTCATGAAAGTTGCAAAAACATTATCTTCTCGGTTGGTTTTCTCAGCATGCGCCGGAAAACAATAAAGGCACATTAAAATTACATATGCAATATCATACATCTACAATAATTCTATAAAACATTTTGTAGCAAAACATATTTAAATTTCGTCTATAGGTAATATTCTAGCATAAGCAAATTTACGGTTTATCAAAACATTAAAACTAACTTTCAAGGCATATTTAAGCCATTAAGCATGAATATTTATTAGTTCAAACATACATGTAGCTTTTAACATCTAAATGGGACAAATATGATTGTTTTCATACCAATTAATTTCATGCAATAATTCAGATGTAATAATGTTTTTAATTACGTGCAGAAAAAAATCCTACCACCTAACAGAATAAAACAAGGCCCCTCGTTGCTTCTGTCTACGCATCTATGCAACAGCTCACGGATTTGTTTTTTCCCGCGAAAAATTTAAGCGTAAATTTGGGTAAACTAAAGATTTGTGACAGTTATGAACGGGAAAATAGTTTACATCAATTAGTCTCACAGAAAAGTTTGTGACAGTATACATTTGCTTTCAAAATCAAACCACGCTCTCAAAAAACAAGTCGTAATGCAATACTTGTATAGAGTGTGGTTAAGAATGAGAAGATGATAATTTTTCAGATTAAAGGCCTTAATTTTTATGATACACTAGATTCAAATGAAAATTGCCAATTGCCTTAATAAAGAAAAAATAGTAGTGAATTCATTAATAAATGCATCGATCTCGTGAGAAAGACGTACTAAAGAGAAATCTTGTTTTGATTTTTCTTTTGAATTTTAGATTTAAACACGAAACTGTGCTGAAAAAGGGAATTTTTGAAATAAATATTTCAGTTTTAATGTTGGACCCTATGTCTTGAATGTGTAGCTAAAAATATGATTATCATTGCCAAAGTAGTTACTCGTAATTCACTTTTATTGGGAACGAGTCTAATTCCTACGGTCTTTGAGAAGAGAAGAGCCAATATGAACGTGGAGGAAAAACGTAACTTGTCTGAAAGGATGCGGGCATAGTTGAAAATCGACACGCACGACGCAGTAAACCTGTCGATCTCTAGAGACTAAAGAAAAAAAAAACAACTCTTACTGTTGGAATGGATACATAATTTGATGGAGTATTAATTTTTGGGGAATACATTATATTTCATTTTTCCACATCCATTCTTCACAGTTATTCACATATTTACTTTGAAATATATGGTAATATATAATGAACCTCATGACTCAGCCCGATTTTGTTTCATATCATATCCTATTTAGTATGATCATTTAATAATTTACACATCCCGACAATTTTTTGTTATGTCAACGCCATCTAATTGTGTTTTAAATGTATACATCGAGTAGACTATATCCGAAATGTTGAAAAACATGAACATCTCCAGTCGGTAGAATGAATTTAAATCCTCAGTGAGTACAAAGATGATGTGATGCCACTAGAGAAAGGTTGACATGATTTTTCATCATCGGATATGATTTTTTACTGATATCTTTATACGTCTAGACAAATAATGATATCGAGTGTTGGTTTATTTCTATGATCACTCTTAATAACGTAGCAAATTGGAAATGCAAATTATAATAACACTGATTATTCTAATTTGTATGCATTCGAATTACATAGTGTCGAAAACGTTGCTTTAGCCGGAATGGTTTGACTTGAAATATTAGGTTGATAATTTATAATTGGCATGTTGTAGAAACGGTTTAAACAACTCTAGTAGTTTATGTAAAATGCACGATGTTCAACTTTATTTTCGGTGAAGAAGTTGTCTAAGGCAAGTAAAGAACAAACAAAACATGAACATTTCACGAAGAAACTTTAGAAATTTTTTTGTTTCTAGAATTCTGTTTAGGGCAAAAAGTAAGCAAAGTAGCACGTCACTTATCCGTAATGCTCGGTTGCTGCAATATAGCTAAATATTTACTCAAAGCATTCAACATTTAATCTTCCCAAGGGTAAAGAAAGTATTTTTAAAACAAATACCAGTTTAAGTTTGCTGTACCTGGCACAGATATTCTCATGCTTTCATGCTACGGTTGAAAATTTAATTCACGCTTTGGGGAAGAAGTCGACAGGTCCAGGTTGGCTTTTACATTAAATAAATCTCTACCAAATTACTGGAACAAAGAGTAGAAGTCACGTATATGAATGTCATATTGGTGAACTGGATTTCTTTGCATATCAAACTCTACGGATTTTTCACCATGCGACAAACAAGTATAAATACACACCATCTAAATGTTAAACTTGCCTAATATTTAAATTAAAACTTAAAACATTGTAAATGAAAAGAAATTTGTCTATGCCCGTAACCTGGTGAAAGTGATAAATACCGATTATGCTTATATAATTGTATCTTAATTTTATATCAAAACTAAACTAATTTTGTAAACTGTAATGGTGGATTTTTCAATCTCAATTAAAAAATAGGGGTATGTCTTTTGATGTATATTTATTTATGTCTTGTTAGGTCTTATTTATATTAAAATATTTGTGTTTCGTTAAAAAAAATATAGTCTTGTCGTAACTAGCGACTTTTATTTATATTCTTCACGTCATGGTAACTTTATTCAGCACTATGGAGTCATGAACTAAAATGAAATGTGGGGTGAAATATATTCTTTTTAAAAATAGGGTTATATTTTTTTAATTTATTACAAGTTATATGTTCATAAAATATTCGTGCTAGAGTTAGTAAGTTTTTCCCGACTATTGTAAAAGAGGGATGCGTTCTCTTTTTTATTAGTTATCTTCATTGTATCAGAACAGAATACTCAATTGTACGAACATTTACAACAGTTAATACTGTTTTGCACATGGGCTCTAATCTAAACTTCTTTTTTTGCACAAATTGACTTATAGTACATACTTATAATAGGCGCATTATTCAAAATATTGAATTACTCGAAAAACCTACGTGAGTTTTGCGATGTAATAATTCTTGTTGCGGATATGAGTTCATTTTTGTCAGTCATGTTTGTTTAGGAATTATGTATTAATGTAGTCATTTATATTTAAATTTAATTTAGTCTTGAATTCGATGCCCATTTATGGCTAGGGACATAAATTGCAATCGAATTCAAGGCTGGTGGAGTAAAGGCAAGGTTAGTGAATGGAGTAAAGGCAAGGTAAGTAATGATTGAATAACTTGAAAAAAAAAACAATTAGAAGCAACTGATATCGAAACTGGAGTCAATCACACGAAAGTACACTGATAAACTATTAGATTAAAAACTAGAAGAAAATACGCTTTTAGAATTACTGCACAAAAATGCAAAAAATAATTATCCAATCTATTTTTCTGCCTACTCTGTGAGAACGTTAGCGAAATTCTAATTTGTCATTGAGTATAATGATTGAGTGCAAAAGCGATGGGCGCTTTTTCGTGAAATCGTACTGAAATGTTAAATATTTTTATTCACATTATATTCATTTGAGCAACGAAATCATTTATTTTTAAGAAAAAACGCCCCATGATTTCACACTCAAATATTATACTCAATAATAAATATGGTTTAAACTAAAATCCTTACAGTGTACGCAGAAAAAACAGATTCAATAATTATTTTTGCTTTTTAGGGCAGTATTTCTAAAATAGTGTTCCTTTTTAGTTAAAAAAATATATATATGTATATTTATATAAATACTTTTTTAGTGTTATAGTTAAGGACGGAATATTTTTTGAAGTTGTATTACATAATTTTTGGAACTACGTATACAAATATTAACATATTTTTATTAAAATAACTTCTAATAAAATAGCAAATTTCATTAGGTTGAAGTGTTTCTTTTTGATTTTGGGACTGTGAGCGACTGAGCGCAATAGTTCCATTACCGCCAGTGCATCAGTATTACGAAACGTATTTCCGATTATCTTGGACCTATTCATTTCTGCGATTTGACTTACTGTTCTGATTCATTTAATCAATATGATAGGACCATTTCATTGTGTTGTCATCAGAGCTTCACACAACTGCCAAGTTTCATCATTATACAATAATTAGCCCAACAATGATTAGGATACATTGTTCCGTTAGAGAGTCCAGCGTTTAACATCCGGTTCTCTTTCATTGAATCAGTCCGATGGTACCATTTTATTGTATCGTCATTAAAACTACACACAACTGCCAAGTTTCATAATGATAAAAAATTAAGAAAAAAATACGGTTTGCATACATAATTCCGTTATCGATTTCTGTCTCGTGTTCTATTTCATGGAACCAGTCCGATGTCACCATTTCATTGTGTTGCCGTAAGAACTACGCAAAATTTCCAAGTTTCAGGATGATATAACAATTAAAAGCATAAACATGGTTAGAACGTTGTTCCGTTATCAAATTTCGTATCTGACTTCCGTCTCATGTTCTGTCTCATGTAACAGTCCGATGGTATCATTTTATTGTATTGTCATACATGGATGTGTACAACAGGTCGACTTAATAAAAGCTTGTTAACAAGGAACATTATTGGCGAGGAGCAATAGTAAAATACATTTCATGTGTAGGTTAAAATATATTTTGTTATGTGGATATTGGTCAATTTTTTTTAAAATAACTGGCTACGATTAATATATAACTTATGGTTTTATTCGGCTCCTTTGTTTTGTTGTTTGATTTTTGGTAAAATATTTTTCCGTCACGTTATATACTTGTCAAAATAAATATAATGCAGAAATCTGGTGTAATTAAACTTGTAATATTTTTTACGTTTCTTATAGTAACAAAAAAATATGAACATTTAATTACGAAATAATATTTCTATTCACAAAATTGAAATATTCATTACATATTTCTCGTATTTCCTCACACAAAGTAATCACTTGAGGAAGCTCTAAAATGTACATAGCCGCCGGAATTGTAAATCTTCCAATGCTTCCTTCAGGCATGTTAAACACATTATATGTAATGGAGGAAAAACCGCTTTTCGTCAGCCAAGTATATGAATGGATTTCGTTGTGGAGTGAAAACGTATTTTAACGAAGGAGCGTGGGGATAATTGAAAATCTAACGTGGGTAGCGCCGTAATGAAAACATTGACCTCAACCAGTATCAGGAAAACAATCTCAAAATAACATTTGTTTTCTTTTTCCAAATATAAAAATGAATTTGCATATTTGTATCGATTCATTTGCACATCTTAATATTTTAAAGTCATAAAAAAAATCATCTGTGCAATTCACACGTGGTAGAAGTGAAACCTTAAACAATTTTAAATTTTAATTTTTAAGTTTAATATCAATTTCTAATTTTAATAAAAATTAAAATAATTCTCCCCTTCCCCTTCCCCTTCCCCTTCCCCTTCCCCTTCCCCTTCCCCTTCCCCTTCCCCTTCCCCTTCCCCTTCCCCTTCCCCTTCCCCTTCCCCTTCCCCTTCCCCTTCCCCTTCCCCTTCCCCTTCCCCTTCCCCTTCCCCTTCCCTTCCCCTTCCCCTTCCCCTTCCCCTTCCCCTTCCCCTTCCCCTTCCCCTTCCCCTTCCCCTTCCCCTTCCCCTTCCCCTTCCCCTTCCCCTTCCCCTTCCCCTTCCCCTTCCCCTTCCCCTTCCCCTTCCCCTTCCCCTTCCCCTTCCCCTTCCCCTTCCCCTTCCCCTTCCCCTTCCCCTTCCCCTTCCCCTTCCCCTTCCCCTTCCCCTTCCCCTTCCCCTTCCCCTTCCCCTTCCCCTTCCCCTTCCCCTTCCCCTTCCCCTTCCCCTTCCCCTTCCCCTTCCCCTTCCCCTTCCCTTCCCCTTCCCCTTCCCCTTCCCCTTCCCCTTCCCCTTCCCCTTCCCCTTCCCCTCCCCCTCCCCCTTCCCCTTCCCCTTCCCCTTCCCCTTCCCCTTCCCCTTCCCCTTCCCCTTCCCCTTCCCCTCCCCTTCCCCTTCCCCTTCCCCTTCCCCTTCCCCTTCCCCTTCCCCTTCCCCTTCCCCTTCCCCTTCCCCTTCCCCTTCCCCTTCCCCTTCCCCTTCCCCTTCCCCTTCCCCTTCCCCTTCCCAAAAAAAAATTTGAATTTCAACATCTTTAGAGTTTCATGCAAATATGAAAAGTTTATAGTTCATCCAAAGCGAATAAAATAATATTATAAGAATACAATGGAAAACAAAATTCTATACATTAACATGTAACAGGTTGGTATGTTATAATTAGAAACATTATGAGTACGTTAAAAATCAAAACAGGTGAAAAAATTATTCTCAGAAAAAATATTAATAAAACCTCTTGATAAGACATATATGTATTTAAAGATAATTTTAAGGCTTTAAAATATACGAGGTTCTTATCGAACTGAAAAATTGGGAAACTACATTTTGATTCAGGACTATCATTTACAAATTGTGTTACGGTTCATTGTTTTTCACCTGATTTATTTTTACAAAAGCTTGTTTAACACTGGCTAAGTCAACGAAGTTTCAAATTTCAGGTAATATTTTGTTACATTTTTGTAAGTATTTTCTTATCAATTGTTCATAAATTTACGTGGCTTACTTGGGTCCAATTAACAGGTAGTATTAAAAAAAATTATTGATTAAATCGTAAAAAAAATTTTATAGAGATATTTAAACATTCAGAAAAACATTCAAAAAATTAATAATATGGAAGGCAGGGGTAGTTTCACATACGTTTTGTTAAATTAAAGAGTATCTAAATACTTGCTCATAACTAATCCACATTTTATAAATCAAATAAGGAATCGAATTCTGACGAAAAACTATACGCTGGAAAAAGTGTGTTTTGCCAAGGGGCTTTGCCTAACCAAGAAATTAGCTGTAATGTATATTACGAAGCCTTAAAAATAAATAAAAAACAAAGCTAGTTTCAATGAAGGGTAGGTAATTTCGCATGCTCGGCCATAAACGTATACATACGTATATCTCATTTCACTTTACGAGTAAGGCATGTGCAAAAGATAGGATGATTTTACTGTATTTAACCGCACATTAGAATTATCCTCTTCTGGCAATATAAGTTTACTAATCAGCAGAAAAACAACTGTATAATAGAATACTGACTATTTTTTACATAAATGTTATTACTCACTTAGAATTAAATTATATATTTTACAAAGGTTTAACTTCATTTCATTATGGTATTCCTGTGGCAGAGATTGATTTAACGTATTTTACACCAGAGATTTTGATTGATGCAAAAGATTACTAATGTAGCAATAATGTCTCCAAGATTTTTTTCTGTACGTCAAAGAAACTAAATAAATAAATTCATTAAGAATATTTTTAAAACTAAGCTGGATTTTCATTTGAAACTTAAAAAAACTTAGGAGGTATTCAAACCCGTGGAAATATTAGTGCAAGATAAATATACGAGTATATTTAGCACTAGATAAGTACGTATAGATTTGTGGCCAGAGTAAAGGTATATAATTAAATACAAAATCTGTAAGTACTTAAGAATAATTTGAACATTAGTATTTGATGTCAAAATTAATCTAACACGAGAAAATCTTTAATAATTCCTCATGACTTTCATTGTGTAAATCAATAATAAAGCTACGACTGACTTCTATTCGTATTTTATTACAAAACTCCATCTTGCGCTACTGTTCATAAATCGGGTATTTAGTTCAAAAGCAGTCTCATTAGTCTCAGGAATGATCTGCGTAAGTGACATCTCTCAACAGCGACAACTGAAGAGTCTGTAAATGCTGCGCTATTCATGAGAAATATTGACAGCAAACTGAAGCAAATTTAGGAATTGATATGTGTGAAGGACGGGATATTCTAAATATATATTTAAGCGTCAAGAAACTTTGGGATGATAGGTGATGATTTTTCCGAAAGTCTAAAACACCGTCGCGTAGTCTGGTTTCACGAAGTGTTAGAAAAGTTTGATGAATATCACCCAAATGCTGCATTCGACATTATTACGAAGAACGAAATTCGAATACGATGTGAGGCATTGCCTCAGAAAAGAGGAACTATTTCAAGAAGAAGAAAAGTTTTAACATCATACACTTAATAATGTTCCTATTAAACTATTTATAAAAACATGCTGTCCTTTCTACACAACGTCTCATTTTACATCGTTTTATATTACGTTAGACAAATTTTGATACCATTTCTCGTAATTTACTTTTGTTTTTATAATTATTCATCGAAATGCATAAAAATTGCAATATTGATATGATGAGAAGTTTGGACCGCGCATGATTGTCACGTAACATAAAAGGTATTTGTAAGAAAGGTCAAAATATATCCTGGACTTTTTTGTAAAACCTTGATTCACGAAATAATTGAACTTTGCAAGCAACGTACTGAGGTTTCAAATAAAGACGATTGATATTACGGAATTATTAACTTCCCATTCTTAGGAATTAATAAAAAGATTATTTACTTGAGCTAGAAAAGTTAAGAAAGAGTGGCAATCAAGTGGCATCGAGTATTTTTCATAATCGACTAACATGAGAAAATTAATCAAAACTTTTAACTTTGCCGACGTTGTTACGAAAAAATGTTATTTAAGTTAATCTGATTCCTAGTTTAAATTAAGATCTTAAATTAAAAATAATAATTTTGCTCAACCCAGAAAAGAACTCTCAGACACTCACGAAAATAAAAAGAAAGGAGTGAATCTAATGCTTTTAGAGGCCTTTTCTTCAAAGAAAATAATATTATCATAAATAATTTATAACTGTTTTACTCGATAACTTACATTTTTTTCAATATAACATTTTCATTAATAAAATTCACTAAGTAAATAAGGAACAAGATTATTGTTTAATTTAAATGCAAGCAACAATCTTACTTACTAGGTGTTACGTGAGACCATCAAACTATTTTACGAACGTTAGTGAGCGAAAGAATTTCATTTACTGTTTTCGATAAAAGTATTAGGTAATTAGTTTATTCTTATTCAGCAAACCCATACTATAAACATATCAGTTTTATATTCAATCTACCTTTGTATATTTTCTTAGTCGATTGTGCATACAGAAGAATACACAATAAACCTAAACTTCATTCTTCTATTGGAAGGAAAAACACTGCAAACAAAAAACCTAACTATGTCATAACGATAGAAAACGGTGTAACAAATCAAACACGGTGTATTATTTGATACGCTGCCTACACTGCGTGTTTGTATAACTTATTTCCATGTACACGTCAAAACAAAACTATAATGTTATGTGATACGTAATAATGTACGAACTATCTCGAGACAATCCCTCACGCCAAAATAATAAGTAAACTATGTGGAAGAGAGATAGAGCGATAAATATTATACTATTTACATTCATCTATAATACTTTCAATACACATTTTTTATTGAAATAAAAAGTATACAAAAAAAAGTAATATTTCCACATTTTATTTACAAAAATCATTACGTAACAAATGTGGTATGCATTAGTAGATGGACATATTAATCAGTAGATGAATATAATTATAATAATGTTTTTTTTCATATTTTTATATAGGTGTCATTTTGTATCAAAGTAAAATTTATAAACTTAAATTGACACGAGGGGACGTGTCGTTTCTAATGGTCGCTTAAAATGTCCAATAGGAGTAATCCGAAATAAAAATATTATAGTGTAACATTTCTAATTTGGTGTTTAGGTTGGAAGGAAGTAAACTGATTTCAGAAGTTTATGTCTATTCGGTTTTTAATTATTTAACAGAATTTTATATAAGTTCTTTTAAAAAAATTTCTTCCGTTCTACGCTTAAAACAAGTTATTGTTTAAGTATTAAACAAAGCATTAAAATCAATACCTCAAATGTTATATTTTTTAAAATACGACTCTTATTCTTTGCTCTTAAATTTCACAAGGTAAATTGTTTAGCTTTAGTTTTCACTGCCATGTTCATAATTTGACCTGAAAGACGTTTCTAATATCTAAGTAAATAACAACTGAATGGAAACATTTACATGGTGTCTATGGAGTGTAATTGGTAAAAGAGATGTTTTCTGAAAATCGGAAAATAATAAAGCAGCAATATCTAGAAAGCTGGCTGAAAAACAATAGCATTTAAAAAAATATCAGAAAACGTATATTGGAATTGCACCTTGAATGGAATGTATTTGTTTATTTTCATATTTATGACATGATTCAAGCAATTTAAAAAAAAAGTATAATACAAATAGAAAGAAATGTAATGAAGAGAAAATGTAATTCAAATAAATTTTGATCCTATACCCACTTTTTTTAAAATTTGTTGAACAAATTTTTAATAATTTCGAAAAAGTTTGTATAATGATGACTGTTATCCTAAAGTCTTTAAGTATGTCTTTCGTATTATAACGAGCTTTTAAATTTTTTAGTTGCATTGGATCTTTGGTTTTGTTAACAAACAGAATTTAAACATTGTAAATGTTCCACAATCTGCCTCGAGAATATATTCCCTTTATATAATGTGATTTGTCCGAAATTTATAATTCAGTTTTCATAAATTCAAATGGTAAAAGTAGGAGTATTTTCTGAGTTATTTTTGGGCAAAAATGGTGCATTATTAACATGGATTTAAAATTATAAATGGTTGTCTACAAAAATTGTACGGAAAAAGGCATAGTTATAGTATTAAAATCTTTCATATTTATTCTTCCCAAGTTATAATTCAGTAGTTCTGAATATTGAATATATTTGGCGTTCATTTTGTAGTTATTCATTATTCACAATTAAATGAAACTACGTGATATAGTATTATTTTCTTTACTTAAATTCTTTACCACAATTTAGGTTTAGTTGTATTATAACATTTTCATATTTTAGAGATTCTCAAAAGGAAATTAATCATAGAAATAAAATATAATACTATTGTCCATCTAAATCGTACCCCTACGCTATATAGTTTAGGGTATAATTTGAAAAAGGCTTCTTACAAACTTTCCTACATTTGTTTAATCATTTTTAGTAGTACATCTTCAGAGACATGTTGGAAAATATATTCCACCCCTTTCGTCTGAAACTGTTGAACTAAAAATCACATAATAAACTAATTTTCGATAATAATATATCCCCTCTTACTAAATTATATTAGATATTTTTAAATATTTATAGCCCTAGGAATTCGATATTAATCGTGACTAATGACAAACTAATTTCTCTTCAAATCATGTAGAGAACCCTCGATGTGCAAGGCATACTCGTAACTGACAAGTTTTTTAACATGTTCCTCAATAAAGATGAATATGGAACAGTTAATTGATTTTAAAACGAGTAAATATTTTAAAATTAGTGTGTAATATATAAGCATACATGTACATCCAAAATATTTGTTGTCTTACAATGCCACAAATATTTAATTTAGAGTAGGTTGACAATATTAAACAATTATTTATTAATATGTATGGGGAGAAACACGCGCGTAGGAGAAGTTGTTTGTGAAAATGAAAAAAGAAATTAATAATTTAATAAAGAGTGATTGACGCCCTAATTTATTCTTTTTGTTTCGCATTATTTAACATAACATTAATTGTTCACCAATTAATTTTATAACAATTTGACCCAGACGACTTAAGCATGCTCATAAATGAACGTATTATAATCCTAGACAAGTATAAAAATTAAGCTTTAAAATAATATAAATCGCATACACCCCGTGATTTGCATTGTTATAAATACAAAACTTTTCTTCTACATATCTGTAAAATGTGTCCATTTATCTTTTCTAATGGAGTACGGTATTTCTCTGCCAAAAGGCATAATAAGAGTACGTATAATATTAAGAGTACGTATTTATGATTGAACTAAACCATATTTTATCCCATTATGTCTTACGAGTTGAAAATTCTCAAAACTTGTGGTGTTTTGTTTATAATTTGTGGTGATTACAAAAAGTTGCGAATTTGACAAAAATGACACGAGAATAAAAGACCAAGCAAATGGGAAATATAATTCACATTTTGAGGCAAATTCTAAGTCTTTGCTTTTTTGCCTCAAAAAATTACATGAACTTTAAGTAAATTACTTCAAAATTTGTTTTGTATGTTTGTACACAAACACACACTAAACGCCTGCACGCGATAACGATAATACGATAGCAACATGTGTACAAACATAAACACGCACGCGATTTATTACTATGACAAGTGTTAAAAATTCCTCATGCTCTATATCGTTATAATATAAATATTTTTTTTTCTTTTATTTAATAATTTATTAATATATAATATAAACTTCTGTCTCCAATTAATATATAATATAAACTTCTGTTTCTGTCTCCTACTATTACTATTTAAAACCCAATATTTATTCTTCAATATTTTATTGGCCTAGATAGATTTTAAAATATATTATAATTGCAGTTCAAATATATTGTGCTAATCTCTGTCTAAATTTATTTATAACAAAAACAAAATTAAATATTTCAAAATAAAAGAAAGAAGTTTATATTAACAGGGAAGTATCCATTCAAATATCTAAATTAAATATATATATATATATATATATATATATATATATATATATATATATATATATATAATTATAATATATATGTAAAGAAGAAAGAAAATTATGTAGTTTTAATTATATTTACAATATTTTCCTTACCAAAACCCCGACGAAGATATTTTCCTTTTTTATTCTTTGATAAATGAATATTTATACGATATTACTACTTACATATCCAGTTTGTTGGACATGTATTATAGAGAGTAGAATAATCACTGTGTCCCACGGTTTTACTTGGGTGAAAATCGGAATAAGAAAAAAAATTCTCTTATATGTCGCTCTTAGTTATAAAATATTATACCAAGCCAATCATTAAAATTCGTCCAGTATATTTTGCGTAATTGACGCAGAAAATAGCATACAAACAGACAGCACCGAAAAGATTTTCCAGCATCTCTTACCATTCTATAATTAAATGCATTCAATAATTATTTTTAAATATTTTCCAAGCACAGAATTCACTATCCTACAATGTTATTATATGTATAGTTTTTTTCTTTCATGTGTTGAAATTTTGCACTGGCCAATACCTTGTAATTAAATAAAAGTTTGCGATATTATAATTAAACAGCACTACAAAATATATTTCATTTACAAGGCGAGAGTTTCAAACAATGCTGTACAATTTGACAACGACAATGATGAAAATTACAGCAAAGCGTTGTTTTCCGGGTGAATAAATGTACCAGAACAAACGGAATTCCGGTAGCCGAGAGCGCTGATTCTTTCATGTCGGATCCCGCTTCCGGCGGAGACGCGGTCATTGAGGGCCAAAATACGTATGTATGTGCGTAAAGACAGATGTATATAAAAGTTCCCACGCATTTATACGATTTATATAAGTCATCGTCTCGTATTTATACGAGCCATCAGGCTCACTTTTCCCATTTTCTATATCTTTACTCTGAATGAACTCTGGTAGAGTTAACTAAAATATAACTGTTTTTTTTCAAAATATAAAAAAAATAAAATAGCAGTATACTTATACATAAAAATCATGGCATGACTGTAATTTTAAACGAAATGTAGCCATCTGTATCACTCATTTTCTAAAATCATTTTTGAATTATGTAAATGTGGTATTTCTAATATCTTTTTTCTATTTTTTATAAATATATGTACACACATTTATATATATATATATATATATATATGTAAATATATATATATATGTATATATATATATATATATATATATATATATGTGTGTGTGTGTGTGTGTGTGTGTATGTGTGTGTGTACACCTACAGTAACTATTCACAGTTGTAGTAGCTCATGTGAACATTTATTTGTAACTAAATAGTTACAACTATGGATCTCGTTTATATTTTTTTGTTTTAAAGTCACGCATGATTTTAACCAAAATTGTTTATAATTGTTTATTTATTTACACAGGCAAGTTATTAAATTTATCGGTACAAAATATTTAAATATAATTAACATTTTCTAATGTAATTTTTAAATTTATTTTCCTTTATTCCCGTAAGAATACGTCCAAAAATATATTTATTTGGTGTCAAGAGTTTACAAAGCAAAAAAGGGTAATTAATAAAATCGAGTTTTATGTTTACTTACGTTCAAGTAGCCTCCCAACTTGTTATAATTGAAGTATTGTCAAGTTCTAAAAAGAAATATATTTTGACTTTTTATTTTGTAACTATATGAATTATTTACAGTTTTATTTAAATTCTGGACTCATATTTGGGAAAGGGGTGTTGAAATTATTTAAATAAAACAAGTGAAATTGTTTATTAAATCATATAGGAAATGTTTTGCATAATGTCGTGCAAGTTTTTAAGAATCAATTCCCGTTAAACTGGTATATATACTTGAGTCACTCTATTTCATATGTGAAGTATTGTTCATTAGTAGGACAGAGGACGTGATAGTAATTGAAGTTAAGTATCGTTTTCCTGCTTGCCAAATGTATTTGTTTACAGACTTAGTTATTTTGAGAAATTATGAAGTATTTTCAAATATAAGTTGAAAGGGGTATAGGACGTCATGAAAACTTTGATTTAGAAACGGATCTTTTAACATGAAAATGATGACAAAAATTTCAAGAAACTTTAAAAATTAAGTTTTTATCGGCTCTGATTTAAAGTGAAAAAACACTTCTTATAATTTAGCGTCTCCCATCTCAAAACCAAAAACAGGATCCTTACGAGATTATTTATTTATTTGTTCCTATGTCGGTCATAGCAGTTTTTCTAAAGAAAAAGGCCGTGATCGACGTGGGACAGATTTGACGTGGAAACTTGAAATCTGTCTTAATATTAAAACATATTATGTCACGTTTATCTCAATAGCTAAAAACTAAAAATATTCGTTAAGAAATTTTAGACGAGTACATGTTAGAATACATTTTTAGTACCGTATTTAATGCGGGGTTCTTTGAAAGAGCTAGTTACATGATTTTGCAAAATGTTTTTAAAATTGAAGGTACTAAATCTTTGGAGATACACTGAAAAACATACAGAATAAATTTTATTCCTCATTTCTGAAACAATTCCATAGTAAACATTTTGAAAAAATGTGGGGTTTTATAGACCCGACAAAAATTTGTAGGAAAAATATGGTTATAATTTTAGATATCATAGTTTTCGAAATATTCACAATATTTCATGCATGTGAAAAAAATAGTAGGCAATATTACATTTTTCTCTATTCACAGAAGATATTATTTAAAAAGGAGACGTATAAACTTTACGTCTAGCCTACGGATACATCTTACTAACCCAGTGTTTTGCACTAGCCACCTTTTTGGAAATATGCATACAACAATTACAAAGGGGGTAAAGTCTCAAAAAATAATTGTATGTCATATGTAGTATAATTTTAAAAGCTTGTTAGGAGCAATATAAAAATATTTTTTTTAATTGTTTCATATTGCATATTGAAATAGATATTCCAAAAAGTATGCGAAAATGATGCATTTTTACACTTATTTCCAAAACTACTGAGCCAGAAATCTTAAAAACAGATTAGAAGATTACAGAAAAACTGTAGCAATTGTCTAAGATTACTCACAGTAAGAGTACTCACAATGGATATGGTACGTGATGTGTATACGTAAGACTTATTAGATATGGCCTGATAGCTTTTTTACAATAAAAGTATAAATAACATTAAATCATATCTTAGCAAGAATTTTCTATTAAGAAGTCTGTAAAACTGGAAAAATTAATTCATTTGTATGTTTCCTACTCGACATATATTACGACCTACCTGATCTATACAAAGTTAAAAAGACAATAAAACAAATTTAATTTTTTTAGGGCGAGATGACTTCATTAAACAAAATTCGTAAATAGCAGATGGGATCTTAAAATTAAACGAAATATAGAAATATCAGGAGATCTTTTGTTGTAAAATGAATAATGGACGAATTAAATTTCTTTCTAATTTTATATGACGGTGATTGAAAATTAAAAAGAAATTATAAGGAATCTAAATTTATTTTAGCAGAATTCTATATAAAGGAGTTCTGGAAATATATCTTGCTAAAGACGAAATTTGAAAAAAAGTTTCTCAAAGGTTTTATTTTAATGGAAATACATAAGTTTGAAGCTCAAAATATACAACAACTTTCAGTCATTAAAATTTAATAAAATTTTCTTAGTGCACTAAAACTGTTACGATGCTGTGTTGAAAGCGTATTGTATAAGCTTTTAATTAAGAGGATTTGGGTTCTCTTTTTGAAAATGAAAAGGAGGAGCCATTTGATTCGAATTTAACGGAGCGTATTTCCAGCTTTCTCCTTCTTAACTATTTTTACTTCTTTACTCAGTAAAATAAATTTGTTTTTTTTTCATACAAGGGATATTTAGATGAAAAAAAATCAAATTTATATTACTGAGTAAAGAAGTAAATGTAGCATGTTCTTTTTTTTTGGTGATGTAGCATGTTCTTTTCATACAAATTTCTTAATATTTTATTGTTTCTTCTTTTTTCACATTCGATAAATCACTGCATTACATTAATATTATTTTTATCGGTAAGTTTTTCAATATTGGTGCAATTGTCAAGTTAGGAGCCGAATTTCCTTTCCAATCTCAAATTTCTTATTTTCTTCTAGTTTTGGTTTGATAAATTAACATTTAACTGTTTGACTATCGAAATATATTTCAAGTAATCAAAAGAAAAATGAAAATGAATATAATTCATTTCATATCAATATCAATTATATAATTCAATTCATATCAATATAATTTTGTAAAATTAATATGATTCGTTTCAGAGAGAATGTTTTTTTACAGATATGTTTTTAAAATTCCATTCAATACTTTGAAAATAAAGTTCATGTGACGAAATCGGAGAAAAATATTAATATTATAAAATACTAGAAGCAATATTTGAATAATAAACATAGAATATGTTTAAGATGTCAATGATATATTGCTAACCGTAGAAGCAAAATAATAGAAAATTATTACTTTGAACATGTCTATGTAGAATAAAACGCAGAAATATTTGTAAAAGATTGCAAATAATTTAAAATCGACAAATAAAACGAAAATAAGAGAGTATTAAAAAATGTCAACACACAATAATAATAAAAAAAAAAATACTCATCCGGATCTTTTACTTAATTACATAATTATTGCTAGTATACCTTAATTACCTAAAGGTAATATTTTGCTCTTAAAGGTAATACGTCTTTGTCAATTTTAGTTTTGTATAACTTTAAATAAATGAAACAAATTCTCGAAAATTGTATGGATTTAAATTTAGAAAATGACACATTACGCGGTCAAAACTCAATTTAATTTCGCTAATATTTTCCCAAGTGCGGATATAAAACACATTTACATCTCCTTATAGTCTTGTCGACGCGATTTCCTTTTCGTGAAATTTGGTATAAAATAAGGGGTTTTTTAATTTTTTTCTCTCTCAAATGTGGATGGTGGGCATTACGATAGCAGTACTTCAACGCTAATAGATGGCGTAAATAAGTTGCTCGAGAGTACAAACTGCTACAATTCCAAATTCTGTGATTAAGGAACAAAATTAACACACAGAGAGACAGACAAAAATGCAAAAAGTAGCTTTACTAGCTTCTATTGTCATTAATCTCACTATCATCATATATTCCAAATTCATCATTCTTTATAAAAAAAGGTTCCATATATATAATTATCTCTGTTACAATTTGATTATATGTATAGATTATTTTAACTTGAGAGACGCATGTATACGGAGGCGCGAAAATATGTTTGTGCTAGTTTATCTTCAAAATTCTTTATTTCTAAAATTAATGTACATAAAATTTAAAAAAAAAATTGGTATCTTTGTAACCGTCTCTTTTACATGCCGCTGAATTGAAAAATTTAAGAATTGAAAACTGAAAGAGAAAGTGGCTTTTAAAATGTAAAAAAGAATAATATACGTATAATTTTTGAGAATTATATTTAAAATATTTTAAGAATTTTGTTGAAGAAACTATAAACAACTTTCTTAAAAACTGTGTTGTCCAGAAATATTGACATGTTCCTAGCTACCTAAGGAGCCGTTGTAGTGGAAGTTCTAGAAAAGTTGTCGTTAATGTCATCGTTGCAAAATTAACAGCCCCAGAAAAAAACAGTCAATCTAAAAAAGTAATTTTAAAGAAAAATTTATATACAAGCAGCCGAATTGAATGTTTATAGACAATTCTTGCCTCATACGAGTGGAATAAACTCAATATTCTTTTAGGGAGTATTAAAAGAAAAAGCCCTTCCTTTTTTATGTTGCTGTTCGAATAGAAGGAAACTGTCCTCTTTAAAATATCAAGTGACTTTTTCAGAATACTTAGTTTACTACATTTCGAAAAGTGTACTTTTGCGAATAATATAACTTATACTTCACATATGCCCACTATTGATCTAAACAGTGATAGTAATATTACTTCGTATTAAATAATATTTAATACATATACGATAACGATCGTAATATAATGTTCAATTTAACGTACAAACCATAATATTTGCAATTTATTTTATTGTATTTTTTAGGGTGTCAGTATTATGAGACGTAACATATCCGATTTCAAATAGAGTATTCAGAAAGAATAATATCTTTACACTTACACTTTTAAGTCTGACAAATAAATTAAAGGAACATGCTTACAAGTAAGTAAAGCTACGGTATTATATGATCATCAAAATGTCATCATTTGTCAGACTTAAAAGACTTACTTTTAAATCTGACAAATGATGACATTTTGATGACCATATGACAGCGGCTTTACTTATTTGTAAGTATGTTCCTTCACTCTTTAGATAATAATATAGCATATATAACGAAAAGTCCCTGTAACACTATTATATTGGACAAATGGAGTGAAACATGATTATCAATATTTATCCAAAAAAATTATTTCTCTGATTCTAGTGGCCAGATTTCACTTCGAAAATAGTTCCTTATATTTGTTTTTTCTCGAAATTATTTTACGTCGGGCTTTTAAAGCTCCCGATATCCGGAGCAGCGTTAATTTGGCATTGTAATGGAGCTCTCTGCGTTGGATATATTTGAATAACTTAGAGATGATTTAAATATATTTTTCCGGACGATTATATTGAAGAAAAATCTCGCAAAAATATATTTTGCCCAGTTATCTCGATCACGTAGCTCAATTATTTTTAGCAGAACTTAGCCCCAGAGTTTGTTGTTTTCTTGAAACACTTTATGCAACTTTATGACACTTTCAAATAATATAATTTATACTTAACGAAGCAAATAAGTTTATTTATTTCCGATATTTTACTTTCAAAAATTAATCAGTTTGCTAACAATTTCACTATCCCTGGGTACATAATTGTATCTCCGTTATATCTGATTTGTGAATCGAGAATTGGTAAGCTACAAATATTAAAGAAAATTGGTTATAGTCGTTGCACTTTTAAACTCAATGGTAATTCCGTAAATCTAAATTAAAAAAATATACAAGTTTACGGATCAGTAAATCTACTGGCTAAAATATTTTTACAAAGATTACCAAAATTTAAAATGAGACAAATTTTCATGATTCAAATTTTTTGTATATACAAATATGTATATTATGTTTCAGTTCGCAAATATGTATATTTTTATTTAAGCCAACAATTAGTGACGTACAATTTGCTTTATTGAATTTTTTAACATTTCATTCAAATTTCTTTATACACCGCGTACAAGATTCATTTTATGTTAAATAGTCAATGATATTTTGAAAGGAAATATTTCACAATTTTTATAAAAATAGGCTATTAAATACGAGCAGAACTCGCACTACGAAGATCCGTACAAAAGGTTTATATAGACTTGTTAATTTCTACAGAATTTTCATTAAACCGTTTACAAATATTGATTCTTCATTTTAACTTTTATATTACAGGCATTTATAATGGATGTCCTAGACAAAAAATAAATAAAAAGAATAAAAAAAAAAAGAAGAAAAAAGAAAGAAAGAAGAAAAAAACCGACGTCTTTTATATTTATATTAAACACAAAAATGAATGCTTATTAGATTGGTTTTAAACATATTTTATTACTTTTAACATTGCTCCCTCAACCCTCTGTTATCGGTTTTTCACAGATTTTCATTTATACATATAAAGAACAGTCTGAGTCAGAATTGAATGGACTATTTTCCAGTCATTTCCACCCCAGTGCGTGAGTTCACCAAGAATGTGTGATCTTGTGGCTTCTATTTAACATCTACACTGAGCTTACAGCAAGATTAGCACACTAGAACAGGACGGAAGGAATTACGATCGGAGGCTCAATAATTTCAAGTCTTTGATATACGAATGACGCCCCATCATATTAGTGTTGAACATAAGAAAATTTACGGTTTACGGCAAAAATTTACAGCTAAATATCATTAGTAATAAAACCGGATTGAAAATTAATAGCAGTAAGAGAAAGATGTTGTCTGTTGGCCGTACTAAAAGTAACTCGCCAGAGTCACACGAATGGCAAATTGGAGGCCTTAATTTCTAATAAGGGAGTATATACTGAAGAAATCAAAACGCGTATGACAATTACTGCTAGATCTACTATGAACCAGCTGAGGAGAATATGGAAAAATAGTCAAAAAAACTAAACAAATAAAGGCAATTCATACCATCAAAAATGTAGATCGGAATAAAATATGTTTAGTCTTTTCTGAGTACACACACAGAGAAAAACGCGGCGAAGGAATTTGTATTATTTATAATTTCAAATATAGATAATGAAGTTATTAATATATACATAAATGAAAGGTTGCGTTGTTTTTTGGTAACTAAGGTGATAAATACATCATTTGATTTGAAGTTTAATTAGTGTTGTTCAAATTAATATTGCAAATAAAGTGCGGTGAAAATGCGGTGCGATGAATTTCCTTGGTTAATTACATGAATTTAAATATTTACTGAGATATAATGTATGTATTCCGTTGTATGTCGTAGTATTTCAGAGTTAAGAGAGATAAATTTTGCAGTATAAACTCGTTTAATTTGTTTATTCTTCTTTTACAATTTTGTGAATTTTTATTACATTATTATTAATTCCACGTTGAACTTTAATTAAATTCAATTTCTTCTCATAGCCCAATATTTCGTCTTCAAATTCAGCGATATATTTGTCTCGTCTTCCATTATATCTATTTAAATGTTGCCATGTTTGAAATAACCAGCTCGAAGCAAATTTTATGAAATAATTCGCTGTACATTATATCTGGAATCATTTTGATCTAGGACAATTTTTCAGCAAAAAATTCCATGAGTTTCGGAAAACAAAGTTAAAATTGATGAACTGCAGATTGTATTGAAAGTGAATGCCTCTTAAAATTTTATGTACGAGCGATCGAGTGATAAAGTTTTATTTTAGTGTCAAGATAATATTATTGTGCCATTTTATCAAAATAAAAAAAAGCTTGAAAATCATGTGGTTTACTTAAAACAATAATCTCAGGAAATGTCCAAAAAAAATGTGAGAAGGTGGTTTACCCAAAAGTGAATAACATACCGAGTGGTCCACGAGACCAATATTTATGTCTTAAATATGGTCAGCGGGAAGTCTACCCAAAACTGAAAAACATGGCAAATGGTCTACGAAAAAAAGTTCCATGAATGAAATAATCTGAACAAAGAATTTTTAAGTCTAAAAAAAACGCAGCAGCATATACCCAAAGCTGAAAAACGTGGCAAGCAGTCCACGAGACAAAAAAGTTTGGGGACCTCTGGTCCAATACCATTAACAGTGCAATAGACTTTTCTTAACCGCAGGAAATCATTCGTCAATTTCTATGAAGAATTATTTGATAGAGCATGTAAGTCTAATGTCATTAAAAAGCCAAAAGTTTATGGAATTTATAGGCTTATACTCTGCTTAAAAATGTAAAAAAAATTAATTTTTTTTTCTATTTTAAAGAACACCTTCAAACTAACCTTAAGAAATATTTATATATTGCACATTAAATTTTCATAAAACTGATGTAAATAAATAGGCATCGAGCATTACACATTTAATAAATTCTAGTAATTTTTATTATATTTCTAAAATGTGTGATGAAATCTGGAGCTGTTTATTCGCGTACGTACCTTTCTTGGTAGTGCATCAATAATATGTAAACCTTTTAAAAATTTAATTATAATTTCATTAAAATAGTGTTAATTTTGAGGGACAAACATACAACCTCGTCATATGGTACAACACTAAAGAACAGCACAACACGATACGGCAACAAATAGACAACAAATTTATAAGTACATAAACTGCAACATCGAACTCATACAAAGTCAAGCGTGTTTGCAAGAAATGTTGACAGCTACCGGAAGTTAGGCGGTTCTGGCACATTCCACTAGTTGAGCGGCGATGCTTGACTTCAATTTCCACCAAACCCGTTATCCAATTGTGAAACGGTGCATAGCTTATAGACCGGATCGAATGTAAGATGGTTATTAATGTTTGAGGAATTCAGAGTGCGAAAACTCGCTAATTTTGGAAAGTTACGTATTTGAATTAAATTACATTTCAGAAAACAGTTATGTTTACTTAGTTCAAATGGAGCTATGTATTTTGAAATGTTTGAGCGCTATTCACATATAGACAGTATGTGTATCCACTAAGCTAATTAATTAAATTAAATAATTTTTTTTTTCATACAATTCCATTTTCTGCTTATGTTTGAAAAATTCATCTGCAAGTCTCGTTGATCTTTCTATACGTGTATTTATAGGAAGCATTATAGTTTGATTCAAAGAGAGGGTACTATAAACTTGGGTTTTATCCAAATCAGTTTCAATCTGTATATTCTTCGGACAAACTGATTATGTACCTGGAAGTTGACTGAATTTAACCTCAACATAATTTTCAAATCAAATTAAAAGGATTTGTCATATTTTAAATTTACATACAAGTATATTAAAGAAAACAAGTGTCTTTTTTTCTTGCTAAACGAGTCGTCTAGCACAATTGTCATTAAGTAACATAATGGCGTGTGATACTTCGTATTACGGATTAAGAGTAATATCTAACTCAATTAAAAAACGGGTGAATTTATTTTACATTGAAAATATTAATAGAAATAAATAACCTCCATTGCAGAACCGTAATTTATTTTTTAACATATTGACTTCCTTACGCATTGATAAAATTAATTATCGCGGAGTCATAAAATATGTAAAGAATGTTTACTTTTTGAAGCACACTTTGTAGTTCAGACATAAGGTAGGTAACACAAACACATAAATAATGTAATTTTTTTCAATAATTATTTAGGGATATCAAAACAACATTACTGGAAATTAGCGGGAGTTAGTGGGCCCTCCCACAGGTGGAGCTCAGTAAATCTGCTATTTTATGAAAACACATTGCTTTATATTCTTGTGATATTTGCAATAAAAGGCTTAAACATATTTAAAAAAAAACTTATCGCCCCATTTTTTAGTGTAACAATTATTTTTTGTTTGCAAAAATTTTCGTAATATGGTTCAAAATTTAGGATTAGGTTTATTAAGAAGGATACAAAATGATAAGTAATAAATTTGTAGATGACGAAATGAGCTTAACTAAGATTTTTGGTAAACCCAATACTTTACATTATTTTTTTTACTTTTAATACTTTTAATTATTAGTCCAAAGTAAACACTAAAAGTAAATAAAAGGGAGTTGGCACCCCGAAAATTAGGTTTTGCATTCCCAATCAACCCCACTACAGGTGGAGGAAAAAAATGATGGTCCACCCAAAAGGCATAATTTGCCTTCTTTCTACTAGGCTATTAAAAGTTTGAAACCTTTTATATTGATTAATAATGAAATTTTATTAATTTTTTTATTAAGCTCAAATAGCTTACGAGTATAGATTTTACTTGCATTAAATTATAATTACTTATATTATCATGCCTTTATTAGGTTAGTCACTTCGAGTGACTGCCAATATTGGTCAACAAATAGTGTTAGATGTACTTTTCATCATGATGAGGTTTTTTCTCTGACACGCTATATAAAGCTTTAAGCATATCATAGCGTATTTTTTGTATATTTAGTACATTTTGACATTGAATACATATGTAATAACAATTTTGACGGACTTAGCTTATAAATGAAAAAAAATGATTTGCTTAGCATTTTGTTTTTCTGAGGGTATTTCTACACTACTTGTAGTATTAATACATCCAATATTTTTTAATTCATAAATTCTCAGAAAAAGCCCTGAAATCCAGTCAATAATTAAAATATGAAAATAGAACATGTTATATAAAAAAGGGTTGAAATCAGAATATCCATCAAGTTCCAGCTAGTTTCATTATATCGAATAAAGATAAAGTTTAAATACAAAAAATGTATGCGTAGATATCATCAAGTACTTAACATAACTTTTAGATTTGAAGTTGGCAATTTTAAATGCTTGAAGAGTTAATATATAGTAATATTAATTTATGATAATATTACACGAAATAATGAAGGGACAAGCTTCTGGACAGAATAATATAAATATATAAAATTTAAAATACCTGTGTACATTTACAGTCATAAAGGCCATACATAAACTTTTTATCAATAAGTAAATCCCTCGTATTTCTGGAAAGTAATATAAAATTAAACAAATTTTTATTTCCTTTAAAGTCTAACATAAAAATTATCAGCTCACTATTAAGGATTTAAAGTTAGAATTTCTGAGAAAATTGAATGAAGAAATTAATATAATAATTGAATTTACCAGATTCACTTATCTGCGTGGACTCTCGAAAATCATTAACATTAATTTCACTTACCTTGTTAAAATCGATAACTCCCTATAAAGAAGAAATAATAAAATATTAACATAAAAACAAACTAATAATAACAAGAAAAATATCCCATTTATGACTGAACTTATATTAGATGAAATGAATTACTTAGCGAAACGTAAGCCATTTCCTCCCCTCGCTCTAGGTAAGATAAAAATATCCATCCAAAGGCAACTCGGCTACTTCCGCATGACATAATTACCATTTACTTTCATTTCCATTTATCCTACTGAGCTTGCACTACGTATTTTTGTTTAGTAACAGGAAGTACAGCTAATCATAAAACACGTAACGATGGTGGGAATTCATAAAAATATAAGAATCTATTTTATTCAGTTTTCTAGTTTTACTGTAAAATTGATATCTAAATAATAAAATAGTAAAATTCTTTCATAGATTTTTTTAAGTTTTTCAAAATAATGCAAACGATGATCTTTATCAGAATGTTAAAACGCTTCACGTAAATTTTCATATGCATTGATATATTCGTGCGCCATTTTGTATTAACTGAATGAGAGGCATAAAATAAATCGTAATAGAAATACTTTAAGTTTTTAAGTAAGGGTTTAAGTTGATTTTAAATATGTCGCATATTCGAACTTATTCTGTTTCAAATAGTCTAATTATTTTATTTACTTTATTTTTTTATTAATAATGTTACCATTTAGTTTTTCTGTATTGAGACATTGTTATAGTTTAAAGTGAGACGTGTAAAAGTTGTGTGGATTTACAAATTTTGTTTTCAATTACAAACTTAAGATTTCGTCATCACCGTGGCGTGTTGGGTTGATCGCAAGGCTGCAGGGTGCACCGCGGAGACTCGAGTTCGATTCTTGGCTGCTCGTCGAGTGAGGCTGGACTGGTGTTCTGGTTGGATGTAAGAGATTGCTCTTGTACCAATAAATCCACCATATATATCAATTAAATACATTAAAGTACAGATAAATAAATAAATAGAAATACAATAAATAATTTCAATGAAAACTATATATCTACTACTTACTTTCTATATATTTATCGATATTTATAACTTGCCTGTAACTTTTTCAACATGAAAGTACAGAAAAAGAATTTAGTCAAGAAACAATGTCATGTATTATATAGATAAAAAATTTAATTGAGACCAAATTTAAAAACTGTGTATAAAACTAAGAAGCTATTTTCCTTATGCACTTCAAAATGAGTACAAATCTGTACAGTTTACTCATATATAATTACAAGAAAAATATATTGAAAAATCTGTTCTTTTTCTGTTATTACAGGAGCAGACACTTTAATTTTTAAGCACCAGTCATAATTATTAACAACTAGTCCCGCTTATGTGCACTTATATGCACGTATGTTAAGGCCACTTCACTTACGTTTATCCTGATTATAATATCAACACAGGGTAAAAATGGAAGGATTGACGAGGGCTGCTCTTTCCTTTTATGAATATTTATGGTTTTTAAAAAAATATTTACATCAAATAATATTTAAAACAACATAAGGATCATGTTTTATCATTCACATATATTATAAGATTTAACCGCGTTTAGAGAAAAAAATCCTTTTTACTACTGTGTTCTGTTTAAGAGGTAACTGGCTAAAGAAATTATACACGTCTTGGATTGTCGAGATAATTCAGCAATAAGAATCACACGCAACTTATTTACCAATTCAATTATGCAGCCAAACGTGGCAACAAAGGACGTGATCGAGCTTGCTACTACATTCGAATCGCATCCCGGTCCTACAAACTCGTTTCCATAATTTGTCAGTTTTTTTATATTTTTTTTTTGTTAAATGCACTCTTTATTAATGCAATAAGGTTTGTACCAATAACATATTTATGTATAAATAAACGTTTACTTTCGTTCATATTGATTTTCCCTCCCTTCTTCTTTCTTAGTGTTTTCAACGCTACTTTTAAATTTCAACATGCAAAATCAAATATGAATAAATCTGGCACCTGTTAGCGTTTCCGCAATGACTCTTTTGTGTTACTTAATAAAGAATTTCATGATTTCAAGAAGAAATATTATATTTGTGGGGAAACGATATATGTAGTTTCCTCTTGTATATTTTTCGTAAAAGCCTTAAGAATCAATTCACTTCATTTTGATCGAAAAATTATAAAACTTGTTACATTTCATTGAAATGCCTCATTATATTACTTTTAAATGCCTATCAAGGCTTTGTCTAGGCAACAAATTTACCCATGATTAAACTTTATTGTAATTTTTAATTTTTAAAAAAAATAACGGCTACATTATTTTTTTGCTTTAGTTGAACTTCGAAACATATGGCTTAATAAATGGCTTTTAATTATGACTTTTACAGTAACATATTAATACAGTTTGTGGTTTAGTTGGTGTAGGCAAATTTTTCAGTTTACTCTCCAAAATATGAAATAAAAATACTGAGAAATAGGTTATTTTTAACATGTAATTTGTTTTCCAATATTCTCTTAATCTTAATTTCATTTACATATTCTATTATCGTAAACAAAACCCTACGGAAAAGAACAACAGAAGAGAAACACCGAACTACGTACTTAGCGATATGTTTCTGTATACACACTCATATTGCTCAGTATAAAAAGCCGAATAAGAAATTAACCGCTTCGCTTTGATGACGCCGCGCGGCGACAAGTGTGTGTATTGCAGGACAATTAACCTTGAATTCTCATTGCCATAGTGTATATTGAGAAAAGAGTATAACATAAAAAAAATATAACCTTTTTCCTCTTTTTAATCAAAACGCATAGAATCTCTTTTGCCATGCCAGTTTAAAAACATCTATATATCCTTTTTTTGTGGATTTTCATGTTGTCTAAAATCACTGTGAAAATTATTTTAATATTGTTTTAAGGGTTCATACAGTGTAACATAATAATAAAATTGGCTCGTTTCGACTTACTCCGCTTTTCGTTACTCACCAAATCTAGAAAGATATTGCACATTCATCAGACCACTACGAGCGGTATGATGACGAACATTTTATGCCTTTTAAATAAGCGGTTTAGCCCGAAAGTGTTAAAAACAGAAAAGTGAAAAAAATACTTTAAAATATTAACTCATTTGTAGCAACATACCTGAGGTCTTAGGTGAACATTTGGATTGGTTTTTAATATATCTGTTTTCAGATATTATGTTGAGCTTTATATGTTTATCGTTGTATAAATTAAAAAAGAAAAACTGCAATAAATATTTTCTCTTAGGGGTTTTACAACGCTTTTCACACTATTTGATTTCTTTGGATTCTGTTCGGCAGCGGATCATGGAACTTTTTGGAGACATAAATATTATCAATATCTTGAAGTCTTAGCTCACTCATGCTATATATCTATGCTTTTCTACTTATCTCACTTTTCATAGCATCACTACTATATCCAGACAAATTGTGAAATATGATGCCAATAGCTAGCAACATTTGGAGCTACTTCAGAAAAACTGCAAAATTTTCCTGAAGCATCTTTCTATAAACAAAAAAATTATGATAGTATGTTATTCGTGTGATAGTATGTAGTGACTCCATTAACTTTTTAGTGGTATGTGGCGATGAGTATATAGTTTTGGATTAAATCCATGAAAGCTAAACATTTGTATTTTTTAATGATTTCGTGTACGCGGAAAGTACAATTTAACCATATTGTTTATTTTAAGACTAATATCGTCTTGATCGTTTATCTTTTTTGACTGTATCTTTAAAAGTTAAAATAACAAAGCCACAATGGCTACTTTAAAAAACAAAGCGCAATAGCAAGAAGAAGGTAGTCTCAATATTTATCATAACAATATTTCTATCTATCAAGCTATTATTATTATATATTCTTCATCGAACACCTCTAATAATAATCGAGGTCACGTCAAGGCAGTAATCGAATGACGTATACGTCTGCTGCTCGTTGGCTACGAGCGCGTAGATTGTAGCGCGTAGACTTTGATCGAGTTAGAGTGGAAGGAGGAAACAGACGATCGCAATTTGACCGCAGTGCAGACAAACAAATGTGATAAAGTCAATACAGTGACATTTTGATATGGTTAATGTACGTTATTATCGTAAAAGCGAACTATTACCTTTTTACAATACAAAAGTAAAATACATAATCAAAATATTATTTTGCAAATCATATTAATGATACTCCTCTGCTGTGTATAATAAAGTTAATACAATGATCATGCCGTGTGCTTTCAATACAATTTAAGAAAAGTACGTTAAACATTTAATTACAATTTTATAATGGTCTTCCTTATTTTTTTTTTGTTTTATCGTAACTTATTTCCTCTTAAATGTATTTAAAATATGTTTTATTTAAAATGTATAATATGAAAAAGAGATAACAGTATTTTTTTATATTCGTTTTCTTTTAGTCTCTCAATAATTTGAAATAAAAATATTGCGGCACAATAATAATAAATGTTACACCGGTTTCAATAAATTTGTGTAAGAAGTAAATCTAGGGAATTATCTTATCGTGAATCTGTTATTGCAATATTGATTATGATTGGAAACCCATTTCTGACTTTGTCCTTACAAAAGTGAAAGGCTCTTCGCCAACATAAAATGTTCTTATAAAACAATGAAATGTTACAAGTCGTACAACAATGAAATATTACAATTGCAACAAAAAATAATAATATTTATTCGAAAATTTAATTTCAAATATAAGTTACTTTAAATATCCATAATTTACGGTTTAAGGAGACGTCTTCGACGCACGCAAATGGAGATAATATGTATTATTTTTAGCCAAGTTTGAAAAATGAGTCACTTATACTTGTGGTTAAAATAATTTTATTCAATTCCTGTATAGTGCAGATATTTCATTCAGTAATCCATAATAATGAATTCAACACATTCCAACATATATTCAGAATTTCATCCTCTCTTTTAATAAATAGTAAAATGTATGAAAAGAGAAGCAAGAGAACACATCCAAATGAAGCCAAAACGTTTTTGCTAATTCATTGACAAACACCATAATATTAAGCTCTTAATCTGCTTTTCGTCTTTAAATCAACTTTGTATTTGGCGACTGATTGGTTCATTGAAGAAAAACTTTAGCTAAATGAATGCCGCATACAAACATTTTTCACATTTTATGTTTCTAATTTTATTATAATCTCAGATTTTATTATAATTGTTTATTTATGAAGTACTGTTATAAAACTTGAAACTTTTATAATTTTGCAATGTGCACCCTTACATCTATACAATTGTTTCAATGTAACAGTTTTGAAGTATCAGACCTATGTACCAGGGCATTTTTCAATTTGACCCTTTCTATAGAAGTCTCAACCAATGTCTGGCAATGTTTTGTCAAAGAAATTAAATTGATATTCTCATACATATAATAAATTTGTTGACCCCACAAGCTTCATCGTGCACTCTTTAGAATGATATATAATTAATTTAGTACTTTGAAATAACATTGATTTTACTTAATTGTTTTTTCTTTCCTAAATCACGTTTGGTGAGTGTTAAGGTTTACACTATCGTCCAATGCAAATAAGCCTTTTAAGTTTTATTTTTCCAGGGTCACTGTTAAAGTTTTCAAGAAATCTGAATACTGAGATTTTGTTAGAACTCTTAAACAAAACATAATGGTTGACTTGAGTAACCTAATAAAAGATTTAAATAGATATTGGCATCAAAATGGAAAATTACGAATATAACATGAAAACGTAACCCTTTGAAAAAAATAAATACGTCAATAATAAACAAAATATTTTATAAAATAACATTACTAGCGAATAAAAAATGATATGCGATATTACCAGGAAATATAATTAATTGCAACTCCGAAATTGTACCGAAAGGACGCACTTGGTGTGAGTACTACATATACGTTACATAACTTTGAACACAATGTCGGTAAAATATAAAATTCTTAGTCTCGTATTTCTAGTTTTTTTTAAATACAAAGATCAATCAATTACTGTTCAACTTATTGCATTTAGATTATGCAGCAATATTAAGTACATCTTTTAAACAATTTGTACCCTCATCATTGGTCTGTTACTCTGTTCTGCAGATCGTACCCGGTCTCAATGCCGAATTATTTTCTTATCTTCTCTAATAATCGACTTTCAGCTACTGTAAGGTCCTCAGATCGTCAACTATTTTCTGAATGCATTACTTATTTATACTTATGTTTTTTGTATACTTTAATTGGTGCATTGTTTGGAAAACTTATAAAATATCAAATTTGTAAGACATAATCGTTACGATTCTGGTTCCGTTGTCAAAACTGTATTCTGTCAAAAGTTTTCCACTAAAATTTCAATATTAGAGATATCTAAAAGTAACTAAGCTCATTATTGCAAGAGGAGATTTAGACAGTAACTTAATCAGATGGGCTATTTTGCTAAGAGCCATCAAAATAATAACAAAAAAGTTATGTAACTTTTCATATCGCAGCTCTAAAATCAGTTAAAAGCGCAAAAAGTTGAAATGCGTCTGAATTATGTACTCAGTGTATAGTGAAACGAAAAGAGTCTTCGCGACCAAATAACATAATATGTTGGTCCATAATCAATATGAAATTTTGTTAAAAAATCTAGGAAAAAGATGGAAGTAAAAAACCAAAAACCAATAAGGAAACTATGTTACTACTTTCTTCAGTAGGACAATTGCTTGCTTCTTAATATAAAACAAATTGTCGGTAATAATTAATTACTGGTAATGGAAAGCAAATATTAAAGATTTAAAACCAGCTACTTTATTTAAATTATATTATAATACTTAGATTATATGTTTGTAGATCGATATAAGGACTAAAAATCGTTGCTAGAAAGAATTTTACTTCCTACCGGTGACATGACAACTTTTAAAATTGATTTTTCGCCTTGGTCCAAATTATGTAACGCGAGAGTAAAATTTGGAGAACTCCTATAAAGACAAATACGAAATAAAAAAATATTTTCAATGTTCGAACTTGAAAACAACTTGTACCATGGAGTGATATGCTATCTTTTCTAATGGTCTATATTTATTTTTAATGTAATATATTTCATGTATAATATGAGAAACACGACTAATTTAATGGAGGCATCTCCGCAGGATATTGTGCGATTTTGTATTCATTTTGCGTAGCAAATAAATTGTACGGATCAAATATTGAGGTGAAAAATTACACTTGAATTTATTATTTTTCTTCTCATGTATCAAATAGTTTTCATCTTGTTGTATATGCTATTGTTCTTGCTACAAGTTGATGAATATATGTTGTTATAAGAAATATAATCCTGCTGCCACGATAGAATTTAAAGGAAGAACCAACCAGCAGAGTATTTTTTTCTTAGACTTGAAACTAGAATTTTGTGCACAGTTTGATATTAGACTAAAGTCCGTAAAGTACATTTAGGCACTTGGACTGAAGAATAAAGTAAAATACAATTGTTCTTATTTTACATAT
Source organism: Druceiella hillmani (assembly GCA_039881145.1). Classification (NCBI taxonomy): domain Eukaryota; kingdom Metazoa; phylum Arthropoda; class Insecta; order Lepidoptera; family Hepialidae; genus Druceiella; species Druceiella hillmani. Next base: position 1,786,941 of record JAYKKI010000110.1, on the reverse strand, counting down.
TCATTCAGTGTTACAATTTTTGTGCTCATTTAAATCGGAAATATATGTTCTATCAAATATCATTTCGATTTAGTCGTTTAATTACTAATTAATAATTGCTAGTTATCCTAATCGGGATATTTCGTTGTATTTCCATAATGAAATTATTCCGTTATTATTATTTATAATCAACCACCGCTAGTTTTCTTATGCGTAGGTGTGCGAAATTTTCGAATTGCAATTCATGCTTGACCGAAATATGTAGGGAACTAAAGTGGTAACTATTGTTTAACCTCTAATCCACAGTTACCAAAAGAAGTATAATGTCATGTCATCAAAACGAAAATGGCGTTAATAACCATTTTTACTTGAGGGCAACCGAAGGTAGATGACGTTTTTATCAATCAGACGATATATTATTATAGAATTTCATAGCAGATAGTCATTAGTATTAAAGGTGGGAAAAATCTTTGGTATAACACCCTAAAATTTTAATTAGATTTTCTTAAAGATATTTGAAAGTATTTTGTTCAAGTATTTTGTTAGGAGTCATTCATTATTTCAGACACTGATTTATTCTTTCCTTAAATTTTACCTTTAAAAGGATTGTATTTCTTCTAATAACAGAAATTCAGTAAGTTTAAATCTATTTGATATATAACAAAAAAATAATTAATACGAGTGCTATTTGCAACTACAATATTTTTTCGGTATTCTGTACTTGCCAAACAAAATGAGTTCAAAATCGTACATTGTCCTGCATCGACGTCTACTTAATATTTTCTATCTATATTTTGCATGAAATTTAATACAACTATAAATATATATTGTTAGAAAAAAAATTAAAAGGTTATATTTCATAGTTATAAAAAAGGTTATATTTTTTTAAAAAGTTATATTTCGCAGTTATAATTAATTTTCACGTAAGAATCTCGAAAAAAAATTAAGTTTTGACATTTAGAGGAATAATAAAAATTTTACTCTTACTCTTCCTGGTCTGCTAAAACGTAAAAACAATTTTAAAAGTAAATATGGAGTAAATAAGAAGTCAATCCAAATCTTGTAAAATGTAAATTACTTTTTAATGAAAATTTTCAGCTTTTTTATCGACCTGCAAATATGCAAAAAAAATTTGTGAACTTTTGTCAAGTGTCTAATGCGACTATTATTTAAAGAAAACTAAATAACTTTGAATCTTATGCTTTGGCTTTCTATAAGGAAAAGTGTTTTGATTAAAAGTTAGTTATTGATTGATATTATCAAAACAAAATTATTCGTTATCAAGGAAATACTAACCTTTTTGTTACTTTTACCTTTTTCCTTCATTTATTACATGATTCAAACATTGCAGATAAGTTTAGTTTGCTTTTTATTTAGTTCTTATTTTACGTAACCCAGTTTCCTTATTTAATTTTGAAGTACTTTTTAAACTTTAATCTCTTTCCTTCCTTTTATGTACAGGTTTAGTTTAAACCTTGTACATAGGTACAGTATAAGGTAACCTAATTTCTTAATATACTTTTTACGTGCTTTTTTAATTTAATCGTTTTCCCTCATTTACCATTAAAATTTCATATCGAATATGAATATACTCTCATATGAAGAGGGCCAAAAAACAACATTTATGGTCATAATTTTTTATATTTTATGGACATCATGTTCAAATTTATGTTACATATTTGTCAATCTCCTATTTATTGGTTTTTACGCAAAATTACGGACTTGCCATGGGCTCCAATTATATTTCCTGGGAATATGGTAAACTCATAAACAAAGTTCCGTAATTGTCCATATATTTTGAAATCTTTTATTAAATTCTACAAGTCGTTGAAAATATTTCGTATCACAGTTTTAATCAAAAATTCTTTTAGAATTTTTCAAATTTTGTCTTACTGATAATGAAAAAAATGAAAAAGGTTCGTGCCCATTGTACATTACTTTGAACCTTAATACTCAGCAAACGGATTTTAAATATAGAACAAATTAAATTAAAATCTACTTTATTTCAAAGTACTAATCTAATTATATCTTCTTCCAAAAAAAGTACAATAAATCTTACTGTGGGGCCAGTACGTTTATACATTATGTTTCTTTGAAGAATATTACCAGATATTAGTTTAGACCTTTATTGGAAGCGTCTAAATGCTAAATGCCCTGGTACATATGTGTAAAACTTCAAAAGCATCAAGCTGTGACAGATGTAAAAATGAGATGGTAAACATGAAGAAATTATAAAGCTTTCAAGTATCACTACGGTGTTTTAAACATCAACAAGTATGAGGGTAGAAGCAAATAATATGAACAATATTTGCAAGGGGCATTCCTTTATCTAAAGTTTGCCTTATTGGCATAATCGGTTAGCAAATAGATAAAATTAGTTTGTTGATTAAGGATTGATGAAGCGCTTAATAATGAATTAACAAAAATATTAAGTTTTATTTTGATGTGGTTTTTCTTTTCTTTTCGTACATTTTACAACTTAATAACAGAGAAGATGATGTTCCGAAAATAAATAAATATATGTTGCAATATGTAAATCATAAAAGAAAATGGAACAAGTAATAAGATAAAATAATTTCCAGTAAATACATGCATAACTTTTATTTTCAATAATAGAATCAAATTAATATAAATTGACTTGATTCTATTATTAGTATCTCTACACAGACACAAAAAATTGGAACAGTTCGAGAAATAAGTTATAATTTTGATCATAAAGAAGTTTATTTCTTCTTATTGCAGTATTGAAGATAACTAGGTTTTCGTAATTATGCTAATTTAATTAGGTAGTAAAATGAAATGTGTATGTGTTTATAAAAACATACGTGGATGAAATCTCTTTACGTCGTGAATTCATAATAAACGTCATAAATATCTATATTTAGAAAAAACATATAATTAAAAATAAATTTTAATATTTCATTTTCGTAAGAGGACAAACTTTGCTTACCGATAGCGATAGACTTTTGAGAGGACACGGCCATTAATTCATTTTCGATCTTAATAAATATCGCAATTCACGTCAATATTTTTTCAAATTTGCTTGTTACACAAATATATTGAAACCGATATATTGACTTTGACTTTAATTATGCTACAGTATTTTTAATTCGAATAAATGAAAAAGTGAACTTTACTTTCGTAAATATAAAAAAATAGGCCGTAATATCTTTTAAATTTTTAAAGTTATTTTAATATTCTTATTATTTAGTATTTCAAAAAAAGTAAAAATGTTTTCAATACATTTAACACTTCCTAAGACACAAAGAAGACACAGACAAAAAAAAGAAAGAACATTAATAAATACAAATTAAATATTTATCCCACTTTTCTGGATTTGTTAATACAAATCCGCGATAGCACGATATCATTATTCTAATAACTTTATTATCACAGAAGAGGAGAATCATCAATAAAGTTTGCAAACCAATGTTTTGATGATATATTTTAGTATTGTAGTGGATGCCTGTCTATAAACTAAATAGTTTGCTTCGAAGGATATCTAAATGCCACTCCATCGACTTTGTCGCGTTTGTTTACCTACCTTGCGGGTGAATTGCGTTCGTATGTTTCCTCTTCCTGCTCTAACTCGATCAAAGCCCACCTACTCCGCGCTGGCAGCCAACGAGTAACAGACGTATATTCGATTACTGCCTTGAGGTGACCTCGATTATTAATATAGGTTTTTGATGGAAAATATGTAATAATAATAGCGCGATAGAAAGGAATGGTGTTCTGACGAACACTTAGTCTATTTTGTGCTTCGAATATCCTATATGCTTTTAAGTTTTAAAGATGCTATAAAAAAAAGATTAAAAAAGACTAAGGCGATATTAGTCTTGAAATGAATTAAAGGTTGGATTGTTCTTTTCACATATATGAAAATATAAAAAAAACAAATATTTTTTTCACGTGTATAAACCAAATAATATACTCATTTCCGTAAACCACTAATTAGTTTAATACAGTCATCCTATTAAAGGTTTACAAACGAGTGGATTTTGTTAAAATTAGTAAAAATTATTTTACGAAAATATCATTAAAATATGTCAATATTATTAAAAGATAAAATCGAGTATGTGGAAGAAAGTAACATATTTTCATTCGTTTTTAACTTGCAGTATAGAGAAATTATTTAATGCTCTTTTTGTTTAATACATATATATATATATATATATATATATATATATATATATATATATATATATATATATATATATATATATGTATATATATATAAAGATCAAAATAATGCTTGAACGTAGGTATATTAGGTATATTTTATTTAAAGCATTATTTAATGTTCTCTTTTATTTATTTTTCACGCCAGTCACCGTAGTGCTGTGATCTGATGAATGTAGTGTGTATAATTTCTTTCTAGCTTTGATGAGTTCTGAAAAGCGAAGCAAGCCGAAGTGTGCCGATTGAATCGTTGTGTTAGACTGTTTAAAGCTATATTGAAACGAATTTCGATGAGATTCTCGATTACATTAAAATACACAAAATAGTTTATGCAGGTGTTATACTGTCATAACAAACCGGTTTTTATGGGTACCTAATAACAAAATAAGAGGATTAAAACTATTTCTTTCCTATTTCTTTTACAGAACCCTAAATAAAATTAGGTATCGAAGAATAAATTATTTCTCAGTAATAGAGCCCAAATAAATCATAAATTAATTTCTTCCGATATATTTGTGGAGAAATCTGAAAAAATGCTCTGCCAATTAACTAATTATAAATATAAAACTAATTATTAAAGGTCGTTTATTGTAAGGGTTTTTATATTTTTTTGTAATTCTTATCTTTTGAAATATGACTTAGCCAGAGATTTACCAAAACAATGAATTAAAATAAATAATTACACCAAAGTTCAATCATACTTAACTTTGTTGCCAGAATTTATTATAATTTGGTATTTAAATAAAATCTTACAAGTTATACTTTTCTGATTAAAAAGAAAAACATTTATTTATAAGATATTTTAAAACCCAAAAAAAACTGCATTCATACTTTTCGTTTCCCCACGGATGTAATAATTCTTCTTGAAGTGATACAATTCTTCATAAGTTACTCAAAAGCAAAAATGTTGTGGTGAAATTAACAAATAACTGAAATTTTTTTTTCATATTCGACATTGCATATTAAAATTAACAAATTATGTAGAAATTAATGAAGAAAAAAAATAGCGTAGAGAAATTTAAAATGAACGAAAGAATATGCAGGTTATTTATGCCATAGCCCTTACTGCATTAACAAAGAATTAAATGAACGAAAGTAAACGAATGTTTACATAATAGCCCTTACTGCATTAGAAAGAAGCCGGAAACTAATAAAAAATTGACACATTAAGGAAAGAAATTTGTATAAACGGGATACGATTCCAATTTAGTAACAATATCGATCACGTTCCTTTGGTGTCACTCTTGGCCTCTTAAATAAGTTGCGTGCGCATCTTTTCCCTAAATTGTATCAAAAATTAAAGAATTATTATTCCTTTAGTCAGCAAAGAATTTAGTGGTAATAGGGAATTTGTCTCGTAACAAGGACATATCTTATTCTATATTTGAATGGTTATGTTACAAAATTTATTGACATAAGTCTCTTTTAATAATAAACATCAATGAATAAAAAGAGTGACCTGTGCTAACACTTGTTATTTTTACCTTTTGTTGATATCTTAAGCAGGATGTAACGTACGCCAAATTGCCTTGATGTATATACATGTAAATAGGCATAAGATGCATTGATTATTAACCGATGTGACGGATGTTTAAGAATTAATGTGTCAACTCCTCTTATAAGATAAATAGAACAGAATTTTCAATATATTTAATAAAATTATTTGAGAGGAATATATATATGTATATATATATATATATATATATATATATATATATATATATATATATATATATATATATATATATATATATATACATATATATATAAAAATACAAATATAATTTTTTTTATTTCTCCATTCTTCTATTCAATATCTTGAAATTCACAATTTCATTGGCTTAGGAAATAGGAAATTAGTAATTTTGAGTAGCATGAAATTCAAAATAAAATAAAGTATAAATGTTTACTTAAACGAAAGATTTTTCCACAGTTTTTCTTGCTTGAATAATTGATTAAGACTTATTATATATTCAGCATTTTAATATAAATTTATGCAAAATGTTCAAAATATGCTAAATATTGGGTTTTCAAAATTTATTTGGAAGTTTTTAGGTCATGGCTAGTTTTGGTTTAAGACGACCGTAAATCCACAATTAAATGAAACTACGTGATGTAGTATTATTTCTACTATCTTTAATTTCTTTACCACGACCTAGGTTTTGTTGCATTACAACATCTTCAGGTGGGATATTAGCAAAAAAAACCTTTGCCAATATCCCGCCTGAAGATGTTGTAATACAACGAAACCTAGGGCGTGGTAAAAAAATTAAAGATAGTAGAAATAATACTACATCACGTAGTTTCATTTAATTGTGAATAATGAATTTCTACAAAATTAACGCCAAATATATTCAATATTTCAACGACCGTAAATAATAAGGGAAAAGAGTGGATCAAAAAAAGTCGCCAGTTGATATCATTGTTATGGTGATGAGCTGATACTTTAGCATGCAATATAAAACTTACGGCCGAAAAATATTTTTCGTTACTTCCATATTAGAAGCGTTATTTACATATTATAAATATTGACAAGTATATATGAAGTATATAGTTTCTATGAAAATATTAAGTTTGTAATACAGAAAAAAAATTATGACTCTCTACTACACAAATTTAGCTGCACGGTATTAATCAATAAAATGTCTTAATACAGATTAGGCGTTGTATTAATATTATTGAATAACTGTAAAAAAAAATTAAATAACTTTGCTATTTGCTTCCAAATATGTTCAAAATAATATTTAATGTTATCCGAAGCTCGAGGGACATAAGTTGTTTCTATGAAGATTTACCGTATTTATCTCATTCACTTATTACAAAATGGGGCGCAAATATAATAATGCATGTGTAACTTCACGACAGATGGCATTTTAATATTGCGATAGTGACCAGAAAAATTGTTGTTCTTTTTGAAACTCAAAAAAATCGAAGCAATAATTTTAAGTTTAAAATATAAATAGATATAAATTTGAAAGAAAACTAGAAGGCAATAAAATGGATTTTTATATTTTCAACGAATTCTCACCATTGTTACGTGTCTTTTGATTAGCTGTACTTTTTTTTATGAAATAGGAACAAAAAATAAATTTCAGTATAAATTTCATTTTCAGTTCTTACAATGAATGTATATTTATATTTGAAGAGCCCTATTAATATATTTATCTAATTAGTATATGGTACCAGAATAATCGGGTTATTAGTTAACAAAAATCGCCGTCAAAATTTATTTTGGAGCTATTCAATTATTGCTAGTTTTTATTTACGGATATATTAAGTAATGACAACCCAAGTAGATCAAAGAAAGTCGCGTGGTGTTTTAATTTTTATGGAGAGCTGACTCTTGAGTAGGCTATTGAAGTCATGAACAAAAAGTATTTTTCCTTACATCTATGTTAAAGGCATTATTTGTAGGTTATAACTATCGATACACACACATATATATATATATATATATATATATATATATATATATATATATATATAGTTTCTATTTAAATCTTAACTTCGTAATTCACCACAAAATTTGTAGGTATCTACCGCAAAATATAGTTACAATGAATTAATCAATAAGATTATCTTAATACAAAATATTCGTGATTACTGTTTGTGTTTGAATAAGTACAAAACTATATTGATAATTGCCTTAAACCAGAACTGTATCTCATGCCGTTATTACAAAATTGAGCCCCAATACATCAATTCATATATAAATTCACGTATGGCATTTTAACATTTTGGTAGTGATCAGTAAAATTTCTATAATATAAAACTGAAAAAAACTCCGTGCAATAATTTCACATTTATAATATGGGCATGTAACTTAAATTACTATATTATACTGCAATTCATTCTTATATTTCCTACGAATTCTGGCCATTATTACGTAATTAGCTTTTCCTAATGATAAAAAATACAAAGTAAATTTCAGTTTCAATACCACTGTAAATATTAAAAATCGATTTTAAATTTATGGACTATTTTCATCTATTTTTCTAATTGTTATATGCTATCAGAGACACTGGTATATTAGTTAACATAAACCCACAGTGGAAGCTCAGTAAATATAATCGAAAATGATATGAAAAAAGAAATTCTGTTTTTTTTTCATTATCACGCGGAAGTAGCCGAATTGTCTTTGGATGAATATATTTGTCTTCTTTAGGGCGAGAAAAGGAAATGGCTTACGTATCGCCAAGTGACTCATTTCATCTAATATAATTTCATTTATCATAAGGAAGGGAAGGGGAAGGGGAAGAAAATCCAATACTATGAAACAATTAATTTCACGTTCCTATGAAAAACTCGAAATCCACCGAGCGAAGTCGGTCACACTTTTAATTATTAAAGCGAAAAAAAATGGTAAAGTTTATAGATAAATTGATCTCCTAAAGAAACTTTTTTCAGTTTTTTCGTCAGATTTATGTTATGGATATTTATGTTAAAGAGATGAAGAGGAAATTCTTTAGCGGTCCATTTTAGTTTACAATTAGTACTAATAATTAATTAACCAGAAATATATTCTTGTTTCTTACTTATTATTCTCAATAAAATAATTTTCTTCTAACTTACAGTAACATAATCAACAAATTTTACTCGAAACTATTGAATAAATAATACTGTCAGTGTACGTGTGTACGTGCTCATGACATAAACCTTTATTTCAACATTGTTTACTACAGCTAACACTATAACGTCCATCAAACCTTTAAGTTTACACCGAAAGCTTACGCGTAAACCAAAGAATAGTAAATATTACTCCGTAAATAAGCGACACTCACCTCCCCCCGCCAATTCAACGTCACCCGCTGACAATGGGTACAACCATCAGTACGCGTTCCTAGGTTGCCCCTTGCTGCGTGCGCTTGTGATTTGTTCAATTGTGCGATGTTTAGTTGAGTTTAACTTGGGTAATTCATTGTTACTATTATAATTAACTATTTGTAGTAATTCCATTTTTAATTATAATTAATTTCTAAGTTTACGACTAACTATTTATAGTAAATCAATATAATAGTCAGTTATACTCTGTACAAGTGCTTAAAAAGAATAAAGTCACCAAGGATAGGAGATTGTTTTGTCTCCATTTTTATGTTTGTTGTAAATAATTTTATTTTGTGTCACCAACTTATTTGGTTAGTACCTATAATTTTGTGTCAACTAACATGTCACTGAGCAGTTTTAAATTTCAAATCGTTCTTAAAAGTCATTGTTTTGTTTGAAAGCGATATGTTTGGAAAACGTATTCTTATAGTGTCGGCTGTAGGCATGTTATATTGTTTATTAAAAAAAATTTCAAATGAAGCAAATCTAATCTAGTCAAAATTACAAGGAAGACAATATTTCAGTGTATCACATGTATACATAAACCAAATTTATTTTTATTTAAGACTTTATTTCGTTTTAAGATCAAATGATATCTTAAAATTATTATTAAATCACTTTCACACAATTAAGTGTATAGTGTAAAATATTTATTCATATAATTACATTTCTACAATTAGATAATAATAAAGTCACGTGCACCAGTACAAAGCTACTGCGCCAGCTGCTATCGAGACAGTCATTCGATCGACGCTATTGGTTAGAAGCAGCTATATTGCTGGCGTATAGTGTCAATTCGTTTGATCGGTTCGATTGTCTGCAAATATCGCGACCGATATGAAGTATTAGTAAATATTTTTTACCTGCATGCAGCTGACAGCCCTACATTAATTTAGGCACACACACATACCGATACGGATAGGCGAGTACGTATGTAGCAGTGTAGGTAACTAAATCTGTTCGCTAGTATTGAGTGTCAGGGGTGTGCCAAAACAGTGCTTGTAGCGTTGGGTGTTCTTAGAAATATGCCACATAGACACATACACACGTTCCAGGTCACGTACTCTCTATGGAATTCTACTCTACTTTCGTATTTCACAGACATTGATTAAGTGTATGTATTATACACTGATCACATAAAATGTTCATGTGCATATAGATATATACATTTGTTCGTATTATTATCCTTTCAATACATAAAAAAGCATTTTGAAATAATTCACCAATAACAAAACAAGTCAAAAAAATCATAATTAAGTCACACTTTTTCTTTCTTAAAGAAGAAGAATCATAATGAAACTCGCAAAGCAGGTTGTTAAATTAACAATTTCATAGGTCATTTAACTTATAATTTTTGTATTACACTGTATACAAAACTAAATTCATGGCAAGAATTGATAGCAACCTGTCAGTTCGTCGATAGAATATCGTTTGTATAAATTTTTCGACATCAATCTGCCATTCGTATATTTTCGGAATTTTGTTATCTACAATGTTTTAATGGAACATAACGACACTGATATTGTTAAAGAAGTTTTACCTCAAATATTTAATGAACTTTTATGTTTGTCTCTTTAAATCGATTTTTGAATCTCTTAATGGAAGAGAGTTGGGACTATTTAATTAGACAGTCAGTAGTACTTAATGGAAGGAGTTGGTACTATTTTATTATAAGTAGATTACTAATTGCATTACTAATGTTGTCGAGAAATATAATTCCCCTCGAATATATTTTTGGGTTTTCTTCCAAGTATGTGAGAAATTCCGGTAAAAAGAAAAAGAAACTTAATTTGTTTTTAACATTTTATCTACGTGAAAAATCGCATTTGTCTATGTCAGCTTGCAGTAGGGGAGAGCTTTGGCAAATTATAACACTTATTGACGAGTGAGTCAATAAGTGCTATAATTAGCAAAAGCTCTAATTATAACACCTATTGACGAGAGATAGGTATTATAATTAGCAATGGTGGGCCATCTATTTCTTCGAAATTTTAAAGGCTATTTTCATGGAATTTTAAATGGCGTACAAACATGCCTATGCGCTAACACACGCATAGATATAGTTTTACCTTTATTCGAGTACAGTTGCAAACAAGCATTTAACAAGCAAAATAAAAAGCCAATTTAAACTGAACGCGTTATACTTAATACATATAACACCCATAGCGTTGTGATAAATATATTAATGATTATTGAGTTATTATTAATTATAAACCTAATTTTAACTTGTATTATATTTAATATCTTAATAATGGACAACATTTTTGTTATATTTAGCTTGCTAGAACTTCTTTTACTTAAAATGGATATTAAATTATATGGAATAATTTAAAATATATACAAAGTCTTATGACATATCGAATATATAGACACATACTATAAAGAAATAGGAGTAGTGAAAGTGTGCTTAGTTGAATTATTTTGGAAAGAATGTGAAATTCAATTCATTTATGATTAACTTTAATTACAAGTAGGGTTTTTATGTCTTTACGTAAATAAATTTAGGCATAAAAAGGCTTTTTAGTATTTTTAATAAAAGTAAATTTATATAAAGCTCATTAAATAAATATTGAAAAAGTTTAGTTAATAAATTCAAAAAAATTATTTTATTCTTAGATGTTTCTTGTGTGTCTCTCAAAGCACGTGCCCTTAAATATTTGTCCCAATATTTTATCGTGTGATGAAATTTAACTTAAGCATTTTTCGAACTAGAAAATATGTTTCTCTCAAGAGGATTTGAAATATTGCTTCGTAATTTGGCAGCGAATACAAAGGAATGTAAAAGAACTACTAGACTTCCGGTGGCTGGAAGCGTTAACGGTTTTCACATCGCATTCCGTTTCCGCCAAAGCGTCGATCAGCAAGGATGTACAAACATGGGTCAGAATAAATATAACATACGTATTTAAAATAGTTTAAAGAATTTGTAAGAAAAAATGCATATTTATATCATAAATTCTAATCATTATGTAAAAGTGGGTATAAATTTATTTTAAATGTGCAGATTATTAATAACAAATATAAAATTTAGAAATGAAATAGACTGAACTACCGATATGAATATATGTGCATAATATTTTCTACTGAATTATGATGTATGCAGAATTCTAGCTTTTCCGTAAGTAAGTTTAAGATAAAATAACTAGATGACAACCAACCCTTATGTTATTGTTATAACACACGTATCGGTCCAGATAATACTTACCTATAACATGATACAGGACACATAAACGTCTCCTTCATATGGTATGAAAGAGACGTTTATGTGTCCTGTATCATTTTCATCTAAATAAATCATTTTCATCTAAATTTAACATATGTGTTAACAAATTATAATATTAAGTATATATCGGGAAAATTGAGGTTACGTCTGTTTAAAAAGACTGGTATATATCATAAAGAACTATTTGCACTCCAAAATGTGGATCTGAATTGAAATTAAATTACTATTAAATTTATTGCTAACATGTTTAACGGTTTGATTATTTATTTTTGGCTTTAGTTGAGTACAAAACTTTGATTCAACCTTGTAAACTGCATTTATAAAAATAATCTTTATACTAGTTTATTAGTCTGTAGTTTATTTCATGTAAATTTTATGACCATATGTAATTTTTTTGATGATTTTAATGCACTGTTTTGTTTCGCTTATTTAATTCCAGAATTCTAGATTTTCCAATAGAAAGTAGACAAGCAGACAATCTACGATAATTATCAATAAACCCTTATGACATTTTTAATATATTTTTATGTTTGATATAACATATTTTTATTATTATAACGCAACTACAATTGCTTTGAAAGTTTAACACAAATATACGTTCTCCAACTCACTTCATTTAGGTCACTATGGTCCTTATTCACACGTTAGAGAAAATTCGGATATACCACACATACACCATAATAAAACAAATTATACTCTGGCAACATGGTTCTCTGTCATATATATATATATATATATATATATATATATATATATATATATATATATATATATATATATATATGTATATATATATGTATATATATATATATATATATATATATATATATTTTTATTTTTTTTTTTCTTTTTTTTTATACATTTTAATGATATATAATTCAGATTTTTTTTTCTTTACGAAAATGTTATAACTCGTTTATAATTAAACTTATACTACAAGTTCAAGTATTTAAGAAAAAATATTTCTTAAGATATTCTTCAATAAAATCTTCTTCAAATAAATCTTTATTTCTTTTCTTGGCTTTCTTTAAATATTTTTGAAGTATATTTTCGTAGATTTCTAGAGTTTTCCATTAGAGGAACTTTTTCGAATGACAGAGAACCATTTTGTCAGAGTATAATTTGTTTTATTATGGTGTATGTGTGGTATATCCGAATTTTCTCTAACGTGTGAATAAGGACCATAGTGACCTAAGTGAAGTGAGTGGGAGTACGTCGGGTATATTTGTGTTAAACTTTCAAAGCAATTGTAGTTGCGTTATAATAATAAAAATATGTTACATCATAACATAAAAATATATAAAAAATGTCATAAGGGTTTATTGATAATTATCGTAGATTGTCAGCTTGTCTACTTTCTATTGAAAAATCTAGAATTCTGGAATTAAATAAGCAAAACAAAACAGTGCGTTAAAAATCATAAAAAAATTACATATGGTCATAAAATTTACATGAAATAAACTACATACTAATAAACTAGTATAAAGATTATTTTTATAAATGCAGTTTACAAGGTTGAATCAAAGTTTTGTACTCAACTAAAGCCAAAAATAAATAATCAAAACGTTAAGCATGTTAGCAATAAATTTCATAGTTAGCAATAATTAATTTTAACATGAAAACATAATTTAATTTCAATTCAGATCCACGTTTTGGATGGCAAATCGTTCTTTATAATATATACCAGTATTTTTAAACGGACGTAACCCTCAATTTTCCCGATATATACTTAATATTATAATTTGTAAACACATATGTCTAATTTAGATGAAAATTATTTATTTAGATGAAAATGATACAGGACACATAAACGTCTCTTTCATACCATATGAAGGAGACGTTTATGTGTCCTGTATCATGTTATAGGTAAGTATTATCTGGACCGACACGTGTGTTATAACAATAACATAAGGGTTGGTTGTCATTTAGTTATTTTATCTTAAACTTACTTACGGAAAATGCTAGAATTCTGCATACATCATACATAATTCAGTCGAAAATATTATGCACATATATTCATATCGGCAATTCAGTCTATTTCATTTCTAAATTTTATATTTGTTATTAATAATCTGCTCATTTAAAATAAATTTATACCCACTTTTACATAATGATTAGAATTTATGATATCAATATGCATTTTTTCTTACAAATTCTTTAAGCTATTTTAAATACGTAGGTTATATTTATTCTGACCCATGTTTGTACATCCTTGCTGATCGACGCTTTGACGGAAACGGAATGCGATGTGAAAGCCGTTAACGCTTGAAGCCACCGGAAGTCTAGTAGTTCTTTCACAGTTATAACATTTTCGTAAAGAAAAAAATTATATATCATTAAAATGTTTAAAATATATATATATATATATATATATATACATATATATATATATATAGATATATAAATGTATGAATGTGTGTATATATATGATATTTTACGGCAAGTTAATTTCTCCGGTGAATATTTTGTAAATAAATTTTCACAATATTTGTCTCTATCTAATCAATTTGCACTTAAGCAAAAGTAATTATTTTAATCTGAATTTTTGCAAATCTGTCTCTAATTACTTTACTACTACATACTATCGACCAGGTTAGCGTCTGATAATGAGTTCTGAAGATGAACAATGTAATTCCTGAACAGATGGCCGCAAACGTACGTAATTCAAAATATTGGCTACTGGTAGTTGTAACGATGTAACTATTTAACGGATGGTAGTAAATCAATGGCGATTCCAGATGTTTGCTTTTTTCCTCTTTCTTTCTCTCTCTCTCTCTCTCTCCCTCTCTCTTTCTCGTTTTAACCATTACTATGTATTTATAAATCGAGGTTTTAATCGCCAAAGAAATTTCTTTTGCTACCACGTGTACTGAGTTCCACGGGAAATTTTTAGTAATACTTGCCACAACCGTCAAAAAAGTTTTAATTCAACCGTGCGTAAAGGTCACTCGCACTAAATTTTTTTAAATGAAGTAAATATTACTCTTAATCCTTAATATGAAGTGTCTCATGCCACAATATTCCTTTATGACAATTGTGGTTGACGACGTGTTCCCCAACGAAAAAAAACATATAATTCTTAAATATAACTGCATGTAAATTAAAAATGTAACAAAGCACTCAAATTTCATTTTATGATTATTCGTAATCGTACGTAAATTCGTAATAATATATTAACGTATTATGCGTTAAAATCAATCCATTGCCACGATGAGTACTAAACTACATACCCAATTTGTCCCAAGAATATTCAAATTCAGACTGTTTTCGATAAAAGGCTAGTTTATAGTTTCGATTCATTGACTGGACTATAATGCCTCCGTTAAAAACCTACAAAGATCAATGAGACTTGCAGATTTACGCCAAAACCAGACTTAAACAGAAACTGCAGTTCTGTATTTAAACAAATTAAATGATTTAATTTAACTAGTTAGTTTTCTGCAGATGCCTATAATACACACACACACATACATATATATATATATATATATATATATATATATATATATGTGTGTGTGTGTATGTGTGTGTGTCTATATATAGGTATACTCTGGGGTCTGATAATAATTGAGCAACGTATTTCAGATAACGGAGAAAGACATGTTTTTGCGAATTTTTTCTTCAATGAAATCATACGAAAATAAACTACTTAAATCACCTGTAAGTTATTCAATTATATCTGGAACAGTGACCTCCATTAAAACATCTGAACTTCAACGATTTGTAATGCCAAATGAATGCTGCCAATATCCGGAGCTTTAAAAACCCGTCGTAAAATAAATTCGAGAAAATCTAAAAATTAATTCTGTCCATTACTTATGGGGAAATATTTTTTTTCATACGCAATATGATTATATTTCACTTTGTTTCCACATGGGGTAAATGTAAAGGAATATTTAGTTATATGTGGCGGGATATGCTAAATTGACATATATTATCAAACAGTATAGGAATGGAATTATAACTAAGCAATGACACGGTTTTACACAATAATCCAAATGTTATCACATGGCAACTATTCTTTTAGATATTATTCTAAATTCTAAGTCGGACATCTTATGTTTCACAATGTTGATATATTAATGTTATTGTATATGTAAAATTTTAAATAATATTTTAAATATTTGACGAAATATCACGATCACAATGATATCTTTTAAATTACCATCACATTATTGAGATGAAGAGTAGCCATCTGTTAAGACAGCCATTTTCAATATTTCTTCGTTCGCAAAAACAGGCTTTTAGAAATATTGTTAGAAATTAGAATTCTGAAAAAGAAACTTGGTGCCTCGTAGAAGAAAATCTCCTTCCAGTTTACTTCTAAGAGCTGTGGGGACATGTAAAAATTATCTTTTAAGATTCTATTATGGAATGTTGAGTTTATAACGTGTACAACGTATGAAGTAAGCATTTTCTATGAACATTCATATGATTGCCCTTATATTTAAATTGGCTGCATGAATATATTTTTTTCTATAATATTTTTTGGACCATTATTGTGATTTGTTGATTTGCAGCAAAATTATAAAGAAAAGTGATAATAGGGCTTCTGTTTTCTACAAAAAAAATTCTGTATCAAGGTTGAACAGAAATTTTTCCTTCCTGTAATGATCCATAATATTTCTTAATAGCTAATATTTTCTTAAAATATAAAAAAATCAAATTTAAATAACAAAGAAATAAATAAGCATGTGATTTAATTTTACTAACAAACTCGACACTGAAAAAAAAAATTTTTAACTTCGGGTAGAACTTGCAATACAGGGGCTCCTTAGGTGGCAAAGCACACTTAAATATTTGTGACTGAATATATTTTTATGAATATTTTCAAAGAAACGTCTAAATTCATATTACATATAATTCTGAAAAATTTTACGTATTTTTTAATTTTTCCAATACTTCTGAATTTCTTTTTCAGTTAATACCTCACACGATATTAAAGAACTGAAATATATTGAATTATCCATTTCCGTCATTAAAACTTATGGAAGTTTGAGTATTAAATATAACGTATATATGGATTTATATGTTTTATCATTGTACCAAATTTTACTCGTGTTTTAAGATAAAACGGTGTAGATATTGCCAACATCTCGTAGAATTAACTTACATAAAAACCTGAAAGAAAAAGTTTTGGGACCTTTGTAACTGTCTCCTTCGATTATTATTTCGCACTAAAATTGAAGAAAAAAGCTGATATATTATTTATTGTGTCCTCTCACTGCCTTCTTCCTCTGTTCTGTAGCTTTTTTTATTCTCTGAGGATATCCTTTCACCTGTCACTTTATACATTTGTCAAAATAAATACAATTAATTTTTATACTTTCATAGAACTTGTAATATTTTCCTGCTATAGACCTAATGAAAAATTCCAGGCCTGAAGTATAAATTTGTATTAATATTCACTTGCAATATTCATTAAATTAAAGTATTTCCTCAAGCGAAGTAATCAAATGGGAAGATGCTGAAATTAGCGTGTCTGCCGGAATTGGAAATCTTCCAATACTTACTTCAGGCATGTTAAACAGATTACACGTAATTGAGGAAAACCTATTTTCATCAGCCGAGAAAATGGATGGATTTCTGTGTGGTGTGAAAACGTAATTTATACGGACGGACGTGGGAATAATTGAACATCGACGTTTGTGGGAAGCTCCATAATGAACACATTAACCTCAAGGAAAACAAATCTTAAAATAAGAACTTTTAAACTATTTCCTCTTTAAGGCATAAAAAATTATTCACATATTTATAAGTATTAATTGGAAAATATTTTAAACTGTTTAAAATATTTTAAAGAATTGAACATACCTATTATAAATTTTAAAAGCCAAATGCAACTAATTATAGAATTATACTAGTACAAAAATATTGAGTGAAAATTTGGGCAGAATAGAAAATAAATTATGCAAAATTTTGTTAATAATTTAATTCAAATCATATTGTCTCTAATTAACAATATTTTGTGTTCTTTTTTCTTAGCACAATAATACTTAATAAATATTTTATAAAATAATATGTTTTGTCTGTGTGGTTTCATTTCTCAGTTATTAGTAATATTATTTTATAGAAACCATATAAAAAAGGATTGTGAAAAAAGATAGTTATTTGAATTATTGTAATACGCATGCTAAATTTATTATTACATTTGTGTTGCAATCTTATTTGTTTTAAGTTTTTATGAAATTTAAAAAAATAATAATTTAAAAAATAACGTAGTTCCTTCCTGGAATTGTTGGTTGGTATACAAGAAAAATCTGAATGCGTATTCTCACATGCGAAATATATTAAATATTTTGCCTAGTAGAACTAATAGAATCTTTTAGGAGTTCCTCAATTGATATAAGATAATATATACATGTACTGAATATAGTAACGATTGCTAATAATTAGCATCATAATTCATTAATGTTAGAAAAAGAAAAATTTATTTACTTTTTTCCTTCTGCCATTTTTATGTTCATTAATTACTTAATCAATAAAGACTTAATTTTATTAAAGTTTTAGTATGCCATAAAGTTCTTTTATTACATAATATTTTACAAAACTTACTGTTCAATTAAGAGAAGTATCATTATTATATAAGAGAACCATATAAAATTTACAACATTTATAATAGTTGACTATACCACAATACTTGCATTTTTTTCTAAACCTTGTACTAAAATATTTGTAAAATAATATACCGATATATTTTATGAATAGTTATAAAAAATAGTAATAAAGAAATGCATAATTAGATAAAAGTATTTTCTTATCCTCAATGCAGATTATTTATAGTACACATGCGTTTATTTTCAAACAGAGCGAAGTGCAAATTGGCTTCTGTATATTTCTCAGTAAAATATTCAGAGTATAACTCTAAATATATTACTGAAAAATATACAAAAGTACACACCACATTAATCATTATTATTGAGGATGCGATTTATACTGCACAGGATAGGATGAAATGGAAATGTAGTTAACAGAGAAAAAAATAATCGGTGAGTAAGTGATCCGTAGAGGTTATGACTCTTATCATTGAGGAGCATGACGTGTGGAAGAGGAAGAGGAAGATCTATTTAAAATAATTGTTTGAAAATATTACAAACTTCTCAGAATATTATTATTGCAGATATTTAATATATTTGCCCGGAAAGATTTTTTCGTGATTTTTGGTAATAGTCATGTTGCAAGAGAGAGAAAAAAGGATTTAAAACATGTTTTAAGTTAAAATGCATCTGTGGCTGGAAATGCCCAAATGTCGTGTAATGTGGAGAAAAAAATCCCTAATAAATGTAAGATTGGAAAAGATGACCGATAAAAATATAATGAGAAACAAAATATCGTTTAGCATTAAAATTGTAATATAACAAGTAATGTCAGTCTTTTTAAAATAATGGTGTTTTAGGGATCCATAAAATCGAAGATAGGAAAATATAATTAAAATATATGTTGCATATTTTTAAATAAATGATTCTCTTACAAAAATATTTTAGGTAACTGGAAAAGCAAACATAGGTACAAATTGATGTAATATAAATTTAAAAAACATTTTCTTTTTTGCATAGATTAAAACGGATAAACAAGTTCCAAAGTCGTATCAGAACTTAAAGGAAACACATATAATACAATTTAAAATTTATAAAAGTATACTTGCTGCGTATTTCCAACGGTAAAGCGATCAAGTGGCCACTCTTCACAGATAAGTGTTTGTAGAAAAATTTATTGAATACGATCAATTAATAAATAAGGAAATAAAAGTATCAAACTGATAATATAAAGAAATAAAACAGGTGAATATGTTATTATGAATAATACGAAAATATTCATAAAGAGATTTCTATTAACTGCTAGTGGAAAATGAAAATGCATACTTGATGATAAGAATTATTTTCGATACCAGCCAATAGCATCAGCAAGTAGACTAACTTTTCCAGAAAGGATAGTACTATATTGTATGAAATTATATTACTATGTAGTTTAATAATAATATTAAAAATGCTAACAAATTTAGGTGTAAGTAATCTAAAACGAAATAGAATATCATGGTTAAGGTATTGTGACCAAAGAGACTTGAAAAAGAATTAAATGATACCACATAATCAACAAATTTGACGATGTTCTCTTTTTAATAATATAATAAGTATATAATATATTCTACTTGAAATTTATCATTAAATTATGTACACACCTTAATTCCTAATTTACACTGGTCATACTGGCAGTTTTGAAATCACGTTGCAAAATGATCTTAACAAAACCAACCAAAATAAGTAACCATCAAAGCAATCTCTTGTAGTATTAAAGGAATAACGTCTATAAATATAGTTAGTTATAAATATAGTAACGTCTATAAGTATAGTATATATTATACTCGTTAGTAGATAAACCGATTAAAATTTCAGATGAGATTTGAGCAAATTTTTAATTTATCAATTATATTTCAGACTAAATATTATGATTGTTACCTTTATTTAAATTTTACTCATATTGAATATTAAAAGTCTAAGATATTAATAGAAAAAAAATGAATTAAAGTTCAAATCGAATAAACATGAGGAGTTTAAGGCGATATCGATAGAAAGTAGTTCTTATACTTTTCTAAGGCGGATGTCTAATTTATTTTCAAATAAAACGGTAACGATTGTGACGTAGAAAATTTAAAAGCAATGCTTTATTTTACAGTCATAAGCCATGGTAACTTATTCTATTGTGGAAGAATTCGACCCATTCTCACAAAAATCGTATGAAAATATTGAATTTTGCCATTCCTTATTAAGTAGCGCTTATAGATACGACGATGAGACGGTTTTATAGTCGTAATCGAAAAAAACAATGATGAATCATAGTTTCCTCTTGAGTGTGACGATATAGTGTGTCGAAAGTATCTTGTTTGAAAAGGTTCTTAGAATGACTGTATTATGAACATCCTTAATACATCCTTGCAAACAAGCGCCCTCCAAACTTACTTAAGCTTGCATTTCAATGGCAAAATTCTGCGGAGAGTACGAAAAAAAATTTTTTTTAGGAAATCAGTAAAATGAGGTCATTGAATTGTATAATATATATATATATATATATGTGTGTGTGTATATATATATATATATGTATATATATATATATATTTATATATAAATATATATATATATATATATATATATATATATAACTTATAAAATATTTTTTTAAAAAACCGACTTTGAAAATGGTAGGTAATAAAAAGTAATTAACTGAAAATAGGTACATATTTATTTGCAATAAATGACAAAGTTACATATTTTTGAAGTCAGTGCCAGCACTGTCAACCAACTTAAACAGATTTATAAGCTTAATTTAAAACATTAAATTCTAAATTACGTACAATGTTACACATATTCATAAAGGATGTATTTATAATATAAAAATTTACCTCTGCTTAAGTTGGTCGATGATGTTGGCACCGTCTTCAAAAATAAGTAGCTTGGTTATTTATTGTAAATCAATAGGTACCTATTTTGAGTTTTTTACTTTTCACTTTTTAGTACCTACCTTATTTGAAGTCGGTTTTTAAAAGATATTTCATTTCAGAATTTTTAGTTATTAATATAGTAATATAAATTATCACAATTATTTTTCCTCTTAGCGTATTGGCAATTCATTAAAAGTCGCGGGCAACAGCCAGTATATAGATAATTTCCTCTTTTTCTAAACCTGATTATCAACAATACATAGAAATGAAGCGACAGTAGTAGCCACCAATGGTTATCTGTTAGCCGTCGAGGAGTTCGGTTCTCCATACCCGAAGTCCAATATCAAATTTTGCAAATTAAAAATTACCACTTCAGGAGTTCCGTTCTCCACATTCAATATTAGATTTTGAAAAGTAAAAAGTTTAGACAAATAACCAATAGCTCATAAGCAATAAAACTCATCATCATACACGAACATAGTCGACGGCGCAGTTGTTTTGCAAAGTAAAAATTACCAGTAGTAGATATCTTGGATTACTGTTGATTTACCGCCATCCGATAAGGAGTTCCATTGATCACCTCCAGAACTCATCATCAGACCCTAACCTGGTCGGTAGTATAGGTATTTTTCTGAGTAAAAACTGTTAGTAGCAAATAATCACGATTAATTTACTTATGTCCATTAAGGAGTACCATTGTGTATACCTAAAACTTGTCATCAGGCCTTGACCTAGTAAGTGGTTTAGTTATTTCACAAAATGTCAACTAACCGTAGCAAATATCTTGAATCACAGTTGACTTACTGCCATTTGTTAAGGAGTTCCATCGTTCATTTCCGCCCTCATCATCATATGGGACACTTATATACACTTATAACACTTTCCTTGAAATAAATACAGAATAATCAAAATCGGTTCACTACATAAAGAATTATCGCATTATATATTATGTATGTTTAATACATGAAAAATATTCCAATGAATTAGAAGCTCTCCTTTTTTTGAAGTCGGTTAGAAATTAGTAAAAATTGGTAAATAATTAATTCACATAACCATGTTAACTTGCAGGAAATTAGTTTTATAGATTCTTAGACCCAGGGGATTCCCGCTATCCTAGTTATTATTAAATCTTAGGTTTGCAAATATAGGAACTATCCGACAAAAATGAATGTGTGAACAAAAACTTAAGTCTTAGTTGTTTACTTAAGTCTTAGTTATTTACTTAGTTGTAACTTAGTTGGTTTAGCTCCTTAGATTTAGAAGGATACTACTCTAGCCATCATCAGATACTTAATTTTAGAGGTGTAAGAACTGTGTGAAAAACGACGAAACGATTTCAACGTAAACATAACATCTCCAGCAACTTACGTTCCTTGATCATTGGGCTACTATTCCAGTTACCTTCCGATTATTACATGTATGGGAACTGCGTAATAAAACATTTAAACTAAGACTTGAAGTTTATGCAGTCATAAACTTAACATTAACTTTAATATCTTAGATATATTATTGAAAATTGTCCCCAGCCAACAAATAAAAAAAAATTTGAAAATCGGTAATTTCCAAAAAAATCGTACAGACACATGCACTTTTCTAAGAAAAATACATATACTATTTCTATTCCATGGTGGGTAATAAGTAGTGTTTGGGAAGTCTCTACATTTCAAAAGTTGTGGAACACAATAAATCCTAGGACAAAGAACCGAGGGCATCCTGGAACTTCGAGCCATTTTAAAATATAATGAGAATCGAATTAATTTTAGCGAGACATATCAATAAAACAGCCATTTTGATAAAAATCAATTTTTATTAAACATAAAATTAATTAGAACTTTTCTAACGTCAACTACTGTCTAAATAATTTGTTCGTATATTTCTTATTAACACGGATTAATTTTTTAGGTGATAAGACCTTATCTTTTGAAAATATATTCAGTAACGCATATAATCACCAATGATGATTATATAATATCTAGTCATTAGTCATATAAAGAAAAGTAATGAACGATCAATTAGCATGTTTTTATTAATTTATTAATATAGGTTTTTGAAAAATTCAAACATCAGCTTGGTCCGACATAAATTGTATTTGTTTTTCTCAGAACAAAAAAACACTCTATTGTTTTCAGCTGATGTGGGTTTTATTGTCTTTAAAGTGTTATAAGTTTCAATCTTTCAGCACTTTGCCAGTGCCTCAAGTAAATGGAACTCTTTTTTAATATTCCTCCTAATTTTTTTACAAGTACTCGGTTACATTTTCTAATTTATTTATTTGTTTGCCTCTTCGCCTATTGGTACTGGTTTCAGCATTTATTATTTTCAAGGGTAAGAAGAATGTTTTCGAAGAGTCTACAATAAATATCTCCCGTAAAAGCAATGTGTGCAGTATTATTTACAATCGAATGGAAAAATCCCTATTTTAGAACTGTAAGCTTAGGTGGCTAATTGCAAATATTTTGATAAATATATAAATCCTACATAATCCTCTTTCATCTATATGGACTTTTAATGTTTTAAAGGGCCATGACACTCAATTACCATTTACTGACTAATCATTGTCAATAAAATATAAATTGTTGCTTCGACTGTGAGGAAGGAAGAATTTTGTCTACCTGAAGCTTTTATCAAGCTGCAATGAGGTAACCATTGACTCCAAAAGGAGAAGATCGATTTCATTCCTTCCTTTTAGAAGTTGACATCAATCAAAGCTTTGTTTTTAATTTTATCTATTGGTTATTATAAGCAGATCATTTCACTCCTAATCTTCGTCAGAAGAGTTTTTGATCTCAATGACCATTAGTATCTATATCTTCCTAAAAAGTAGCTGCGGACGAGTAGACTGATTTTTTTTAAAAATGTTGTCTTAAGTACCCAGATGTTTAAATGGTTTAATAATAGATTAATATCATTGGGGCTTTTCCTTCCAAATGTTTTCGTTACACTTGGACTATCATTGGTATTGGCTACAATACATTTTTCAAAATCTAATTAAATTTGTTATACTGTATTTTCGGACATTTGTTTGATCTCTTCGGTAAAGCATTTTCCGCGTATTTAACCAGTGCCAAATTAAAAACATCTTCATTCATATTACGCAGATAAAAATTAACGCACCTCCAATTTTGGACACTGAACTTTTCACCAAATGAAAGATTGAAACTTTTACCAGAAGCAATGAAATCTTTAATTCAGAATCATTTCTTCTTTTTTCATAATTTATTTTAATTGCGATTAATTCGTTTATTTTTTATAATTTGTTGAAGTTATACTTCTTTAGGCGCGTTATGAAAAAATGAAGAGAGTGAAATTTTAAGATTCGTCACACAAAAGTTACAGTATGCAGTTATTGAGACTATATATTAATACCAATATTTTGTACGAAACTTACGTTGTACCTAGCTCAGATGGTAGAGCGCTCGCTTAGCATATGAGCGGTACCGAGATCGATACCCGGCGCCTCCAAGACAAGTTTTTTATTTTTAGATTCTGCATTTTTATTTGTCTTTCGAATAATTTAAAAATGTTTGATGTCATTAATTGTGATTCTTTATTTATATTACTAATAAATCTAATATCCAAGTTTCACAGATAAATACTTATACAGAGAGGCAGATGATATTTAAAAACAATATTACCATTTGCTGCAGATTTACTTGATGATGATTTTAATTTATGCAGATAATAGATAAAAACAATATTACCATAGGGCATTTAGCTTTATGGTAATATTGTTTTTATCTTTATTTTGTATTCACTTTTTATACAAAATTAAAATATCGATTAGTTTATAATTTCTACATAATATTGACGCAGTGAGCCGCTTTTTCATTTGAATTTATTGGATAAAAAAACATAAGTGCGATTTATATATGTGCTGATAAATTGTATTCAGTAGTGATTTAAATTCAATATTTTGATTAATATATTTACTATTCGTAAATATTAGTGAACAAATTGTGTTTATAGACTTTTTCAAGTGCTCCAATATAATTGAGGTTATCTATACGTATGTATTATTTAATGATGCCAAAGAAGTATAACTTCTCATGCGCGTACATAAGTACACGCACCCATTTTCTACACATTTTCAATATATTGGCGTTTATACATATATATATATATATATATATATATATATATATATATATATATATATATATATATATATATATATAATATAAAAAAATCAGGTTACTGTTTCGCCCAAAGCTTATTTTAAAAGTAGGTTAATTCTTATTATAATTAATAATTATTGGTATTATTTTAAATTTTACTAAGTATCACTTTCATATCAGATCACCTTAAAATAACCAATGTCATCTAGGCGTCGTCTCCACGTGTATTTAGTAATCACAAAACTCGAATCAAAATGCTGACAATGGTTGATTAAGGTGGCTGGCACCAAGAATTTTGGAAACAGCTTCACGCTGACACGGTGACAAATTTTTCTGATCTGATAAATGCATGTCACAAAATAACAACATGGCAGCGAATATATTTATAATGTACTCGCTTAATAAGTTACGTATGTAGGAGTATCAAGAAACTACTCGTCAAACTAAAATGTGCCAATGATAATAAAGGTTAATATGATTTTTTAAATAAAATTATTACAGCACGATTTTGTTAAGCGGGTGTAAAGTATCAACTCGAAGTCCCGGGACACTCGACAACGCTTGGGAAATGTTCCGGGACTTCGAGAAACGAGACTCCCGTGATCTAAATCGTAATAATACGCTTATTAACACTAACTTTTTCTTGAAAACCGACTTCCTTTGAAGCTTGCCTAATGAAATATTTAAACGAAAAGTCGGTTAATTTTTATTATGATATTAACGATATCAAGAGGCCAGTAATCAAAGCTTCAGCAAAATTTGAATATATATATATATATATATATATATATATATATATTTGTATATATATATATATATATATATATATATATATATATATAGATATATATGTATATATATATTTTAATAATTTAGTATTTTGAGATATTTGTAAATTTATTCTGATCGCAATGTATATTCTACTATATTAGACATTTCTGATCGATATCAGTTATCGCTTGTCGATATTAGACATTTTTGGTCGATATCAGTTGTCTTTTGTCGATAGAAACGACAAATTCGCCCAAATTCCAGGAAACGTGATTTGGTACACGAACTCGTAATACTTAGCCAGTGACATACCTATAAAAGTCGCCGTTATGTGACAATATTACAGTTAATTGACCTACAAAATAATTAAGTTACGCTGAATATTAAAAAAATATAATTCTTTTAATACTGCAAACGGTACATACCTATAGTCAACAGAGAAAGTGGACTGTAAAATAATTTTTACAGTTGATCAAAAGAAGTTCCATTCCGTTGATAATGAACAGATTTCGCTTTGACAATTGTCCGTTTTATCCATGTTTTCTCAAATTTATTTGGCAATGGGCTTTGTACCTTTTTATATAACAGTGTCCATTACGAATAACGATGTTTTAGTGATGCATTTTGAGCGGTATATACTTGTGTAATTGACATTTTCTTTTTGAAAATTTATTTGATTTATTCAGTTTTGTGTTCCTCTTCGTAGGTGGAATGACCGAAAAATTCAGATTTAATATCATTAAAATTTTGTAGCGTTACTATATGTTTTTTACCAATATTTGAATGGAGAAAAGGTAAAGAAAATTAAGATTTGATTTATCGGTCTGTATTAATTAAAAAAGGAATTATTTTCATTACTACAGTAACACCATGTGTTTTAATAGTAATGTTATTATTGCTATATACAGAGAAATAGTATACCTATAGGTTAAGTAACACAACATATTTATTCTTCCAAATTTCTTTAGTGATAATTACGTAAGTTATAATTTTCTTTGTGGCTGAAGATTATTTCATATTAAGACCTCTTGTGAAATATGATTATGACACCACATTTATTAACTACATTCCATTTATCAATTACAATATAACAATGTCTATATATTATCCAAACAACACAAAATGTATGGGTGAAAACTTCATTAAAATATTGATAATATTTTGATTCGATTCTTGCATCTTGCCTGATATGCGAACAAATAATCAGACTTAAAAATAGAATAACATTAAATAAATAATATTATTTTGTTCTGTTACTTTGACAAGGTCTCCTTAAATATTTATTTGTTAAGTCTGCAATTTTCATTCGCGTTGAGTCTACAATTTTATGAAGTTTATAAATTATTTAACTTGGTAATAAACTTGGACCACCTTCACCTTTTCCCAAAATACTTTTCTTACTTCCACGAAATTAATTTGTAAAAAAAAATGTTGTGTCTAAGTAGAATAGACTTTTCTTTGCCAGTCTTCTCTTTTTCCCATTCTACAAAGTAATGTTTCTTCCTCTGTTTTTTATTTTTACTATCATTCTATAAATTTTAGTACTATATGATCTTATGATGGTTTTCTGTTCCCAAGTACTATCAATTTCTGTCACCTACGTCAGTTTTTGCTCATGAGCTCGTTTCTGCCCTTTAATTTTAAAATATATGCATAATTATCTTTTGGCCACGACCTATGGTCGTAATGTTAAAACTTTATTTTTCTCTTGTAAATATATAAAATTGCTTTACGAATAGTATTTGTACAAAAAGTATGTTTTTGAAATATTCGTCATATATTTAAATAGATAGAAAGGTAAAAAGTCAAAAGATATTATCTGTGCTCATGACGTAAAATAATATAAAGCTTACATTAATTAAAAAATATATGGTAGTATAGCTTTGGCTATATTACAAAAATTATTAATGCTGAAGATTTAAATAAAACATTACCAGACAAACGCCTAGATAATAAATATCCTATATTTTTCAAATCAAAGTAAACATAAAGCTGCATAGATCATACAAAATGAATTGGATTCGTCCCTCCTAACGACTTCCGATACGTCACCGGCCAATGTGTTCAAACTTATAGAAAGTAGCAGCTGACCCAAACTCAAATTGGCTTGCGTCGCAAACCATTTTTCAGATTGGAGTCTCGAAAACTTCAAAGCATTTATTTCACTATTTTAAAAGGTTGCAAAGAGACCGAGGAAAAGGAAATTAAAGCAAATATCCCACTTTATTTTTGATTTTATCTTTATGCCTGACCTAATAATTTTTATTTTTATGGATTAATATTAGAAGTAGCACTTTTTATTGTATTCATTTATAACTCAACTCTTAATTATATACTAAATATTTGGAACTACTGATATAGCCAGTATAGTCAGATATAACCAGATGTATCATCTGCATTTGCTTATGAAATGAATATGAAGAATTTATGATGAAATAAAAAATATGATTTTACAATACTATTAATATTGTTGGAGTTCCATAAACTTTACACAATATATAGTATTAGTCCTCATATAATTTTATCGTCCGACTTCTGCTGTCCATAGATCTGCTGGACACAGAGATTCAAGTGTACAGTTTCGTTCAATATTATGGATGTTCATCTTTTAAAAAAAATTATCATTAACAAGAAATAATTTTTATTGCACGATAAAATAAAAATCATCTTGGAAGTAAACGATAGCAACAGGTTTTTATGAGATTTCGACCAAAATTTTCCTTTTTGTTACGTACCATTTTGTTTTTTATAGCAAAACGAGTTTTTCTGGTAGCGCAATAGTATACGCTCAAGTTCACCATTACCAATGAAAATTATCAAGTAGTCATCATGTATGATAATTAAAATTGCTTAACTGTTTTATGTGTCATTTTATTTTAGGTAATTTTTTTTTCAAATATATATGAAAATGATATTGTTTTTAAAAAGTCCTTAAAATTCCTCTAATATAATACATATTCATTTTATTTTACTACAACACAAATCATTTGTCATTTTTGCGTAACAAAGAGACTCATTTAACACAATTCATGTTTAGAAAATTAGAATATGTAGTCTTTATTCTTCATAAGTTTCTATAAATTCACTGTGTAGTAGCTTATTTGATGTTTCATGTATGGCATATAATGCTAGTATAACATATATCCAGATTTAACTTTTCGGTAATTATTTTAATTTAAGTTTAATAATTCAAACTTTAAATATTTTGAAAGCTTTTAACATGACAACATGACAATTTTTAAAACCATCCCTTACTAGGGTCTCTAACACAATTTCAACGTGGAGTATATAATGTCGCTATAAGAGAGGAAAGAAAAATGACTCCTTTGAGTTATATACATGGATTATTTTGTAGAATTGAAAAATTTTCAGAACAATTTTTTCAGTGTTTAGTTAAATATTATCCTGAATGTTCTATTGCTTGAAATAAAACGGTAAATTATCTAGAAATAATCCGGTTTTTTCGATGTCGGCCTCTGTAACCGGGATTTGCTGATATGCCCGGTTCAGGTTCAGTTTTATTAGCGAGCTGATAGCTGAAATCTTTGATGGATGGCATCGGGTAGCAATCGGGTTTAGCTATTGCGTGTAGCCTTCGGTAGTCGCCGCAGGCTCGTAGATCACCGTTCTTTTTCGGTACGACTTGGAGTGGAGATGATCGGGGGCTTTTGTTTGGACTGCACAGGCCCTGCTGGATTATGGTGTCCAATTTTTTCTTTACCAGGTCGTACCGGTGTGGCGATAGGGGTCTCACTCAGTAGAGTAGGGGTGGCCCGGTGGTTTCGATGACATGCTCGACTCGGTGTTTAGGTGTGTGTGTCATCGATGTAAGACGGGTGATGCCGGGATACTTGGCCAGGATGTCGTGGTAAGACCGCTATATGTTGATGTGTTGGCTGTGCGTAGTAATGCGTTGAGGGAGAGGCTCATGTAACTATTTTTGTTTTTTAACTCGACGACTAGCTGGTGATGTTTTTAAAAATCAGCATCCAGGATGGGCCTACTGACTGCGGTGACGATGAATTGACATTTGTATGGTCAGCCTAGATTTAAGTCGAGCTCCATAGTTTTTTCGCCGTAGGTGGAAATTGTGGTATTGTTGGCGGCGTAAATCTGTAGGGGTCGAACTTAAGAAACCGTTTTGCGTGATAGAACGAATATTTTGGCACCTGTGTTTATCAGGAAGGTTAGATTGGACCTCTTGTCCGTAACGAAAAGGTGGTGGGATATTTCGTGAACGCCGGATTCCGCCGTGGCCAGCGTTCTCGAGGTGCTTGAAGGAGCATGGCGTGGTGCATTTCCTTGCATTGGCACCGAATATTTGTTGGTAATAGCAATGGGTTGGATTAGGTGGAGTATGTGGCTTGGGCAGTGATCGGTGTTGTTGGCTGGATCTTGATGGGCTGCGGGACGATGATCGGTAGCGTGTTGGGTTGCGGCGAGATTAGTAATTATATTGTGGCTTCGACTTGAGCTCTGCGTTGTCGAGCGAGAACCTACGAATCTCGTTAAGCAGAGACTTATTGCTTGTTGTGTCTATGGTACGGGTTGCATAATGGATAAGCGACCGATGATACTTCTTGGATCTGCTCTAGCATCTTATCGGCGAGCAGTGCGAGATCATCCAGTGTCACATTTTTCGAGATATTGTCGGTGACGTTGAGCATGCTGCGGTTGCTGGCTGGTAGTTGATTCAGCCACAGGGAGCGTAGTGTCCTGTCGAAAACTTGGTCTCTTGCGAGATCCCTCATTTCCCATAGGAGTTGAGTTGGTCGAGTTTTGAATGTTAGTTTTTAGAACTGCCTTTCATCAGTTTCCGCGTAAACCGAGATGAGTTTGTTTTTGATGAGTGCTTCTTATTTGTCCTCAATTTTTCTGAGGATATCGCTGATTTGTTCCGTGTCCTGTTTGTCCAGTTGTGCGATGACCATCTATGGTATCGCTCGTGACTGACTTGAAACAGTCAAACCACAGGCATGACCTGTCCCTCCAAAATGGCGGTATTGTTCTTCAAACGCGGGGTTGACCACTGACGCGGTATTGAGGCGGTACTAGTAATGATGAGGAGATCAGGAACTGATTGGAGGTCAGGAACTGAACTAAGAAAAAGGCAACCACCGTTGGATCTGCCATTAGCTTGCCGTCGACCACCGTGGGATGCCTAGAGATGAACTCCATGTGATATCTTCGCTTCTGTTCATCGAGACGCTACACACGAAGTTGGTTTTTGTTGGATAACCCAGGCTGCAGGCATGGATTACTTACAGGCTTTTTTGCCTTCACACATTTTATTATTATTTGAATTTTCTTTTATGGTTTATAGATAATCACAGCCACAGCTTTATTTGTAGAATTTTCACTCTTATGTGTAAGTGAGTATACCACCTATTGGTATATGATCAAGGTAGAAATAAGTCCATCAACTTCTAATCTAGCTAGATGGCATGAATACATAACCAAATCAACGCTTTTAAGTCGCACACTTTATTTTCCGAATGAAAAAGAAGCGATGTTGCCATTAATTTACCCATAATCTTGGCTTATGAACTTACGTACGGTATCACGCACGGAAAAGCTTTATCCATCAGAAATTGTGAAAATTAGCAATTTTTTCCTTTTATTGTCAATTTGGTTAGTTTGATGTTATATCAAACTTTGATATCCAATAGTCTTAACTTTTCCCGTGGTTAGAATCACCCAGTTAATCGTTAACAGCTAAGCCGTACGTTGATAAAACTTTTAAACATAAATACCTCTCCGTGATAATTTGATGCGAGCTTGTGAACTAGGCAACAATTAAGAGGCGCCCCAGACCTCGCACTCAGAAAATTTACGTAAAGTTGAAAAGTTCAAATTGAAATTGTTTTAACTAAAATTTATACCGTTTTATTAAACGGTTGAGTTAAAAGTCGACGGTACCTGGTTCGTTCAGTAGTATAATTGTTTACGTTATTCTTTTGGTAACAATAATATCTCGCTGTTTTACTTATTTTCTGTAATATGATTTCAAAATAATACGAATATTTTGTTATGGTTGTGAATGGAATATTGCATTAATGAAAATGGAATACTGGATAACAATGGAAAATTAAATTTTTTTGTAACGAGAATTTCGATAAATATAAATATGTACTTCCAAAATGTGCCAATAAAAATATTGTAATACTCTCAAGTGAGTACATGTTTATCAGGATTGTTTAACTTGAAAACTTGAGTGAGTAACAAAAAATACTAACCATATATATTTCAATAGCTAACACGCAAAAGTAATTTTTATAATTTTAAAGATGATTTTTCTAGACAGGCTGCAAAATACGCAAAAATATGTTCCCGTTTCTATATTTCCGAAACTACTCTGTAAAAAATTGTATTAAAATACATGTTAGAATCCAAAAGTTGTAGCAAAACCATAGCAATTGCCCTACATTTCTGAATTTTTTAAAAATGATTTTTCAGTTTAAACGCTGAAAGATATAGTTTCACAGAAATAAAATAGGTACACAATGAGAAATTTATGAGTGTCTAAATGTGTACGAAACCCTTTTAGTAGAAGTTCTGCTCGGTCTTCATTCATTCTTTATTTTTAATTATAATGTGAAAAGAAAAAAATTCAGTTTTAATAAATATAATAATAAAAATAAAAGCCAATAAATTGAATGCGGTAAATATTACAGCTACTACAAAATCAAAATCAATATGCTTATTTCGCACAAGATGAAATTTTGAGCAAAGGAATTTTGAATGGTGACTATGGAAAAGTTTACTACGATTTCTTGGAAAATTTGAATGAGACTCTAGAGTCCGAAAGACCGGAAGTGAGACCGCTTCTAGGAGCGGTCTCACTTCTAGTGCAAATTTCACATACTTTCCTAACTCGGAGTGCGGAATTTTACTATAATGTTGCTCGAAGAAATCTTGATAATGCGATGACGCGGTGATCCGTAAAATAATAATTGTTTATAACACTTATTTGGCGTATAATTTAAGTAATAAAAATAAAACCAAAATAAAGAATTTTATTTTCTTTATCTGACAGAATTTGGTTGCCCCCTTCAAAGTTAATACCAATTTCAGTGATTCACTTGATGCATAGAATGTTAATACATAGCCAGTTTGAAATTATTAACAGTGAAACATTTATATTCGCGTAATAAATGGCCTTAGTTATAAACTTTTTTTATTAATTATGGTTATTGAATATATTTGGGGTTAATTTTGTAGAAATTCATTATTCACAATTAAATGAAACTACGTAATGTAGTATTATTTCTAGTTTCTTTAATTTTTTTAATTAAGAAATTAAAGAAAGTAGAAATAATACTTTTACTTTTTCTGTCAAACTACGATTTTAATGAAGATGATATAAAATATTAGTCCTCCGGAAAATTACAAGAAAATCTAGAAAAAAATAGTGCAATGAAATAATCATATACAATTAATAATTCCATAGTGGCCATTTGTACAAAAGTTTCAGACCTAAACAAATTATTTTGTGAATTCCTTGTACAACAACATATTTAAAAATAAACTCGGTAGATAGATATTTATTTTCAAATTTCTTCTATCTTTCCAAACGTGCCAAACCTATTCATAGCTTCGGTCTATTCATTTACTCTGCCTTATTATTGTATTGTGCTGGTAGTTGAAAGGGTCGAGATTAAATTTCGAAACAGCTGAACGTACTCTAAGTTAATATCGCACGCCAAAATGTTGCATGTTTACATTTACTTCACGCCATGCAGTGAAAAATTATACAGAATTTGCACTGGAACTAAGCTTCCCTCCATCATCTAATTAAGATTTCCAAAGGCAATCATGGTGCTTGTGTTTAGTCACAAAATATATTCCTATTTTGAAAACTTCATCGTGTCAAAAATGATAATAGCAACTTTGCTGCTGTTATATTGGCACATGGGAAAACTATCGATAAACAAAATAAGTGATCTATAATGACAGTTTGGAACAAGATTGAAATGGAAAATTTGAGAACTAAATAACTAGGTGGAAGGTAAATCATAATTTACAAAAATGTAAGTTCAATTTACGATTGTTAGACTCTAAGCATCAAGTAAATTGCTATGTAAAGAAAAATATACGAGTAGATTAACTTATTACTTCCCTAACTTTTTGCCATTATGTTCCTTTGTATAATTTTTATTCATAAAAATTAAAAAAAAATGTATTTCAAATGAAAAGGTCAAAACGCAGGTCATGTGCATATTGAGTGCCTCGAGGAAATATTTTAAAAAATGGGGTAATTATTGTAGGAAGTGATCTAGAGTGCGACTACATTATAAAGTAGCTTTGCAAATAACAAAACTTATGTTCATATTCAGAACGCAATTTTCATAAACTGGCCTCACATAATTGAAACTCCAATAAATCAGCAATAATTTTATTTAAAAATATATTCGATTCACTTAGCCGTTCAGAATTTGTTTAATGCTAAATAAATGTATCTTAATTGTAATCTCAATTTGTGTTTAAGAATTTCGAAAAGTATGAAAGATTTGGGTTCAATATTTTTAGAAAATTATATCTCCGCAGTAAGAAAAACATAGATTAATGTTCCAATTTGAATCTTGGTAGAAAAAGAAAAACCTTTACTTAATGAAAGAGCATCGCTTTTTCGCACTAGACTGTACCCCCACGTTCGCAACATTGGGGTATTAGTATTTTATATTAGTATTTTGGTTTCAAATTATAAACGTCTGCGGTATTTTAGTGAAGTACTCAACTTACCTGTAATTGGCGTAATTATATCCTGCGCCACCCTCCGCGACTCCGTTATTTACAATTCTCTCTCATCTCGAGCGGAAACTTTCCT
Source organism: Druceiella hillmani (assembly GCA_039881145.1). NCBI lineage: Eukaryota > Metazoa > Arthropoda > Insecta > Lepidoptera > Hepialidae > Druceiella > Druceiella hillmani. The sequence continues at coordinate 1,751,584 of JAYKKI010000110.1, read as the reverse complement.
CATCGGCAAGTTATTGTACAACTTTGGGGCGGCCCGACCCGAGTTTAACAAAGTTAAAGTAACAATTAGTATTTTGTGAGCTCGCAACTTATTTATTCGTTTAATATGAGTATATAGAAGCGTTGATGATGTTACGATAGGGTAGGTACATCGTTTTTTTAATATACTTATATATTTATTTTCTTTGTAAACTCCTTTCGTTTTATGTGGGAACCCAAGACCCTAATGGTCTGACGAAAAGAACTGGCAGCTCAAAATAAATAGCAGATATCCAGAAACTGGGTACAAATTTTAATTTATTTTGATGTTACCAAAAACCAGATTTTGAGAAAAATTGCCTTCCATGTAGTTGAGACAGAGATTTAAGACCATAGATAGACATAGAAATATTTCCTAGGATTATTGAAAAAATTCCGGCACTTTATTGAAACTACATCATGCCTTAAATAAAATATATATGTTCTCATTTTGATAAATATGATACTATTTTCTACAACTAAAGAAAAAATTGATTAAGATTTCAAATAATTGTTTTTTAGGATTTTGTATATGAATGGTCCAAGCAGAACCGGTCCTAACTCTAGTTATAGTATCGCTGTTTGTACTTCTGTCAAATGTCTGTAGCTCCTTGATGGAATACGTTTTAGATTCAAATTTGTTATTTTAATTTGTAACACCTTTTTGGGTAAAACTTCAAACTCGCAAATAAAATTGAAATTAATATCGCAATAAATTTTTTAAAGTTAGGTAAAATTTAATTCCAAGGATACGCTTAAAAATAAACTTTCTTATTTGAAAAGATACCGGTCTATATAACGGTCGCACATATTATTCTCTCATATCGTAAAAATGTAGCTATGGGAGACAATAAAATTTTCCGATTATATTTCTATTTCGGTAACAAGTTTTGATATTCTTCATGTTTAGTTACTTGGAATTATTCAAAATAGCAAATACTAGTATCCATTATTTAAACAACAAATGTAAAGGTTCTGCTCAGAAAATGATTGTTTCAGGTATAAATATCATCTATGGTATCACTTTAAATACAGCATAAATTTTGTGCTCATATTACATGCATCAAATAAAAAAATATATACCAGTTTATCAAAGTTCATGTAAATTCAAACAATGTAGATAATGACCTGTGCAGTGTGAGTCCGACTTATACTTGATCAGTGATTATTATATATTAATAAACATCAGTTTTTAATTTTGATAATTATTGAAGAATATCCTACAATACTTTTAACAAACTATGGACATAATATCACATATATTCTTGATTACATAATTTTCCACAGCATTGCCATTAAATTTTGCACTCAAAATACCTTCAATTTGTAGTGTAATTTGATGTATACATAATTATCCATCCTATAACTCATTACTATAACATATTTACGTAACATAAATAATGTCATGTTCAATGTTTTTTATGTTACTTGGTTTTGTAATGTACACAATTTGACTTTTATGCTACAATAGATAACAATAATAATTTTCAAGAAATATATTTTTCTTTATCATAAATAAATTGCTCTCTAATGCAACCGCAGTTAGATAACTAAGCAGTCTTCATTTTTTTGGGACACCATCATCAAATTATTTTACATGGAATCTGTATTAAGTAAAATAATAAAAGACATCTAAAATATTAATTATTATCCAATACGAACAACGATATGTCTAAATTATATTTTTACAGCAAATAATTATTATTCAGGTACAAAATAATATTTAATTACCACATAACTTTATGATTATAAGGAAAGAGCACTCGATCATACCAGATAGAGACTTGTGCCTGGCTATAATTTTGGAGATTGTTCTAGATAAACTTCGTGTATTCCAGATATTATAATTTCATGAAAATTGTAAAAAAAATATACCCTGGCATAAAATATAACAATTATTTTCTTAAGTTTTTAAATGTCTTAAAAGTTTAGGAAAATAAATTCATATATATATATATATATATATATATCCTAAATTATAACTTCAGTAAGGAGCGTGAAAATCCATCTTTAAGTTTTACACTGTAAAATTCCCACACATCTTGCTTAGGAGTCCTCTTACTAAAAAAACACTTTTCATATATATTTAGAAAGGATTTTTTTATACCTTAGGAACCCAATTTATACAAAATTTAAACATGTGAGGAAATAGTCAAAAGACAATATTTTTTATTTCTTTTGTAAAACTATATGTTATAAATAAATTTAACTCATACTACAATTTGTTTAAATTTTTATACAAATTTTAAAGGAACTGACAAATGTAATTTCCTAAAAAAAAATTTGCCCTCACGCTAGTTAAGTAGGAAGTTGAAATTTTCGGCCTAGGATTACAAAAATAGAATTTTAAATCCACTTCAATATACGTACATATATATCCACATATATATAATTTAAAACAATAATAACTACAATATCCGTTTATACTTATTATAATGACGAGATTCTGAATATCTAAGTAATTAAATTAAAACTCATATAGAGTAACATTCACACTTAAGCCACTTCTCTTTAATAAATCCAAATTAATATGTTATAATCTGGAAACCGTGTACAGAACTTTGTACAAACAAATTATCATATTCACTTCGATCTATATATTATGGATTAAAAAGAAAAAAATAAAAATAAGACAGTTTCTAAGCATTTTAAGAATTTTACACATTTTACTTGCAAGTGAGTTTTTTTAGTGTTTAGTAAATAAGTGAATTTCATATTATATAATAGTTCTAAAATAAATTTACTAAACAAGGTATGATATTCGCCTTTATTAATTTGTATTACTCTTAAACGTATATTTCAGATATTTGTGATTTCAATTGATTTTAATTTAAAACAATTTGTATATGTGTTGTATAAGTAATAATAAAAATAATATGGTTTATTTGCTGTTCTCTAACATGACTGTTTATAATACCGTTGACCTTCTCATTTTTCTCAATTGTTATTAATTTTGAAGAAATTGTTGACAGACAATATTCGTATTGATGTTAAAAACTGATTAATATATTACATATTTTTAACAATATAGGGTTTATAGCAAAACTGAGAAACGCCACATCCTTTATTACGATGTTACACCCCCTATTGTCTCCAACCGAAAGCGAAGTTGTTTGCATATAGATAACATACTCTTATAAGTTGCTGAAAAACTATTATCCATCAACAGTGTTTAATCAGAACATGCCAGACCAAAACTCCGAGTCATTGTCGCATAATTAAATTCTACAGAGCGGAGCAAACGCTCCGAGCAATTATGGCAACATAAAGCAAAACGCCGATAATTATCCAAAATTATACTTATATGTTATAATAAATATGGAAGAATGTAACTAAACAGATACAACCCCCGCGTTCATGTTCTGTAAGTATTTCATTAATTGGTAGAGTTTCACGAAGCACGGGAGTATGGAGCACACATTGGGAGGGCTAATTCAGTAGCGGCATTTCAGACTACAATTATAAAGGTTCATTACATCCTAGAAAATATAAAAACAAAAAAAGCAAAAACGTAAAATTACCTGTTTGCCTAATATACCTAATTGAAATATTTTGATAACTTTTAGGGTTTATATAATTAAATATTTAGGATAATTTGATAAAGTTGGGATTTATCTACACAGGTTGTATTTTTAAGACGTATATTTATAGAAATAATTTCTTTTATCATTCTGAAGGAAGACTAAAAAAAACTCAAACATTTCCGAGATAATCGCCAAAGAAATGAAGAAAAGTGCTGCTTTTTACCACAATTTTTTTCCCTAAATTCTTAATGATACTATTTCTAGACCACAATCCTACTGTTGATACTAATCCCGCTACTTCCAGAAAAAAAAAGAATTTTATTAACTATGAAAAAAATAATTTTTAATATTAAATATTCAAAACGAACTAGGGTAATAATCCGTAAAAGGTTAGCGTTACGTCACTTATGATGTCTTAGGTAAAATAAATAACACCCAATTACAGATTTGTTATTCTATGTAAGTTATCTCTGAGTTATCTTCTCACGCCGACAAATATGTTACCATTATAATATATTTACTGACGTAAGTCATCATCGAGATGTAAAGAAGTATTACGTCTTGTTTAAAGCGGTCAAAAACGTAAATAAGCTGTCGTATCTTACAAAATCAGCCAGTTTTTAAGGAGATATTTTGTATGTTCTTAAAATTACATTAAATACGATAAAACCGACCGTCATACAAAGAAGGCAAATGTCGTTCAGATAAAAAAATATACAATTCCATTCGTTGCGAATCGGAACTTTAGTTGACATATATAATATTAGGTTGTCTCATTTTTTAAAGAAGTAGTCTATCCTTATCCAATGATGCGATTATTATGAGCGTTCACTTAGTGATAATTTTTGTCTTGTATTTGTTTTCTTAATTTCTTAGTTTTAGTTTTTTACTTTCTTTGTTTCTAAACCTTAATTCAAGTCTGTGAAGTTGTTTTCTTATTATTCGTTTTATTTAATTAATTATTTTATTTTAATAATTGTATTACTATTTTAAATATTTGTTTTTCACTAGTATTAATTATGATTTTGCATGTTACAAAATCCTTAATAATACGTTCCGCTTCAATTTTATTAATAGGAAATGCAAAATATGGTCATGAGTCTGTTGCAGAACTGTGAGCAAAATACAGCTCCATTTGGTCTGGAAGGAGTAGAGAGAAGTACCTAAATCAAAGTAATTTTTATTTATATTACCGCTTTAGGGTAAGTAACATATAGAATTTGTTGGTTCAAATAGAATGAAGCGATGAACAATAAATGGTCATAAAATTACTAAATTCGCCTGACTTACATTAGTAAAAACTCCGATCATGTCTCATGTACACCGACTGATACTAAAAATATTAGCTCATTATTTAACAGTAAAAGGAAGGAATATTAAGCAAATTTTACGAGACTTTTCTTCAAGTGGCTTTTAATGTAATACGAGCTGGCGTTGAACAAAAAATTTGGATTTTACACAAGGTTACCTAATCTAGAAACGGCTGAATATAATTTTTATGTGTTTAAGCACGAATAAAATTGAATTATTTTACGGAAGAGTAATAACACACCCCCTCTATCAAATGTACTCAAACGAATACGCTAGACCTGATATCAGCGAAAGTGGATAACGTTTTCTAATATTGACTTAAGTTTTGAAAGTTTGAGTACGTGTCCGAGAAAAAGTTTGAAAGTCGCCTTCGGACCCGCCAGTGCCGAAATATTGCTCATAATCAGCTTGGACGAGAGGTTAAACTGCCAATCAAACTCGATATTCAAAATGGAATGTAATATAGAACAAGAAACGCGTGATCACTTCACAGTGTATTTAAAAAAATTTTATTGTGAAATTATGTTAAAGAATCGATAATAAGGAAATTCGCAATTACTGTAACTTTCATAATCTCATTTTTCGTTAACCAGAAAATAGAGATTAAGAAATGTCCAATAGTCGCCAAAAGGTGGGATATTAGCAAAGATCTTGCTAATATCCCACCTGAAGATGTTGTAATACAACGAAACCTAGGTCGTGGTAAAGAAATTAAAGATAGTAGAAATAATACTACATCACGTAGTTTCATTTAATTGTGGATTACTTTTAATGAAATACATATTTAATAAAAAACTGTTCAATATTCAATGCCACAATGCTATAAGTGAGGTAACGTGTATTTTTTGCAAACTATGCACATTCCTTATGAACTTCAGATGACCACATTATAGCTAACGTCATTGCGTTACAACTTACACTTACATATGTCAGTTGCTTTGTTTTGATATGCCTACTGTGTAAATTATATTTCATTATAAATTTTTGAGAGCCCGCATATTTTCAGCGCATGAAATACTGTCTTTAATTTTTAAACTAGGTTAGTGTTTGACCGGATAAATCATTACTAAGATGTTATTCTACCAGAAACAGTTACGTTGTCCCACTGGTCGAAGTAAAGGTCACCGATATATTTTACTTATGATTAAAATATTTACTTGTAAACCAGACTTGTGGTCACACTAAAATAATATTTTGTAGGAATATATTCCTGTTGGATATACTTTACATAGAATGACATGATTTTACGTTTAACTGTTGTACTATTTTATTAAATTTTTCATAAATTTATATCATTGATCTGATCGTAATATATATTGAGCCAGTGGTAAAATTTATTTGCTAGTTGTCTCTTTTTCTTTCGAGCAATCGAAAGTTTGACGTTATCATTAGACATTGCCATCAAGGTAAGTTAGAAGATTAACTACATCAATTTTAACTCTTACGTTACAATCACACTATGCTTTCGTGCACGTTACGATACCTTTTTACGACACTTTCTCTCAGATATTAGACAAAGAAAGCAATATTATTTTAGCGCCTTTTGGGATTATAATAAACCATTTAATATTTTTTATTTATATTTGCAAAAAATTATATTATTCTTTAGCTTTAATACAATTGGCTATATCAGTCTTTTTTAAATATTCTCACTTGTAGTATTATATCATCCTTACCCATTTACGAATTCTCAGTTCATTACTGACTAAAATTTGTGATATTTATCCTTTTTTATTTCAATACTAATTTTAAATGGCAAGAAAACATTCACATAGACTAGTTCTTAAATACTGAACCACAATTAGTTGGAGGATTTAATGCCACCGTTAAATTAACAATTGGTTTATCAATTGAATGATTAATATTAACTAGATGACTACGAGGTTTTAGTACGTGTTTATGTTTCGTTTTCTGATTTCACATTACTCTCAATAGGAAAAACGAAAACAAAAAGGTTTTAAAAAAAGTTCAAATTAGAATTTTCTTAAATTTTACTTTTTTGATGCTCAGAATAATTCGTCGTAACTTTCTTGTGAAAGTATTGATAAGGAAAAATACACCATTTCTACATTTATTTTTGTATGTATCATGTCTCCAATTTGAAAGACATGATAAGAACATGCATGTAGCATACCCGAAATATTTACACACATACACACACACACACACACACATATATATATATATATATATATATATATATATATATATGTATATATATATATATATATATATTTATATACATAAACATTACTTTTTACATTGTTAGTAAATTTATTTGATTTGGTTTAGTACCAGAAAAAAAATAAAGAACCAATTATTAAATTTGTTACCCAATTTGTGTTACTTATGATTTAATCACTATTTGTATTTCGGTCGCCAAACTCTGCGTCTCCGGTATCATAAATAAAAGTTTGTCTGGTACTGTGGTCTACGCAAACTATCCATTTCAGATTATCTCGATCAGTTCTATTCGTTCCCCAGAAAATATTCGTTATATTAATGGCGGTAAGATGATATTCTACAGGCTTGGGTAAAAATGTGTATGGCTTTGTAACCAATTGAAGACCTTCCTTTTATTTCATACTATTAAGAGTTATAACTCGGTTGACTAATCTTAATACTGCCAACCATCGTCGAAACATGGTTTGCAGTCTTTTTCTCATAGAGTATTATATTTCAACTAAAACCAGTTTTTAGGTGGAGAAGGATTATATATTAAAGCATATCACGAGAACTTGAAGAGCGATACTTTCTTTATTATGAATTTCATGGTTGCTTAATCTAATATACTTTCACACATCACTAGAGTTTTTCTCACTACGTGTTGTTTAAGCTTAATAATTAGATTTGCCGCAATGTTTTATTAATACTGGTAATAATCTTTTATTTTGAGTGGTTTTTAATTCAAAATATAACTTCTTTTCTATAAATTAACAAAATACAACACTTAATTTTATAGGAAATTTAGTTTCAAGATGGAATGATTAGTTTAGGTTCCTTAGAGTTGTCTTTTACTGCTAATGATAAATAATAACTAATTTAACTCGATGAACATAACTTTGTCTTATTTCGTAAATCTATTTTTTCTGTTCTCGTGGTTCTTCTAATAGAAATGTTTAAAAATATTCGAGCAGTGCTATTTATAAGTGCCATACCTAATATTTGAATTGATATAAAATTTTGGTAAATTTTCGATCTTTCTTTTCGGAAACTACATTGAGAGCATCTATTAAATTTTCCTCATAAAACTTTTTGTTCATAAAAACTTTTTGTTCATTCGTATATTATATATGAATGATATCTGTGAAATGTTATCTATATTGTTTCAAAACTGTCTTAAAGAAGGTCTCTTAAATTCATTTAGTCACAGAATCTGTCCTTCAAACCATAAGATTATCTATAAAATATTTCATCTAAAATAATAAACTGCCTAACGTATTTGTATATATTATATATTTAAATAATAAAGTCTTATTTCACGGTCTTCAACTAGTATATAAAGTTTGTTCAATTTGAGATTTCCGAACACGAATTGTTTAGTGTGATAGAATTTTTGTTCAATTTTATATCTAATGAATAACATTATAAAGTGTTAAACTACCACTCAAAATGTTCTCCACGCAGAATACTAAACACAAATAATTTTTCCTTTCAAGGTTAAAATATCGTGGCACCTTAAAAACTATTTTGAATATACTTTATTTAACATTTTACTTAATCGTACCTCGATGCGCTCCTTTAGGAGGCAGGCGGGGAGTCTTAAACTTCTCAACAGTTGTTTTATTTGAACTTTTCACATTAACTTGATTAATACGTTGTGAAGATAATTTGTGGATGAAATCAACGGCTAATAAGGGAGCGCTTGTACCAACCCTAGTTACGAGCGGCGTATCAAGGACGGCTTTACCGGGATGTTATTGATTGGTATTTTATCAAGGTGAATGCTGAATTTCAGAGATATATATGTATATATATATATATATATATATATATATATATATATATATATAAGGCGGAAGGTATGTATGGACAGTGAATCGTCACAAAGTTTCGTAACAACTAAATTATTTATATTTGGTCTGATCTGACCTTCGCACATATTTTTCCCAATTTTTTGGTACTTTCCACATCTCTCGACTTAAAATTTTCTGTTGACCCCATTCGATGAAAATGGATTCAATGTAAGTATATTTTTTATATTATATGTTACGAATAAAAAGATATCAAATTAGAAATTGATATATTCCTGTTTTATATTTATTTTTCTAACCTAAATTGAACTTGGATTAGAAAAAAATTATAAATGTTGATAAAAGGATTCATACGTTATAATTATCGAATGCAACTACTAATGTTCTTTCTATAACAGGTAGATATATCTGCACAATTAATTTTTTTTATTTCTTGATATAAAGTTTTAAAGTTTTTTCTCAGTCGATGAGTAAGCAAAAAAAATGTAAATATATTTAAAAGGAAAATAGATGGAGGAAGACATTTTTATTACACAAAAATATTTTTATTTAATTTTTCACAAAATAAAAAATATTTTTTTTTAAGAATAAATTGTTTTTTATTATCAATCTTCCAAAGTTGTTTTTTAATTCTTACGAAAATAATTTTAAATAAATTATTTTGATGATTGATGAACAATTTTGTTAACAAAATATGGAATTACACATTTACATGCTTTTCAACTAAAATTATGACATTATTTTGACATTCATATTGAATCGGAAAATTGGTGCATTTTTAATATTATAAATATATTAATTTTAAAATACTTTTCCTTAACGAGAAATTTAAATCGATTATATTATTGTTGCTACGCTAGATTAATGTCAAACCTATGCTACGCACTAGCTTGATAATTTAACATAGTTTTAACATACGTGTGAGACGATAAAGATAATTAAAATTAAACGCGTTTTACTAGAACGCTCTGATGTCACTCGCCGGCGGATTGTTTCAAATTTTATTACTTTTTAAATACTTTAGTTTATAAATAATGTTTTTCGAAAGTTATTATATCTTCAGTCAAAACAAAAGTATATGACGAAGAATTGGTCACCATAAACATTTAATTATACTCGATTACCTGTTCGAATTTTTTTATTCTCTTATAATGTTACTTGTTTCCTCACGTATGGCAAACATAGGCTCAAGTGCAAAGCTCTTGGTAAACTTATGGGTAAATTTACACTCCTCGGTGTAGCGAGATAAATGTATATTATTAAAATAGTGTAAACAAAAGCAAATAAAAATTTCTTGATACCATTAAGTCGGTGCTTACAATAATTTACTACGAGTTATTTTAAACAAAACCCAATTGTTAATTAGAATAGGAGATTTCGTATAAACCATACTTCTCGAAAACTTTTACTTGACGGTAAAATTAGAAAAGTACATTATTCCCAAAAGCTTTTATTTTATTTGGCGAGATATTTTAGGTGCTTTTAAGTACTTATATTACTACAATAAATTATGTGTTAAGTACACCACTTTCACTAATAAAACTTCCCTTAGCATACAATTTTTAGTGTATTATTTTTGATATAAAAATATTTATATGAGTGCATTTAAACAGCGTCGATAATCGTGGCCCTACATATACAAAAATAGTAGGTGCAGATGCTTAATCAAAACAGGTTGTTTCGGAAAAAAACATTTTAAAAATAAGATTCTTCATAATCAGATACTACATATCAAATATATTGAGTGATAAGTAGAGTGTTATTCCCGCCAAAATTATAAAAATTCTTCCTAAAAACTCGAGCAACGTCGCGTGTTTTAATATATTATATATAATTATATTAATTAAATTTAATTTCTTAAATTCTTTTTTAATATATAAGTCTTAAAAACTCAAACCAAAAGATATTTCGTGGGCCATTTTCAAATTTCGTAATTTTTTTTCTATTAAGAGTGAAATGAAAGTTTTAAATCCACATTATGTTTATATGCACTATAAATGGGTTATTTTTGAACGATTTCAATAATAAAAGAGGTTTGCATTTCGACTGTTTGTTTTTATTTGCATATTTTAACCGAAATAATTTCTCCAGCATTTATTAACAATTTTAAATATTTTTTTTATTTACTAGGTTTATACCTCTAATGTGGTACCACAATAACTTAATTGGAAAATTGAATACACGCATACAAATATGTTTAGAGACCGGCACAGGTTCTGTAAGAGTATTTAGATTATCCTATTGTAATTTAAATAGACACGACTAAGGGTGACATAAATGTGCTCTTTAGCAAAATCAGGGTACAAAAATATCATATATTTTGATAGAATGCTAATACTAACTATCGATACATAATTTGAAACCGCCTTATCTCAGAAATAAAATTTAAAAGCTTATTTTTATCATTTGTTTATTCACAATTAAATGAAACTACGTGATGTAGTATTATTTCTACTTTTTTTATGTTTCTTACCATGACCTAGGTTTTGTTGTATTACAACATCTTCAGGTTGGCTATCAGCAAAGATCTTCGCTAATAGCCGACCTGAAGATGTTGTAATACAATGAAACCTAGATCGTGGTAAAGAAGTTAAAGAAAGTAGAAATATTAATACATCACGTAGTTTCATTTAATTGTGAATAATACATTTCTACAAAATATATCCAACATTTGTTTCTTTATAATAGAAGACTACATATAACATATTACTCCAGTTATATACGGAATTAAATAGTGAGTATAACGTTACTGACGCCAAAATTAATATAATTGTTTCAAAACAATCAATAATATTCTGGATAACAAAGATTTTGTTTTTAAAATTTAATATTTTTAATAAATAAACCTTAAAAATTAGGTCATAATAGACTATTTAGAAATAATTTAAAAAAATGGGACATTTCGACTGTTTTTTTTTTGTGGAAATTGACCAATATCTCTAACATTTATTAATAATTTTAAATGAATCTTTATTTGGGCTCAGTGTGGTCTCGCAAAAAATTGGAAGGAAACAGAAGACGATTTCAGCATTTTAAAATGACAATATAAAAATGTTGAGCATCTAAGAACAGAATTCAAAATTACTTCTGTCATCACTTTGATGTCCGACTACTACTCGAATTTTGTCAATATTCCAATGTTCTTGCTCGTACATTTGTTTTAATTTTTTCACTTCCAAAGTTCCCCTTTCTCTTCATTTCGTGGAAACAAATAACTTATATTCATAGCTTAAATAATGCCCGCATCTCAAAAATTCTCTCGATAGGATAAAAATATTTTAATATAAATATTTTTCTTCTCTCCTTGTAAGGTTGCAGCCAATCTTGACTATTCACTTTAAAAGCTCAAAACGTAGTTTAAAATACTTTAATCATAATTTCCGTTTGAATAAATATTTGCGCGTCTCAAAAGCATTAATTAAAAATGTTGCCTAAAAATAGTCCGCAACCCCATGAGTGATGAAAATGATAATGTTGGTAACGTGACTATTAATAACAATACTTATTTTTTTAAATTAATTTGTTCCTCCTCTATAATTTTAAGTCACGGAATATTGGCTAAATATGAAAGATATAAATTGTTTATTCATACTCTCCAATGATTGTCTGAAGACTATACTAAGCAAGACTTTTTTCACATATGTGAGTAAGATGAGTCAATGACTTAATAGAATATGGACACAACAATTTGTTTCATAAATATTTTCTTCCAAATTATTGAAAGAAATGGAATTGAATTCTGCTTAAATACATTCATTAAATTTCAGAAATAACTTGCAATGAAACTCGACACAAGACTTTTTTTCCAGTCACTATTTGTGAATACATGTTAGTGTGGGAGTTAGGGTGCATGAGGACATACGTACGTGCGTTCACGTAGCAAGATAATTGTCAATAGTCTTCATGTCGTTCATTGCATTATAAAAAAGGTATATTTGACTGAGAACAAATATACATAATGACAATTCAGGACGACATTGCTTTAATTACCAGAGAAAGCACCACTACGTTTACTATCACAGGGAAACTTCAATTTTATTTAACATAATATAGAATTTTAATTTGCCAACAATCCATATTAAAAGTTACCATCGCCGCTTGAGATCAGTACAAACTTACAAACGCTTTAAATTTGTATTCAAGAAACAATAGATGCTTATAAGCCTACCTTATCCTATTTTGGTTATTTGGTCTATATATGGCATTGGTATAATTGATATTTTTGTACCATTGTTATAAAGAAAATCATTAAACCCAAACTCCATGATTCATTCTTTCTTCAAATTTATTTCATTATAATTATCAGAATTAAAAATAAATTATATTCAAGCCAAAAGTCAATACTGCATAGACTTTAAATGTGTTTTACCTTATTAGGTATATACAGAACATTTTATGTTAGATTCACTTATTTTAGGCAAATTTTGCAGATATAAAATTCAATCATGTTAATCAACAATTATAATGAAATTTGCCCTCTTAAAGCAAGATCTCATCTTAGATCGGAATCAAACTTAACGAAACAATAGCTCGCTTATTACGTAGATGGGCGAAATTATTCCCGTTCTTTCAAAACGGGCAGTTCCTTCAAAATATGGCAACATTGACTAGAATTTACCTTAAAACAAAAGCATCCAAATGCAATATCGCTGAAAAAACTTTTAAACTACTACAAATTTCACTATATTTTTTCCCATTAATTATTGAGAAAAAATAATCCAGGGAGGAAAGAATCTGTGGAGGGTATGTTAAACAAATTTTACACAGAAATCTAACTCATCGCTAAAATATATGAAGGGGAAAGGTGAAATACAAAGTCAAATAAAGAAATCTACAATATCGGCTTTTAAACAATAATGAACACAAAGTTTAATAAAGAAATTAATAATATCAACCTTCAAACGCTAAATAAAGAAATTAATTGATTAACAGGGATGTCAATAAAATATTTTGGGCTACTTGTAGCATTGCCTGTATTCTTATTTTAATTATATGTTGTTTGAATACGTTAAATCGTGTAATTTTTATGCTCCATGCCCTCCATTTTATTTCGTACCAGCGTGAAATTTTTATTGACTTCTTGAAAAAAAAGCTCATATTTCTATTTTGGCAAAATTACGAAAAGTATGTGAAATGTGTTGGTGTAGAAATATTATGTCAAAAGTTGACAAACTTTCTACGTTCTACATGCGATATATGGGCACATCTTAGATTTTTACCTTCACGCAAAAATCACACTAATCTCTATGTCATCTCCATGTTATTTCATTTGATAAATATATTTTTTTTAAAGTACATTTGAATTAATACTTTAATTTATTCGTTAACCGAAATATTACTAATTAATTCACTAATATTATTTTTACTTGTATGTTATGGGTCATCTGAACTGTATACGTAGACAATATCATACAAAATAAATTGACCTCCGATCAAGTTTTGTTTTAGCAAAGAAATTAGAATTATTTTAATTTATTTTATTGATAAAATCAATTTTATTAAAAGAACCACAAAAACATCGTTTCATAATTTTTTTTGCAAATAAAAGTGTCCGAAACAATATTGGGTTTTTGGAAAACTTAATTGGAAAACCTTTATTCCCCGTACATTATTTCTCATTATTATTTTTTCCTTACGATTTTAAATGACAAAGAAATTTTTCGAGAGTGTTTGCAATTAGAGTTTTTTTATATTTTTCACTAACATTTATCGAAGGCGCTTGCACACAAAATTATTCATGCGAATGCACATGCATGTGAATAGCCAAATGCTCACACGTACAATCGCTAACCCGAATACCCGCCTACATACACGCACGCAAGCTCTTGGCACACCTAAATGTATTGCCGGCAAAATGTGTGAGACCATATTGTTTTTAAATTAGAATTAAAGCTACAACATATACTTTAACTTTGCTCAAAATAATTGTAATTTTGTCATACATTTCATTAGTTATTTTTCTTGTAAGAGTTGTGAAGAAATATTTATTCATTATCTCACAAAATTCATTAGAAGCATTCACATAAAAATTGACAAAGTTTAATGAGCCATATTACATAACAGATTTTTTTAGCAATATTTTTTACCACACAGTGTTACGTGTACAGTAGTATACGGAAGTCGAGGTATATTTATATTTGTTTTCCTCCACAATCAATATAAAAAAATAAACGTCTACGTTGATGAAATGTATACAATAAATAGAATTTAATTCCTTCAATAGTAACAGCCTTTCAAAAAAGCAATATAACGTATGTGTATATTGGAAAATATTTCGAAGTTTATAACTCAAAAGAGATTACTTTAGTCTTTTTTTTCAGATTTACTTCTCATATATGGTACTTATATGTTAATAATTTTACTTAAAACAGTAAAAAAAAATAAAATATGTTAATAATACTATTTTTATCTAGAATAATATTAAAAAAAACAACAGATATGTTTGATTACCACATTTTATAGATGGTCAGCTCGAGACTTTTAATGTTCACGTTCAAATTTCATTCTGTCAATTACGAGTCTTTATAAATACATATATACATATATATATATATATATATATATATATATATATATATATACATATACATATACATATATATATATATATATATATATATATATATATATATATATATATATATATATATGTATATACACACATACATCTTACCAAAGAAAGTTAGCCGAAATTATATATGGACCAGGAACGAAAAAAAATTACGTTAATTGATTTTTGCGTAATAAAACATATCGCAGTTTGCACTCGAATTATACGCGAATAATATGGCATCAAAAGGGAAAGACTATAAATGTCAATCATTACTACTTGAGAAATTTAGCACAATGATTTAGGTTTGCTATAAATATTAACTTAGAGCAACCTTATAAGTTCGTTATTCGTCCAAAACAACTCATGGTGGTACTATTAATTACTCATAAATACATCTAAAAGAAAATAAACGTTTTTTATAGTAGTATTTTTAGTATTGAACATAGAATAATTTTCTGCAATTACTGTTACCCTTCTGATAAGTTGGATGAATAAAATACACTAGACTCCTGAAATTATAATTGTGATGAAGATTTATCCTGTTATTGTACAAGTTATACTACTACAATTTGTCCCTAAATCAACAACCTTTGTTCCGGATCCTCCATTTCTACTGAATGTAATCACGTATACAGTCCACTTCATTGACAACTGGGGGGGGGGGGGGGGGGTAACACTTAACTGAAATGCAATTTAACTGCGACTTCTATGCGAGCAAACACGTCGGCAGGTTATTCGATATTCAATCGTGTTACAGAAATTAAACTAGATCTACTCAATGAAATAAAACATCCAGTGAAATACAGTATCCTTTAGATGGTTCCATTATAAGCTCAGTAATTAAGATGCGGAAAGAGGTGATGCGTTTAATGAAAAACGTGTTTTTTTTACATTAAATAAATGCTCATATTTATTTAAAGCAGTAATCAAATTATTTTTTTTAATTGTTTTAAATTTCCTGTCTTAGCAGGAATAAATGTTATATCTTCCGTTTAAAAAACCAACATGCTGAAGTAAATTCGAGCAATGTGAAAGATTGATACAACGTTTTTGTTCCTTTATACCTGACCAAGTGTTAACTGAAAGTCATGTTGAGATACTATATTCATCAGCACCAATTTTCAGAGTTGTTTCTTAGGAATTTGCAACATCTTTAAGGAGTTATCCTTATAAAATTATAAATTCAATCCATACACTAGATTTCGCCCTGCATTGATTGTTTTAATATTTATAAATCTAGAATTTAAAACAAATCTCTAGACTAATATGTATTCAAAGATTTGATTTAAACATTAAGTCAAGGATATATTTATTATAGTAAATAAAAAGAAAAGAAATACAGAACGAGCAAAAATAACGTCGATGGGGAGCATTAGTCCGAAAGATGAAACTCGTAGATTTTCAAGAATTCCATAGTCAAATGCTAATAATTTCGTCACGATCTTATATTCGTGTATCAGTCACTCCCTCATAGTTTCTGCAGTCTAAGCTTACGTGCTTTAAAATTTTCAAATTAAGATAAGCATATCAATTAATATAGGTATAAAACAATTATATTTTTATGCAACTTTTGCAGGAATCGATATTTGCAATAGATGTGTTTTTGCAAAATTTGCATAAAGGAAATGGATATAGAACGGGCCAGACTTACTTTTTCAACATTTTTGTAACACCGATGCTGTATAAAAGCTGACAAGTTACTGACGCTGCTAATATATTTACCTTTCGCACATTGTACTTATCGGACTTTAAATTAGAATAAAATTTGTAAGTCTCTGTTCTTCATCGAACTTAATACGAACTATAAATTACATTGTATGCATTTTGGTCGTACCAAGTATTACAAAATAACTCTAGTTTGTAAAAACTTATTGCAAGTAAAGTTTGGCAAGGATTTTTCACTATCGTTTGTTTATCTCAACTATCAAACTTGTACATTTTTTGTAGCCATATCCATAAATACTACCTTAATATATAATATAATATAAAATAAAAATATTTATCGGAAAACTATAGTGCTGATTCTATAATTCCTAGTAAAATATTCATGATATCTTTCTACATTGAGAAATAATTTGACAACAGACATACATGGTGTAAAATTATATTAATGTTTATTAGTATTTTCATAAACATTTTACATAAATTTAAATGTTTATAAACACCTCAAAGAGTACTGGGCCTTCATAGTACGAGTTATTCTAATATTTATTAGCTTAACTTCAAAAATGTGACGAAAAGTTTCTTTTAAATAATAAACGTAGTTTTATCAATACCAACCAATAAATTTCCATAACATACAGAAAGATAGAGAAGATGGAAATAAGGAAGCTTAAACGTACATAATACTGAACAATTCCTTTATGAATCAGACAAAAATCGAGTTCATAGAAAGTAAAAACAAATGCAAGATTACAAGCTATCCAATAAGAAACTAATTCAAGTTTTATTATTCTACTGGAAATGAATGTAATATATACGTTAATTTGTCAGCATGATTTCTAGAAAGTTTCGAAATGAAAGCATGTTTTTACGGCACTAATTGGTGGCTGACAAAATATATATGTTTACATGCTAAAATACAATAGTCATATATACATATATATATATATATATATATATATATATATATATATGCATATAAATGAAAACACAGAAAATTTATTTCATATTTAATTTCAGTTATAAATAAAAACTAGTGAATTTATTAATCCTTAAGTTCTACTGACAACAATCGAGCTATGTATTTCAGAGAACTGAGCAAAACATATTTTTGCGAATTTTTTCTACAATAAAATGATAGGGATAATGAATTAACTAAATCATCTGTAAGTTATTTAAATATATCTAAGACATTTTTAATGTCAAATTAATGCTGCCTATGTCCGGAGTTTTCAAATACCGTCCCAAAATAAATTCGAGAAGACTGAAATAGCAGGAACAATTTTCCAACTGAAATCTTGCGATCAGTCACGTACAGATATTTCTTTTGATAAAGATTTAAAGTTCGTTTCACTTTATTTTCACATATCGTATATTGGAACACATTAGCAAGCGAAGATTAAAGGAATAAACTTAACTATAACTCATTAACGACTCAGTGTTCTGCAATAATCCTATGGTTTTCTTTGAGATATTATTTAACATTCGAAATCGGATGTCCTAGGTTTTACAATACCAATATTTTTTGGATTATCACAAAAGATATCAGGTATTGTGGAAATTTAGATTAAATGTTAAATTTAACTAATATTACGGTCGCAATTTGTATAAAATATTTGACGAAATATCGCTATCAAAACGACATGTTTTAAAATAACATCACATTATTGAGGTTAAGAGTAGCCATCTGTGAAGACAGCCTGTTTTGATATTTCTTTTTTTGCTAAATCACGCTTTTTACAATATTGATTGAAATTAGTTATGGAAAAGAAACTTGATGATGAAAATTAACTGGTCTTCTTGAATTCTGAAACTGGTTACTTGAATTCTGGAAATGGTAAACTTTTGTTTCGCAATAAAAGTATATAGAAAAGTGATAATCGAGCTTCCGTTTTCCAAAAAAAGGTTTTTAAAATCAAAATTGATAAGAATTATTGCCCTTCCTGTTACGATCCTTTATATTTCTTAATAGATCATATTTTCTAAAACCAAGAAAAATTCAAACGTAAATAACAGAGAAATAAATTAACTATGCTTTTGTAATCTAATTTCAATAACAAACTGCAAACTGAAAAAAAATATTTTCAAGTACGAGTAGACCTCGAACTACAAGGGCGTCTTAGGTAGCAAAGTACACTTAATTATTTATGAGTGAACATATTTTTATGGATATTTTCAACGATATGTCTGATTCTATCTTAGATATACTTCTGTAAAATGTATTTTATAATTTTTTCCATATCTTAGAAATCTATTCAATTTCTTTTCCAGTTGATAACACACATGCTATTAGAGAATTGAAATATATTTAATTATCCATTTGCCCTATAAATCTCTTCTATAAGTTTGAATATTAACTTGTATGCATGGATTGATATGTTTTACCACTGTACGAAATTTAAATTTCTACCTCATGGGAGTGTTACATAAAATGGTGTAGATATTTTCAAAAACATCTCGTAGCATTAACTTATATAAAATTCTGAAGGAAGAAGTTTTGAAATCTTTATAACTGTCTCTTTCAATTGTTACCTTCCACTAAAATATAAGAAAATATTCTAATATTTTATTTGTCCTATCTATAATTTATTTTCTTATATTTTTATGCAAATATCAAGTTACTTAATTGAGAGATTTTTGAGAATAAATGGCACTGACAGATGAATAGATATAAAGTTGTATAGAGGGACACGTATAGGATTTCACTAGGACGAATTTTCGGGGAACAACCAGATACATTTTCTAATTTTTTTATTAGATAATATTTGGGCTGAAATTACATAGATTTGATTAATTACAGTATATTTTACACTTACAAAATAAGAATGTAATATATGTTTCTAATGTTTTTAATAGTTTTACAGACTATATTTTATAATGTAATTCACTGTAACTAATGTAAGGGAAAAACGAAATTCGTCATTTTTAGAGTGGCTACGGAATTTAAAAAAATATATTCAAGCATATATGCGAATAGATACAATTCTTCCGTAAAAATAAAAGTAACTATATGAAAATAAAAAACTAGTAAGATTGAATAGTTATATGATAAAAATAAATAACCTTCCACAGATTGGATAGAATATGCGAAGAATGAATTATTTTACTGGTAGACGCATAAGTCTCATTAAATTAACCTGAAAGTTTTTTTGCTTTACTCGATTTCATTTGAAAACATATTGTGAGAAAAGCGGAAAGCACAAAATAAGATGAAGATATAAAATAATTGATATTTTTAAAATATTGTATATTATTCAGTTTTGTATCCACAGTTTTAATTTCGACTTTATAAAATTATTAAACATTCTAATTAAATTAATTTTAAAGGTGAGATTATTTAAAACTTACTAAAATAAATATCCAATACCATAAAATTTAATTCCTGTATAAATTTCAATGAGCAAAATTGGGCAAAAATAAACAACACTCAATGATCAAATGGACTGTACCAAAGAATAAAAATACAAACTTACATATTGAACATTACGAAAAAAATAAGTGATTTGAATTTTGCATAAAAAAGCAATATTATAAATTGCATAAAAATAAAAGAGTAGGAACATAATTTCGCGGGTCCATTATATCTCGAAATATTTTAATAAGAGAGCCGTCCTTCTGGTCTATACATTTTATACGTGGTTGATAAATATATTCGAATTTATGAAAATATCTGCAGAATGAAATTGAATTTTGATCGCGTACTGTATTATTTTGTAAATTGAATTCCATGCAATTTTCCAAAATTTGTTTTGCTTATTTAAAACAGATAAAGACGTAATAAGAGAAAAATAGCAACAACAGGTGATTAAGGTACACTAGCAATAATTATAAAGTGTGTTAATAACAAGACATACGGCATTTGACGTCTCGAGCACCCGAGTTCGATTCCCGGTCGTTTATCGAGCTGGGCTGGATCGGTGTTTTGTTGATTGTTAGTATTTGCTTTCGAAGCAATAAATCCGTCATATATATCCATTGTACACATTAAAATATGAAAATAAATAACTAAAATGAAGTAAGCAATCCAGGTAACTATTGTTATTTGTGACTGATATTTTTCCATATTCTATATTGTTTACGTTTCATCAGTCTATTTTAAGATGTTCATAATGTTTTAAAAGTTTTTCAACATTTTTTCTACATTGACATTTTGATTTCATTATTTCGCTTCTACGGTTCACTTTTCATTAATATATTTTCATTAAAATATTGTATATTCCTTGTTAAAATATTGCTTATAATATTTTCTTATATATTAATGTTGTGATAATTGGAACACATGAAATTTATGTTCCAATTATCTAATGAAATTCTAAAAATTATGTTTTCTGGATTAAAATTCTGCTCATTAATTTTATAACAATAGGTCTACTAATAATATTTATCATTTCAATTTTAATAACTGTTTCTATATATGAACATGATATATATATATATATATATATATATAAATATATATCTATATATATATATATATATATATATATATATATATATATATATATATATATATATATATAGTTATTTAATTTTACCTATTTTAGAAATTTTGTTTAGTTGTTCATTCGTCGTTTAATAGATAACCTTTGCTAGAATATTATTTATACTGTTCTTGTTATAAGGCTCTCAAGCACTCGAAGAACTGGCGCTAGGAGAAATTCGCACCGGCTTAGGAAATTATAAATATTTATGGCTACGTAGAATTACTTTGAAACTATTTAATATTAATTTCTCGCAATGCATACGTATTACCTACCACATCATGTAAAGGAGTATAATAATCGAGCATCTTGGAATAATCAACAATCAAACAATCAAAGATCGGAAAAGATCTAGGACAATTGATGTAATTTTTCCAGTAATATTTTAGCCTTTTTTAAATATTTATGATTCAGTGGTAAAAAAGAGAAAAAATGGAATTCAAATGTTTAACATCTTTTTGAATATCTGTTTAAATGTGCAATTTGAAATTAAAAAAAAATATTTTTATATTTCTCCAAACAACCCCTTTCAAATTAAATTACATGTGTAATTTAATTTGAGAGGGGTTATATATATTAGGGGATATAGCTATAATTGGTTTTAAGACTACCATTTTATAAAATCCGTTTCTAAATCAAAGTTTTCAAGACGTCTTTTACCCCTTGGCCAACTTATACTAACATCTGCTTCGTGGTGTGACAAAATAACTCAGAATATAAAATTTAAAGCATGCAAACGATCACATGGTACTATAAAGGATAGTTACAACAAATAATATTGTTTCATACCATAACATTGGACCAATACGAAGTCCAGCGCGAACTCAGGAAATCCCCCCAATGAGCGGAAATCAATCGGTTCTGATACATTTGGCAAGCGGGAAAACTAAGTTTAACTTCAATTTCTATCACGTCCGCTGCCCAATTGAGAATCAATACTTCACATATGAAGCGGAGCGAGTCAAGTGTATTTTTCACTGTGGTGAGAACTGGTTCTTGAATAGTACGAGGATTAAAAACGGTGAAGAATTTTGAAACAAATTACACGATATTCAACTAAGGTGTGCAGAAGAGCGATGGTAAATTTAAATTTCACTCTTAATATCAAAATCTATACTGAACGATTTCGTTACTAATTTCACTTTTTTTTGTAAATAATTTCAATACACCTTTAATAGATCCAGTATCGATATAAAAATATAAATATTTAATAACATAACCACACAAAAAATAAAAATATAGTTCTTAGACGAGGAAACTACTTGAATGTGCGTAAATATTATAAAACCCGATATTATCAATGAACTCTTTATTTCATTTGCATACCGTTGACACCGAATTAATATATTTTACATTTCTTGACACATAAGTAAAAGGACACATATTTTCAAAAAATTGCGTTAGGAATAATTGGATACAAATATTTAGTATTGATAAATGCCTCAATAAATGTAATGAATCTTTGTCCAATTTTTGCCGTAATATGATCACATTAAAAAAATGTATATATATGTACATAAAAATATATATATATAGGAAATGAGTGGTATACTCATATCCTATATATATAAATATATATATATATATATATATATATATATATATATATATATATATATTATACTGAATATTATATATAATGAATTTATCCAGGTTATCGTAATATCCTCAGATTTACAAGTGTATGAACTAATCGACAAAACTGCATATTTGAATGTATACACTAAGTTTCTATTCATGTTAATCCCTTGGATCGATAGGGTCATCATTTGATCTGCCATGGTCATCATTTGATCCCGGAGTTTACTGGTGTAAAAACTGCTTGATAAAAGTGAATTGATGAACGTAAACTCCAAATTTGCACCTATAAAGCTGTAATAGTGGCTGAAATCCTTTCAAAATTTGGATAAATTTTAATCCGATATACTATAAATCAGCCTGGCAATACCACTTTTCTAGTAAAAAGAACCACGCCAAAATGGTTTCCACCGTTGTAGGTACATATTTTTAGGTTAAAAGGATACACAATTCTATTAGGTCGTGGGTAAAAAGTCTTACATAATTTTACATAGTCTTATATAATATCATATGGGTATATTCATGCCTTTGTATTAAGATTATGAGAGTACTTTGACCAACAACAGAGTATTTACCTGAATTATGTTGGACTCTCTTCACTTCACTAAACCAATTCATTTAACACGCTGTAAGTTTCAATAGATGGCGATGCGACGTTTCCCACTTAATGTTAAGATCCCATCAGGCTAATTACTAAAGTTTCGCTCAGTCACACAAGATGCATATTTCTACTCTGCGATTTCCTTACATATATTACAATTGAAATATTCAGGGGACGAAAAGGAGCAAAACAGAGAATTTATATAAGTAACTTCACCAGCGAAAATCAAATAAATTTAGGTTTAACTAAAACTTAGTAATTCAGTAAGTTGAGATGAAAGGCCATGAGTATCCTTTCAAATGTTAACTGCACTAGAGTATTCTTAAATATTACGTTACTTCCTTTTAATTGAAAATATATCAATTCGAAATGCTGTAGCTATCCACTTGTTACCGTACTGCAGTTTCAGGTGGTGAGATTAAATGTGAACAACATTTATTTTCTATTATATTACACCCAACCGCAACAGTAATGCCAGTCGTCATACCCCATACCTTTAGAAACATAATTCAGCAGAGATAGCATTTAAATTTTTTTGGCATTTAATAAAAGGTATGTTTACCTTTTATTCCAATTCCATTTATAATTAAGAAGAAAACTCGATAAATGTAGTATTAACCAAACCATTGTAAAACATAATGCTGATGAACGAAACTATACAACGTAATGATTCGTAGTTATTACATTGAGACTCTTATAAACGTGTCCTTACGCACATACGTATGTATTTGCGCACTTACTGACCGTGTCTTCGGCGGAAACGGGATCCGACATAAACGTATTCAATGCCCCCGGCTACGGGAAGTTCTTTCGTTCTGGTATATTTTTTCAACCGGAAAGCAACGGTTTGCAGAAATTTTCATCATTTTCTTTGTCAAATTGTGGATCAATGTTTCAAATCCTCTACTTGTAAGTAGCATATGTTTTCTAGTGCCGTTGAATTAAACGCGAGAAGTACATAATAACATTTGATTGATTACCTGGTAATATCTAGTGTGAAATTCCATATTACATGGTGTAAAATTTGAACACTTAAAAGGGAAAATATGAAATAAATGTGTGATTATTATTCACTATATAATAAACTGTTAACAAATATGTGTAAGTATAAATAGGTATTACCACCTTTACCCAATTATAAGAGTACTCTTAAAAAAAATAAAGAATTGTAATATTGATTTTAGTTTTTCGTTTAATCGGTAAAGACAATACTCTGTTACACAGAATCAATGAAACTTTTATTACGTCGCTAAGTTTCGTAAAGCTTCACAAAAAGTTGTTAAATATTTCAAAACAGAATAACAGAAAAAATAAACTTCTAAAATCAATACATTTTCTTCGAGCTTGAAAAAATATCACATTTTCACATTTTTATTTCGCGTTATGCGTATTGAATATTTAAAGCGACCATTAGTGGAAGCACTACAGCCATTCAAGTTTAGCACTGATATTTGATGGTTTGGCTGTTAGGGAAAAATGAAACGAGCTTCAATACGAAAAGCGATCGCTTTGCTTTTCGTTTAATATTTTTTGCATTATTTCAGGACGAGGGCAAAAGTAGCTTATGTTTTCCAAGTAATTCATCGTATTTAATTAAATTAGAGTTACCATTAATTGTTATCTTTTTTGGTCGCATAAATATTTGGATATTTTTTGTTTCTAAATTGTTGGAAATGATAGTAAAAAGAATTTAAATGTAAGTGTAAATTACAAAATTAAAAGTTAGTGTATTTTAGGGTCATATAAATGTAGTTAACTTTAGTCATGCTCAAACTAAAATAACCTAATAGGCATAATTAGTTTTCTAAAATAACTAAAGAGGCTTCTTTTCAAGAAAAGCTTAGAATTTATAACGCTCCAAACATTCCCACAAACCTAATACTAACCGATTTACTAGAATCGAAGTTTTTGTGAACTCGTATTCACAATTAATTTTTTCGAAAAAACAATTACATTTAATTTATTTAATTTTGTTACAAAAATTGCATTTTATTCTGTAACAGTATCCATTGATATGTTTTCTATTTCCCAGAAATATACTTCTGCTGCTGTTCAGCTCAAACTTTTCATTGCATTACGGTTTAATCAATATATGAGATATTTTAGTGAATTATATATGTGTATATATATATATATATATATATATATATATATATATATATTTATATATGAGATTTAAATGTAATGAGGTAATGAGATTTAAAAATGTTTAAAGAAAATTTTTACAACACGTATGAAATTTTTCGATACATATAGTACCATTTTCGATATATAAAAAATTATTTCCAATTAATTCTCTCTAAACAATTAATCAGAAATATAATATGATAACTAAGGTACTTCACGGCATCGAGTTTATTTCGAAATATGTAAGGTCTATAGTTCTATAGAAAATATCGATCTCGTATTTTAAGATTAATGAGAAATATTAATTCTGAAATGGCATATATCTTACTTATCATATTTGCTCTGTTAAATCTTCGTTTAACTCTTTACTTTAACGTAAGTTTAAAGCAAATAAACTTTGGTTTCCATATGGATATATTTAGAATCTTATAACAAGAAGACAACAAAACAAATTTGTTAGAGTTTTGTAGTTTTCAATAAATGTGTATTATTTTTATTTGTGTTTTAGTTCGTTTGGGTATGTATGTACAAAAATAGAGGATTTTTAATTTCTCTCTGAGGGTTTTTTTTATTAATTTATGTGATATGAAACATCTGTTTAAAATTCTAATTAATAATTTGCCAAAACGACAAATTGATTTTTTTAAAATTTAAGCTAAAAGACACGTTTCTTAACCAGCTTGTCACTATCTATTTTAAACAACGAACTGTTAGCAAAATAATTGCATACATATAATCTGAAATACACTTTTATGTTATTCACCTACCGTATTAGAAATTGCATTTCTTCAACAATTATATAAAGTTTGGACAAGTTTAACACAAGTTGATATTGCACTTTATGGTTTTTGAAAATATATAAATATTTAAAAATTCATGTGCATATAGTATTTCTTTAAAATATTTTTAAATATCATTTATTTGTCTAGTGGCTTATTTTTCATATGCATTAAATTTGTAAAATAATTGTTACAGCTTTTTGAAAATCATCACCCTCATAAAATAGAGAGAGAAAAAATGCCCCCATTTTCTTGCTGTTGTAAAATATGTGGATAAATAAGCTTTTTAACCCTAAATTCATAAGGATTTTTAAATTTTTTGGAAAAAAAAACTAACTGGAGATTCGAATTTGATTTTTAATTGAAATAGGATCTATTCCGATTTCAAAAACTTGTAATGCTTGGTAATGCTTGGACAAGATTTTTTGCAAAACTTTACTAAATTTTTTAGTATTTTTAGTTTAATAGATTTTTTAGATTTTTCAGAATTATGTATTACATTAAAAACATGGTGTAAATTAATAGTAAATTTGATAACAATATAATGATTAAATCCATTACAAACACGTGGATATTTGTAATGGATTTAATTATTATACACACACACACCTATATATATATATACATTTCCAAAAGTATGGAGGATTCATATTTTTGTGGTTGCATATTTAACCACTGTTAAGTTTCTAGAGCAGATACTATCATGTTGTATAATATTAATGTGAAACTTCCCTAATTATCTAAAACATATAGAAAAATCATGGTTAAGGTATTATCGTGAAAGAGAATTAAATTATACCACATAATCTTTTTTTTACAAATTTGACGATTATTGGTTTTTGTCAATATAATAAGGAATCATAATTCAAAAAATATTAATAGCCCTTTTGAAATTGGCTGATAAATTATAATTGAACATTTTATTTTCATTTGCCTCCTCTGATTACTCTGATAAGTAAGCCGTAAATGAGAAAGTGTTTAAACATTTGTCTAAAATAAACGGTAATGCTTCATATATATTGGTAATTTTAATTGACACTGGTAAAACTTGAAGCCTTTAAAATCCATCAAATTATTTTAAAGGAACCAAACAAATCGAGCAATCATTAAAGTGATCTCTTGCAACATTTAACGAATAATGCATTTAACATAGAATATAATTAAATTAATTTGTAATTAAATTAATTACATGACACTCCTTACCGAATAAACCGATTAAAATTATAAATGAGATCTAAGCAAATGTTTAATTTATCAATACCAAGAATTCTTGCTATTTTAGACTATATGTTACCGTCATCATTATTACGCAAACATTTTCGTTTTACTCAGCGCAAGTATTTAAATTTTATGATATTAAGAGAAAACTAAACGAATTAAAATACGAATGAAAAACACATAAGTGGTTTAAGGCGATATCAGTAGAAAGCAACTGGTTGATAAAGGTTTCAAAGATTGGTGTGTCCAATTTATTTTCAGATATGAAATGTAATGTTTGTCCAATAGAAAATATAAATGAAAATTTTGCTTTATTACAATCATAAGCCCTGGGGAAAAATTGCAGAACATCATAATTTACAATTTTATAAGAAAATACTATAGTAATATATGAAAAACACAGTGCAGCTCATTGCATTTTATCTTGCTAAGATTACTTCATTCTTATCTAATATGGCATGTATACTTTGCGTAATTTTAATTATCAACATTTTAATATTATTATAAATATTAACCTACTTTTCGGTTAACTATTTCATTGGTCGTGGCATACTTCAAAGAAAGTCGATTCTCAATGAAGGAAATCGTGTTAATAAAGAGTATATATAATCTTATTTTAAACATAGCACGTATGTGAAATATTATTTTGCAATAGAAAAGACTGTCAGCAAATTCGACATCCACGTCATCGATACTCCCAGGGAAAGGTATTTTAACTATTTTTTATGTTTTTGTAGAAGAGCTCGACCTATTCTGAAAAAAATCGTATGAAAATATTAAATATTGCGACTTCTCATTCAGACCATTTAATCATCGTATCTTATAGATACGGTGATTAGATGGTTTTATAATTGCAATTGAAAACAACTAATAATGATACACAAACTTTTCTCTTCGGAGTGTCGATATATTTATCTAGTTGGAAAATATTCCAAGTTTGACTGCATTACAAACACTCTTACTCCATCCCCGCAACATGCAATCTCCGAACTTACTTAAGCTTGCATTTTAATGGAAAATTTCTGCGGAAAATATGAAAAAAATCGATTTAGTTATTGTCTATTGTTATTTTGATGTAACATTTGGCTTTCATTTTTATAAAAGCTCAGTAAAATGAGATCCTTGGATTTTGTAATATATGTAACTTAAAATTAGGGCAATTTTTTTAATAACTGACCAGCAAATCATGTAGACTTGCAGCACTTTTAATGTATAGATCCTTAAAACCAGTAACTATCGTAAAACATTTGATTTGCAAATGTGGAAATTACCCGATCAAAATGATTGCTTGAACGTAAACTTTAAGTCCAGTTGGTTTAGTTCTTTAGATATAGGATGATACTACTCTGGCCATCATCAGACACTTAGTCACACATGTGTAAGAACTGCCTGATAATATGAACGTTTGAATGTTAACGTAAAATCTCGAGCCATTATAGTTTTTTGCCCCATGAGCTACTACTCTAGTCATATTCAAATCCTTGCAGGTGTGGAAACTGCCTGATAAAACTGAACATTTGAACCCATAGTTGAAGTTGATAATTGCATCACTGACTGAAATATATTAATGAAAATTCAGGATCCCAGGACGTCCTGAGATCCTGAATTTAAACTATTCTGAATAATTTTTATGAGATATATTAATGGAATCGCCATTTTGGTAAAAATCAATCCATATTGAACATAAAATCAAATTCTAACATTTCCAATGTTAATTAATGTCTAAACATTTAGTGTATATGATTCTGATTATCACTGATTAGTTTTTTAGGAAACAAAATCTTATATTTCCAGAAAATACTTAGTAAAATAAACATGCTAATCGTCAATAATAATATTATAACATCTAATCATCAGTCAAACAAAAAAAGCGAGGAACGCTTAATTACCCAATTTTTTAATAATTTAATCAAATAGACTTTTAACAAAAAATCTGTGATTAGCAACTGGATCCGATAATTTGTTTCACTCTCCCGTTTTCAACGGACGTCGGTTTTACTGTCTTTAAAGTTTTATAAATAATTTTCAGTCTTTCAGTACTTTACCAGTTGCTTCAAATAATTGGAACTCTTTTTTAATATTCCTCATTTTTTTACAAGAACTCGGCTACTTCTTTTTTGATTTATTAGACTACCTGTTCCATTTAACTTTGAAACGACTCATCGAGTTCATTGTATGCCGTGGAGCTATTGGTACTGGGTTCAGCGTCTATTATTTACAAACTACTTTAGAACTTTGCGTTGTGGTGTATTGTGGTAATTGGTAAATATTTTAACAAATATATAATCCGTTATTATCTTCTTTCATCTCTATGAACTTTCTATGTTTTGAAAGCCCGTGACACTAGATAGCCATTTACCAAAAAAATTTCAGTAAAATATCCATTATTGCTTTGACTACGAGTAATGAAGAATTTAGTCAATCAAAAGCTTCTATATCTATCAACACTAGAATGCAGTGAAGTTTATTCTTAAATTCTTCTTTAACACATTTTTCTTTTTTTACCCAATTTCTCTACACAATTTCACTAAAAGTCGGGTACAAAAATGTTTTGAACTTTTTGGGAGTGTCTGTTAAGCTCTGTAGTATTCAACCCTTTTAAGAAATATGTTATATATATATATATATGTATATATATATACATATATATATATATATATATATATATATATATATATATATGAAACTATGTAACAATTACGATAATCAATAATTATTGCTCCGTCTTTAAATTTTACGAAGTATCATTATCACATTACATCATTTTAAATAACCAATGTCATCCAATGTCCTAAAACAAATCTTAAATATTTCTTTAAACTTAAAAGATATAGACGTCGTCTCCATAAGAGTTTAGAAATAACAACACTCGAATCGAAAGTCTGACAACGGCTGACTGCCACCCAGGATTTTGGAAAAGAGTTCATGCTGACAAATTTCACTGATCTTATAAACAAACGTCACTAAATAATAATATCGCAGCCAGTGTATTTTTAGTATACTCACCGAATAAATTACGTATGTACGAGTATCAAGTAACTATTCGTTAAGCTAAAAGATGGCAATGGTAATAAAGCTTATTATGATCTTTTGTAAATAAAATTTGTACACCACGATAACAACGACGGTGTTTCGAATATCAACCCGAAATCCCGGCACATAAAACAACGAGACGAGACTTCGAGATACGAGACTCCTGAGACCAAAACTCTAATAATAAGCTTAAAATACGATTCCGATCCTATTATTAAGCGTAAAATGCAATTCCGATACGGTGCGATCAACACTAACTTTTTCTTGAATATCGACTTTCTTTGAAGCTTGCCCAATTAAATATTTAAATGAACGGTAAATTAATTTATATTATAATATTAACAATAACAAAACGTCAATACTTAAACCTTTTACCATTAAACTTTTAGTATATGTAAATGCTCCACGAGATAGTCATTACATTTTGTCTGAAAATTAAGCCGCAACGCGGTTCTTCAAGTAACTTTGTTTTCTACGCTATCACCTTACATTCTTCGAATATTTTCTATCGCATTAATTAGTTTTTATAGGCAAAAATGTGTAATGAGATATTTGTAAATTGTTTTATAATTCATTTCTGATATCGATAAAAGACAATTTCGCTATAATTTTAGAAAACATTTCGTGTATGAACTCGTTCATTAATTAGCCGGTGACATATCTATAAAAATTGCCGTTAAGTAACAATATTACGATTCATTGACCTACAAAATAATTTAGTTACGCTGAATATTAAAGACAGGTTATTCTTTTAATGCTGGAAATTCTATTAAGAAAGTGGACTGTAATATAATTATTATAATTATTCAAAGTAGTACTCTTCCGTTGATAATGGGCAGGTTTTGCTTTGACGATTGCCCGTTTTGTTCAAGTTTTCCCAAAATTATTTAGCAACGGGCTTTCCGTTCTACTTATATCAACATATTGATTACGAATTAACGATGATAACGTATTTTAATGATGCCATTTGAGCGGTTTTTAATTGTATAACTAATTTTCATTAATTCAAAGACTATCTCATTTATTCAATTTTATTTTTCTCTTTAGGGGAGGAATGATGGTGAAATTCACATTTAAAATCATTAAAGTTCTATTGCGTTACTATTTATTTTTTACCAATTTAAAATATTGCACTTATAATATATTGAAAGTATCAATATAATAAAAGGAGAAAAATTCAAGAAAAATGCCAATATGCTTTACCGATCTGTATTTCTTAGAAAGTGAATTATTATCGTAATTTTTTATTATTAGTGTTGATATTATTGCTATATACAAATAAAACACCTATATACTAGGGTACAGAACATATTTATTTTTGGTCATAAATAAATCAATTATAGATTTTATATCAGATTTCTTCAGTGATAAATATTTTAATTATAATTTTTCTCATAGCTGGGAATTATGTAAAGCTAAGATTCAATATTCTATATGAGTATTATTGCCCCTGATTTCCTAGGCATGGATATTTGGAAAACGTTATTAAATTAACTTTACTATTAATACATCTAACACCATATGATAGGCGAACAAATAACCAGACTCGGAAACAACCAGAAACAAGCACAAATAATATTTCTGTATTATGTTACTTTTATTAGGTTTCTCTCATATTTCTAAATCTTTCTTTTCAAATTTCTTTGATTTTCAGACGTGCTGAACATACGATTTTATTACATGTTATTATTAACTCTGAGATTATTTAACTCTGAAATATCAATAACTCTTAATTTTTTTTAATTTAATTGACTTTTTTTTAAATATGGTGAAATGAATATTTTCGTATTTTTTATATTTAATAGTTTTTCATGGTGACTTAGTTATATCGTTCTATTCTTATTTTTTTTTAAACTTATGCAGACTCATAAAATTCTTCTACGAAGAGCTTTTCTCAGATGTTTCAAAAAACAATATAGTTTCAAATATCTCGCTTCCTATTTTTAAGTTTTGTGTACTTCACGTCATTTATTTTTATTTACATTTTGAACATTATTTTCCCAAAATAATTTCAGGTATATCTTGTTTCCGCCTTTGGTGCCAATCAATATTTGAAATGATAAATATTTATCTCGTATCTGAGTTTAGGGTTAGCATATATTTGCAGCAATTTTCACCTTTTCCCAAAGTCCATGTATTTAATTCCACGACTTTTACTTTTTTTTCTAATTTAAAAAAAATATTTTGTTTGTAAATAGAATATGTTTTTCCTTGCCTGTCTTCTCTTTTTCCAGTTCTACAAAATAATATACCTTCCTCTGTTTTTGACTATTATTACTATTGTATAAACTTTAATACTAAATGATCATTCGATCGCTTTCTTGTTCACAAGTACTATCAATTTCTCTCAAATACGTCAGGTTTCGTACTTGAACTCGTTTTTGAGCCTTAATTTTAAAATATATGCGTAATAATCTATCAGCCAAGATGCACAGGCATAATATTAAAACTCACATAACACACAATTTCTTATCGACAAGGAATCTTGAAAAATTTCGTTATGGATGTATATTTTTCAAATGTTAGACATAAATTTAAATAGATAAAAAAAGTAAAAACCCATAACATACTACCTATGCTTATGGTAAAAAATAATATAAAGCGTGTATACACCAGTCTCTCACAGAAAAAGTCTAAAAGCTTCGACTATATTAAAATTGATTAATGCTGAAGATGAAAACAAAATGATACCAAAACAAATAACAAGATAACAAGTATTCTATATTTGTAAAATCAAAACAAACATGAAGCCGCATGGATCATATAAAATTAATTGGATTCGTCCCTCCTAACGACGTCCGATCAGTCACCGGTAAATGTGCTCGAACTTATGAAAAGCGGCAGCTGAACCAAACTCATTTGGCTTGCGTCGCAAACCATTTTTCAGATTGGATTCTCGAGAAATTCCATTTTTCAGAAGTTTCACTTTCCATAATATCTAGTGTTAGCTCTCATATAATTTTATCGTCAGACTTCTGTTGGATATATAATCATAGAGCATCAAGTGTACACTCTCATTCCATATGGATGATAGTTGAATGAGTATATCTTGTAGTACAATGTTACACGTTGAAGCCCAGCATTACTAAAAAAAAATATCAAGCAGAATCATGATGTGCGATAATTGAAATGGCTTAATAGTTTTGTGTGTATTCAATTTTAGGGCATTTTTCTAGAAAATTTATAAAAAATGGTGTCATTCGTCAAAGGTCCTCAAAATTCCTCCAATAAAACTTATATTCACTTTATTTTGTTTATTTTTTGTGTAAAATAGAGGCTCATTTAACACAATTTACGTTTAGAGATTTAAAAAAAAGTAATCTTTCTCTTCTTCCTGGGTTTCTAAAAGTTTACTGTGCAGTACCTTATTTGGCATTTGGTGAAGAACCTTCATAGCTCGATTTGTATAATATCTGTGTTTAACTTTATGATAATTATTTTTAATTTGAGTTTATTATATCTAACATTATTTACGTCAATAATTTTGAACATAATTAAACTTTAAAAATCGTTCCTGACAAGGGTATTTAACATAATATTATCGTAGAGTATTTAGTAATGGCAACGTCCGCTATAGAAAAGGAAAGAAAAAGGACTCTCTTGAGTTATATAGAAGGATTATTTTGTAGAAATTTAAACTTTGTCAGAACGATATTTTTTTGTATTCTCTCTAATTTAAAGCTTATTTCTACCTGAATAATTTGTGGCTTGAAATAATATGAAAATACAATTTAGCAAGTAAAAATTAATTTTTAATATGTTAAAAAGGTGTTATACCTTTTTAATCGAGCGGTTGAATTTATTATTTACAAAAATATAACTGTTAATATAACTTACTTGTTTTTTAAACTCATTTATTTGTTTACTATATAAAATATTGATTTATAAGAGGATGAGTGACGCTTAAAATGTTTTCTTATGAGTTTAAAGTGTTCGGTTCTAGTTAACGAAAAAAATAAAACTAAGGTTGTAGTTGTCTTTACGGAGTATTAAAGTAGAAGCCAAAATTAACTCTGTCCCAAAGTCGCTTATTTTTTCGGATAATACTAAGTAAACTTAAATAAATATATTGCTAGTAGATAAATATTAGATATTAGAAGCAGAGCAAAAGCGAAAGACAATATGCTTTCAACTAATATTATAATAGTATCTTTTTTTCAAAACCACAAATACCAAATATATTTTTTTCAAAATCAGCTATTTTATTATATTTATGTAATAGGTGACAAATTTTATTACTATAAATATTTTGCTAATTAAACAAATTTCGTTGATCAAAAAAAAACATTCCTCCGTGACAATAGAGCCAGAAATCTGAATCTCATTATGATAATTGCTTGATTTGTTGCATTTTCTTTCATTTTGCGATTGACACCTGAATTCCCCGCAGTATGTGGCATTCACTTTATATTAAATATCGATTAAGTATATTAAAATAATATGTTAATTACAATAAGAAGATGTAACAGTATAATAAGTCAGTTGGTAATATGTATTTCATAAAAAAATTTCATTGCGGAAATAAATATGCAAGCAAGACTATAGTATTTTCATTTAATATAAAAATAAAAAAGCCTTTTATTTCTTCCAAAATTGTTAGTTTACAAAGTTAATTTGTTTTGTTAGTACTTATTGAAAAAAGATAATCTGTAGTTTATTATATAGTAGTTAGTAATTGTAATTACAGTTTAAAATATAAATATGTTAGAAAAATTATATTAAAGTATTATAGGTACAAAATTATTCTGAAAGAACCCCTCTACAGGTAAAGGCCTCCTCCAAATGAAGTCTTTGTGTGCTAGTTCTATTGCCTTATTTACTGTTGAATAAAAGTTATCGATTTCATCATTTCTTGCCTGTGCAGTAGGAGCGTAGACTTGAATAAATGATAAGCTAGTACTTTCGAATTTCAAGTTCAATATGGCTACTCTTTCAGAAAGGCCGAGGTAGCTTTCTATATTATTTTTAAGATAGTATTTAACTATAAAACCTATGCCATATCTACCAGGTGTGTGACCTGTATAGCAGAAAATAAATTTTTGTTCATACTCTTCGCTTTTATTTCCCATACGTCGTGTTTCAGCTAATCCTAATATGTCGTATTTAATATCTCTAAGAGCTTCGTTTAGTTCTATCAAACGTTCGTATGAAGAAAGTGTTTTAATGTTGTATGTCATAATTTATAACGTTTTTTGTGAGGCTGTTACATTTATCGAAGGGTTATTTGGAGGGTTTTGGTCGTGATCCTCCACGGTGACCAGCCGGCTTGGAGGATGTATTTGGTTTTTTGATAGTGGTTGTTGTATGTCGGCGTTGCGAGAGGGGGGTGGCAATTGCTATTTATTTATGTTGTTATTTTGTTGTAGATCTGACGGGTTGTTCGTATTGTTATTAATCAAATAATTCAGCATGCCTGGTTTTAAAACACCTTCCAATAGGCTTGAAGTTCTTCTTAATCGTGTTTGTGATTTATTTTTCTTACTAGCCTGTGTATTTGTTTTTGTTCCGGCTCCCTTTGTGGTACTGTTTTCAGGCGTAGTTGAGAGCATTCTTTTGTTATTGACAGCCGTTTTGTTTTTTTCAATTATGACAAGCTTGTCGTATTTTATTTTTACAAGGTTACCCTTTTCCTTTTCAACTCTAGCTTGTTCCTGAAGTTCTCTCCTCTTCTCTAAAATATTTTGTGGGAAATCTTCCGTTATGTAGAAACCGGTATTTTTCAGTGCAATTCTATTTTTAAACAAATCAATTTTGGTGCCCAGTGTACTAATGGTGACAATTATTGGTCTAGGTCTTTCACCTTTCTTGCCTATTCTTCTAACTTCTTGGATGTTCCAGCGATCCAGTTCTTGAGAGAAATGTTTTTTGATAAAGTTCACTATTATATTTTCTAGGTTTGAGTATGATGTTTCCGTTTCTTTTATTCCGAAAAAGACTATGTTATTTTTCCTTGCCTGTTTTTCTAGAAAATACAGTCGGTTTTCTTGGTTTTCACATTTTTCCCTTAGATGTTCATATTTTTCATTAAATAGTTGAAGTTTGTCTTCTAAAATGCAGTTTATATTTTGTGTAACTTTCTCCGTCACTTTTTCCCCACTTCTCTCAATAGCAGTTTTCTGTTCGTCTAATTCTCTTCGAATTTTCCGAAGCTCGTGTATAATTTCCTCCATTTGTTGGACTTTCTAGGCCGCTTTAAAGTTGTACTTAAATACAAGATTGATTGTTTTGATACTACTAGCGCCCTCTTGCTTACCTATTCCGACTTACTAAGATGACAGCTAGCTCTTTGACTTTGACGGACAGATCGAAGATGGTTCGGATTTATGCTAGTGATACGGGTAACTCTCCACAGATGGCGCTATGCGTAACTCGCTAATTTTTGCAAGTCACTTCTTGTTATTGGAAAAATATTATTTTATTACACTTTTATGTTTAAAAACAATTGTTGAGATTATGAAAGTTCACAATTTCATCAGTTTTAGTTTGTTTTTCACTTCAGATGCATAAAGTATGGGGATATATCCATATAAAATACATTCACTATTAATGTTCACAGTCGAGTCATTTACACTGATTACATAGTTTTAGCCGATTATTAGATGTTATCCACAATGTATGATGTAGATCACTTGTTTATTTATTCACTTTTGTCTTTTTCACTAATTAAATGCACTTATTTTAATTTTTAGATCACTATTAATACGGAGCCGGAGTGAACATTGGCACTGCCGCGCCTACCCTCCCTTATATAGTATTTTCATTTACAGAAATACAAATAAATTTTAAGTGATTGTATATTTATATACTCCGAATATAAGGATCTAGCAACTCTTCCATATAATTCTTTGAGTTTTATTTACGTCGCAATAAAATTGTATATAAATTATATAAATATAGTAAATTCAAACTGTTGACGCATTGTTTAGAGCTCTTTTTTGTGTTCTTTGATAAACGATTTGTAGGCGGTTTTGAGGTAGAGTTTATTAAAAATGGCTATTATATTATTATATATAAGATCCTGACCAGCATAAATCTTTATTTTGGTAATAAAGGATTTCTAACTTTTTTTTAAAAGCAAACATGATTTTAAAGAGTATTTTGGCACATTTTTAATATGCAAATTTACAGTAATTTTTTAATAATAAATATCGGTATTTATTTCTACCACTCTTTAATATTCTTCTCATGAATGCCTATACTTTTGTCATTTTATAACAGGTACAACATTTTCCTTTTGCTGTTAACTTATGTTTCTTAAGCAAAAAAAAGGAAAATAAAATGATAAATGAAAATAGTTTTCAAAAAAAGGAAATTTGTGAATTCACAAATTTCCTAAGACTTATTCATTTAATGAAATGTTATAGTTCAACCGTCTATCGGAATCAGATATTCAGGAAATTATTAATACTAATCACTGATTTATATTTTCTATAAGCACATCAGATTATTAACAAATGAGGAAATATTAGGTCTAAATAATCATCTGTATAAATAGATTTCCTCGTGGAGTAAAAGCTTGATATATATTAAGGAATAGGACTATAGCAAAAAAATACGCTTGGTGAATACTACATATGTCATTTTCACACGTAGGTGTATGCTGAAAAAGGAATTTGGATTTTATATTCTGTGAATAAATTTCTTGTAAACGATATATACAGATTTGTATGTTTCATTTGTTCGAGTATAATGTCACGAAAAGTATAATTCCAACATAATGAGCAACATCCAAATCAGATGGCATGATATGAGATATTTATCACTCATTATTCCCTAAACAAATTCTTTCTACGCTTGAATTTAAAAAGTATTCCATTCGTTACTGACAAACGGCCTGTGCCTTTAAACCTGCCACCTCCCGTGACAAAGTGGATCGTACTTATTGCAGTTTATCAAATAAAATAATCCACCACGACTAATGAAACGCGACCTGTTCGTTTTGTTGACATTTTCTCTGTTATTTTACGATGGACTTCTGAAGTGCTCGCTGCTCTCGTGTTGAAAATAGACATATTATATTGTAGTAATAAACGGATTATGTATGCGTAATAATATACAAATCCAGTTGTAATACGTAATATCTGAATGAGTTTAATGACAAATCTTATTTAATTTTTAATAAACAATATCTATTATACATGTCATATGTATAAATCAGAATGAACTGAAAAAGAAACTTGGGTTCAAAATACCATGAATAACTTTAAAATATAAGTTACGTAGATTGATTTAATTCATAGACTATGAGATATTCAGTCACAGGTATTTTGGACAAGTTAACAAATTCAAAGTATTATAAGATGCTTGTAAAAATTGGTAAATTGTGCGAAATTGAAGTTTTTGAGTTAACCGAATAAAAGTTTTCTGGGAATTTTTCTACACAAATTTTTGTCAATATGTAATTAGATGATAATCTATTATAGAACCATTGAAATTATATTTATATAAGATTAAACAATAGCAGAACTTGCAGTCATGGAATTCAGTACTCAATTAAGCATGTATAAACATTAAAGTTTACGTGGCATATTTCTTAAATTAATTTATAAACATTAATATTATTTTTCACGACGTGATTATATTACCTAACATATTTTTTACTGTCGTAAAACTACCTCGGATATTTCAAAACTATCAAAATTTGGAACCATCGTTATTGGTTTCCGGCTTACTTTAAATGATCTTTTTTGCATAATGTTGACTTTTGCAGTTTTTAAGAAGTACATATATCTTTTGTGAACATTTTTGACAAAATTACCAGAGTTGTCTTAAATATTTGGAATGCTAATAAGTCGCTCTTCCATTTGATATATGTATAACAGGTAATCTTCAGCCTGTTTCCGTCCACTGCTGTACATCGACCTCTCTAAATGCATATTTCATTCCAACAAGCATATATAACTCTTGACGGCGTGACTCTCCGCCATGTCAAAGCTACGATTTCTGATCGCTAATTATAAGGTTATTACCTCCAATAATTTATTCAACACAAGAAATTAAAAAAACGAGTAATTTATTTTCTTCTTCTTAAATCTTGACTTATGAACTTATATACACATATATATGTATAACATAGAACGTAAAGATATTGTCGATTAGAAATTGTTAATGTTAGTAAATTTTTCCTTTTATCATCAATTTGGTTAGATTGATGTTACTTCAAAGTTTGATGTCCAATACTCTTATCTTTGCCCATGGTTACAATCACCCGGTTAACAGTTAACCCTAATAGCTAAGCTGTACGTAGATAAAACTTTTAAACATAAATAACCTCTCCGTGATAATTTAATGCGAGCTTGTGAACTCAGCAACAATTAAGAGGCGCCCCTGACCTCGCACTCAGAGAATTAACGTAAAGTTGAAAAGTTCAAATTGAAATTGTTGTAACTAAAATTTATACCGTTGTATTAAACGGTTGAGTTAAAGTCGACGGTACCTGGCTCGTGCAATAGTATACTTGTTTACTAAGTACACAATAAAACATTTATGTGTATCTAAATGTGTACAGAACCCTCTTCGTATTAGTTCTACTCCGTTTTCACTCGTTATTTGTTTTTAATTATAATGTGAAAAGAAAGAAATTTAGTTTAAATAAATATAATGACAAAAACTATAGCCAATAAATTTATTGTGATAAATATTATGGGACGGCTACAAAATTAGAATGCTTATTGCGCCCAAGATGAAACTTTGAGCAAAGGAAGTTTAAATGGTGACTATGCAAAAGCTTACGATCACGATTGTCTTTGAAAATTTGAATGAGACTCTGGGGGCGGTCTCGCCTCCGGTGCAAATTTCACATACTTTCCTAACTCAAACCGCTGAATTTAACTATAATAGGTTTCTCGAAAAAATTTTGGTAATACAACAATTCCGTAAAATAATTATTGTTTGTGACATTTAGCGTAAAATTCGAATACATATAATTAACGCCAAATTGAAGAATTTTATTTTCTTTCTCTGGTTTAAATTGGTTGCCCCCTTTAAAGTTATTACCAAGCTCAGTCATCCACTTGATGTATAGGATATTAATAAATGGCCAGTTTGAATATATTAACAGTAAAAAAAATATATTAGCATAATAAATAGCCAAGCGGATTTAGTTATAAACATTGAATAAAATATGTTTACAGAATTAGCCCAGTATCAAAAAAAAATTGGTTTGAATGAAAATACCTACATATTATGATTAAACCACGATAAACTAAATATTAAATTATGAAGAAAATCGCAACAGAATATTTTTTATTTAATGATTATTAGGTATTTAAGTAAAATTATTTAAACTTGATATCACGATATTTATAAAAAAATAAGCAATGGTTAATGACATAATTTACAGAAGGCTTAATTTATTTAATAACATAAATTTGATTGTGGTGTAGCTGGAGAGGCGACCACAAGTATAGTTTTTTTTTTTTTAAATTACACCCAATGCACAAAAAAATTATTTTTACTATTAAACCACAATTTTAATGGATATTTCCATTTAAAATATTTGTCCTGTAAATTCCAACAAAATCTAAAAGGAATGGAGCGATGATATACAATTTGTAATACCATAGTAATTTGTAATACCAAATAATCATATGCAATTTGTAATACCATAGTACTTAAACAAAT
Source organism: Druceiella hillmani (assembly GCA_039881145.1). Taxonomy (NCBI): domain Eukaryota; kingdom Metazoa; phylum Arthropoda; class Insecta; order Lepidoptera; family Hepialidae; genus Druceiella; species Druceiella hillmani. Next base: position 1,710,103 of record JAYKKI010000110.1, on the reverse strand, counting down.
TATAACAAATTATTTTATCAATTCCTTTTTCAACAAACTGTTCAAACTCGTTAGACCGATATTTATTTTCAAATTCCTTCTATCTTTTGAAACGTGAACGCGAAATTTCGAAACAGCTGAACGTACTCTATGTTAACATCGCACGCTAAAATGTCGCATGCTTACATTTATTCTTCATTTGATGCGTTCACGCCATGCAGTGATATAGTGTATAGAATTTACATTGGAACTAAGCTTTTCGTCGTCGTCTGATTACGATTCCCAAAGGCAATCCTGGTGCTTGTGTTTAGTCACAATATATACTCTTTTCCTGAAAACTTCATCATGTCAAAAATGATATAAGCAACTTTGCTGATATCATGTGGGCATATGGGAAAACTGTCGACGAACAACCAAGCCATCTATAACAATAGTTTGGAACAAGATTGAAATGGAAAATTTATGGATTAAATAAACAGGCGGTAGCTAAATCATAATTTAAAAAAATGCAATAGTTAAATTTGCGAATATTTGATTAAAAGCATCAAGTAAATTACTTTGTAAAGAAATGTACAGATTAACTTATTACTTTCCTAACTTATTTGCCATTATGTTCCACTGCACAATTTTTAATTGCAATGTTCTAAATATCATAAGGCTTTTTGATCACTTGCATAATTTACAAAGGAAAAATTGGTTTAACGAAATTGTTGCTTTTAATCTTATGATACTTTAATATGCATTAAAACTGTTTCAGAAGTTATAATAAAAGCTTTTAAATAATTGATCATATAGACACTTTTTATATCATGGAAACATTTTTAGATTTTTTCACCCCATCTGTATCTGGTAACAATGGGTCGTTTTAGTTCTAACTTTGCCATCAAATCACGGAATAAAATAATTTATCTGAGTAATGATTTTAAGAAATTACAATAATTTCAGGTTTTCCCTGTTATTCCAGCTGCCATATTTTATTCCATTAAGTAAAAGGTAGTCATTATGGTTAGGTACCTAAAATTATTTTGTACTTTTATATGTGATAAGATTAAGAAAAATAAGCTAGGCTTATTAAAAAAATTAGTTTGTTTTCAAAAATTTGTTTCAAACCATGACCGAAATTCACAATTATGAATTGGAATTTTTGCCATAACCTCTACCCCTAATTTATCTAATCTGATACCATCTATTATTCACTTATTTGTCAATATAAGAAAATATTTTGGGTGAACAGAAATTTACGTCAAATGAAGAGGTTAAAATGTGGTGTAATTATTGTAGGAAGTGACTTAGATGGCGAATATATGTAAAGTAGCTTGGTAAATAACAGAATTTATGTTCATATTCAGAACGAAATTTTCGTGAACTGGTCTTGCGTAATTGAAAATTACCAATAAATCAGCAATATACTGGTTTAAAAATGTATTCGATTCATTTAGCCGTTCAAAATATATTTTTACCAAACGTGTTTTTTAATATCCTAAAGAGAAAAAGCCTGCTAAAATTTATCTAAGATATTTTTTGTATCTTAATATATTTTTATTTTGTTGCCCAAATATATTAATATAGATTATTAACATTTTTAATACCAGTGTTGTCACCAGATGTGTCAAGATTTTTAATACTAGTGTTTTTAAAGGTAATTCTGTTGCAATATTGTTTAGAAAATAAAAACGATAATTAAAATTATTTTATAGTGACTGTAAAGTAATTCGGATAAAAAAATTGTATCTCATTTATAAGGATTGGAAAATCTATGATCTTAAAATTTTAAATAATCTATTTCTGTAGACACATTCTTAATTCAAATTGACTAAATAAACGCATAAAAAAGATTTCCACATTTTTCGGAAAGCACTTTATTAAAAAGCAATTAAAGTGTAAATTTTTTAAATTTTTGTTTGTTAATTAATTTTTATCACTTTGTGTCTAAGAATTTCGAAAAATGTAAAAGATCTGGGTTTAATAACTTTCGAAAATTATACCTACGCAATAAGAGGAAATTAGATTAATATTTCAATTTGAACCTCAATAGAAAAAGAAAAACGTTTACTTGTCAAGAAGGAGGATCGTTCTTTCGCACTAGACTGTAGCCCCACGTCCGCAGCAGCCTAAATTAGTATTTTGGTTTCAAATTATAAACGTCTGCGGTATTTTAGTGAAGTACTCAACTTACCTGTAATTGGCGTAATTATATCCTGCGCCACCCTCCGCGACTCCGTTATTTACAATTCTCTCTCATCTCGAACGGAAACTTTCCTCACCGGCAAGTTATTGTACAACTTTGGGGCGGCCCCGCCCGAGTTTAACAAAGTTAAAGTAACAATTAGTATTTTGTGAGATCGCAACTTATTTATTCGTATAATATGAGTATATAGAAGTGTTGATAATGTTACGATTTTTGTACTCATACCACATGCATAAAATTAAAAAAATATATTCCTGTTTTATTAAAGTTTATGTAACTTGAAACAATGTACATGATGATCTTTCTAGTGTGAGTCCGACTTACACTTGTCAGTAATTATTAAGTATTAATAATCAGTTTTAATTTTGATAAGTATTGTAGAATATCTTACAATATTTTTAACAAACTATCGGGACAATACAACACGTGGTTTTATTTACACAACTTTCCACAGTATTGCCATTAAATTTTGCACCCAAAATACCAGTACTTATATTGAAGGCACACATATTCAAATATGCTTACGAAGCAGCACAGTTTCCGTAAGCGTATTTGGATTTTCTAATGATAATCTAATAAGACACGAGTAAGGTGTCATAAAATTGCTCTTTAGCAAAATCAGCGTACATAAATATTTTTTTATATTAGATTTTGATGGTATGTAAATATTAAGTATAATTGCATAATTTGAAACCGCTTTATCTCAGAAATATAATTCAAAAGAATATTTTTAACATTTGTTTCTTCATAATCGAAACCTACACAGTAGTAATTGAATAGTAGGTATAGCGTTACTGACGTCGAAATTAATATAATTGTTTCAAATAAATTTTTTAATTTTCTAGATAACGAAGAATTTGTTTTTAAAATTGAATCTTTTTAATAAATAAATAATAAGTCAAAATAGACTACTTTGACACAATTTAAAAAAAAAAAGGCAGATCTGCATTCAACTGTTTTTTTTATGGTTATTGACTAATATCTCTAACATTTATTAATTATTTAAATGAATTTTTACTCGCTCCGAGTGTGGTTTCACAAAAAATTGGAAGAAAACGGAAGATAATTTCAGTACTTATTTACAATATAAACACATTCAGCATCTCAGGACAGAATTAAAAATTACTTCCGTCATCACTTTTATGTTCGACTGTACTTATTTTTTCGCTTTAAGCATAATCTTGTCAGTATTCCAATTCCCTCGCTCGCATATTTATTTCTGTTTTTTCACTTCCAAAGTTTTCTTCCTCTTTCTTTTGACGAAAAAAATAACTTATTTTAATAAGACAAAAATTGTCACAATAATGTTTTTCGTCTTTTCTTGTAAGATGGCAGCCAATACTGATTTTTCACTTTAAAAGCTCAAATACATAGTTTCAAGTATTTTAATCATAGTTTTTCTCTAAATAAATATTTGTGCGTCTTAAATGCAGCAACTAAAAATGTTACCTAAACAATGGCCCACAACCCTATCAGTATTAAAATGATCATCTTGGTTTCATAACTATCAACATAAATACGTTTTCTTTAATTATTTTTTTTTATCCTTTGTAATTTTTAGCATGGGGAATATTGGCCAAATATGAAAAGTCTACTAAAACACTATACTAAACAAGACATTTACATGTGTGCGTCGGACGAGTCCGTGACTTAATAAAATATGGACTCAATATTTTGTTTCACAAATATTTTGTTCCGAATTATTGAAATACATAAGATTGAATTTTGTTTAAATGTACTGATTAAATTTCAAAATTAACTTGCAATAAACTGGATATAAGACTCTTTTAAGTCATTATTTGTGTATGCATGTCAGTGCGCGAGGACGTATGTACGTGCGTTCATGCAGCATCATAATTGTCGACAATTTAAATGTTGTTCATTGTATTATAAAAATATTAGAATAAGTAAATAAAATGAAGTTCTGCATGTTTGCGTGCGTACGTACGTGCCTTTGTGTGTGTACATATTGTAAAATAATAACAAATAATTTGACGAACTTTCTTAAAATCATCGTGCAGTTTATTAAAAAAATAAATTATTTTACAGGAGAGGATAACGTTGCTTTAAGACAGACTTTAATTACAATAGAAAGCGTAACTCTTTTTTCAATCACAAGGAAACTTCAATTTTATTTAACATAATATAGGATTTTAACCTACTAACAATCCATCTTAAAAATCACCATCGCCGTTTGACGTCGGTACATACTAACAAACGCTTTAAATTTGTATTCAAGGAGCAATAGATGCCTTTAAACCTACCTTTCGATAAGATTTTAATTTGAACTACTTGGCAATAATTAAACTTGGTTCAGTCACTGTTGCCTGATGAAATTTAAATTAGAGTATCTGTTTATTATATATTCGTTAGTAATTATCATTGTTATCTACATATCTTGCTTTGGTTATTTGGTCTACATATGGCGTTGGTATATTTGATATTTTTATACCATTGGTATAAAGAAGTTTATTAAATTCATACTCCATGATTCATCCATTTTTAATATATCTAAGGGTTTACAGCAATCCACTCTGCTAAACTCAAGTACATCGCACAAGTGTTGCCCATTTTCATAACTCGTCTCTAGTTTATTTCGTCTTTTTCACTCGCGTCATTGTGTTTGTGCAAGCAAAAACGGCACTACTAAAACTCACAAGTTCACTGAATAAAGACCGGCTATTTAGAGACGTCGGGGTTTACTTTGTATCATCTGTACCTTTACGTGCATATTGTGAAAAAAAAATATGCGCCGAGTGCTTGAAAAGATTGCTTCATTAAGTCTATTCTCAGACATGGGTATAATGGATAGAGAAGTTGTATTTTTTTTGCTTATTTATGCCATTACGTGCAAGGAATGAAGTAGGAACCAAATTTACTCCAATATTCATAGCACTGTTTGTTCCTTCACTACTCCAATCTTCACAGTACCAAGTTTTTGTTATTTCCGTATAATTAGCAGAATTAAAAAGAAATAATTTAATAGCAATCAATCAATATTGCAGAGACTTCAAATGTGTTTTACCTAATAATACGCAGAAACTTTTTTCCTATATTCTCTTATTTTAGGCCAATTTTACAAAAATGCAATTATCGCGGTTACCTTTACATTCAAGGTGGTTTCATTATATGTTAATCAAAAATTATAATGCATTTTTCAGACTCTTAAAGCAACATCTAATCTTGGATCGGATTACAATTTCAACAACAATATCTCAGCGAGAATCTAAGCCAATTAGGTAGTTAGTTGAATGAAATAAGTCCCTTTGTTTCAAAATGCCGACGGTTAAAAGTATAGCAAAATTCATTAAAATTCACCTTAAAACAAAAGCACCTAAATGACACGGAGCTGAAAAAAACTTTTAACATACTACAAATTTTACCTAATTTTATTCTATTACATATTGTGAAAAAAATAATCCATGGAGGAAGAAATCTATGGAGAGAATAATAAACAAATTTTACATAGAAAACTAATTCGTTGATAAAACACAATAAGGGGAATGGTGGAACATAAAGTCGCATAAAGAAATGTACGATTATAGCATTTAAACAATAATAAATACAATTTTTTGTAATGAAATTAATAAAGTCAACGCTAAATAAAGAAACCAGTTGAGTAAGAGGGATGTCAATATAATTCAATGTTTTTTTAATACATTGAATTTTCTTACGAATTTCTATATTTTGTAACATTTTCCATAAATAATTATATTTTTTTAGTCTAAAATTTTACATAAAATTTAATTTTTTATGGCTGAGTAAATTCCATTTCATTTAGTTGTGTAACTTGCTAGTGGAAAATTTTTATTGTCTTCTTCAACAAAAACAGCTCACATTTCTATTTTTGCAAAAATACGAGAAGTATGCGTAAATATATAATTCCGTCAGGGATAAAAATATATTTAAATATTTTAATAAACGGTTTTAACTGTTTTAGAACACAAAGGGTGAATTTAGTACAATTAATATTTTTGGCAATAAATTAAACGGATTCACATAATGTTTCAATATAGGATGAAAAATGTTTATTCCGTCGTTGATTCAAATATATATTTATATATATATATATATATATATATATATATATATATATATATATATATATATATATATGACATGTCACTGAAAATCCCATCCGCCCATTTTTATGTTAAACTTTGCGATCATTTAAAGCAACGAGATGGATGTAGGTAAACGGACGTTTCTGTAGCTTTCAAAATTATCGATTAGTTCATATAAAATATGAAATAAGTTTAAAGGTTTTGTAGAATTCTGATATATCACTGTGAAAACTTTCCACATTATGTAGAGTTAATAACTCTGTAAGTGATTCGTGACCATTGGATTGTTTATAAATTAAACAAACTAATGGACAAAAACACAAAATATATGTATATATACATACACACACACACACACACACACATATATATATATATATATATATATATATATATATATGTAATATATATATTGATGGAACACAAAACAATACTCAAATCAAAATAAGTGTATTTGATAGAGGAGAAGCATTTTTTATAAACTCCAATGACGTCAAAATATAACCAAATTTTTACGCCAATACACGTCATGTGTTGGCGTAAAAAAATTGTGTCAAGAATTGACAAACTTTCCACATGCGACACGTGGAAACATACCCACTCCTTAAATTTTTCCTCCATGCTAACGTCACACTAATCTCTATGTCATTATGTAAGCCCATGATTCAGTACAACGACATTTCATTTTGATAAATATTTTAGTTTAAATAGTAACCTTGAATTAATATTTTAGTGTATTCATTAACCGAAATCTCACTAATTAATTCACTAATATTATTTTTGCTTGTATGTTGTACGCCATCTGAACTGTATATGTAGCCAATATTATACAAAGTAAATTGACCTCCGATTAAGTTTTGTTTTAGCAAAGAAATTAGAATTAAACCAATAAAATGAATTTTATTGAAAGAACTGAATGGGTTTCTGTAAAAAGTTAACGTTGTATTATAGCACAAAAACATCTTTTCACCATTTTTTTTTGCAAATAAATATGTTCGAAACAATATTGGATTTATGAAAAATTTAAATGGAAAACATTTATTCCCCGAACAGTTAACAAAACAGAAAAAAATTACGAAATTTTCCTTTTCGGATCGTGTTCCTATTAGAGTTTTTTTTATTATATTTTCAATTACTTTCATTTATAACCCTCATGATAAGTTAGATGAATAAAATAGACTAAACTCGTGAAATTATAATTATGATGAAGTTCATGCTGTTATTGTACAAAGTATGCTACCACAATTTGCGCTTAAACCAACAACCTGTGTCCCCGATCCTCCATTGCCACTGAATGTACACAAGTTTACAGTCCATTTCATTTATAATCATGCGTAGCACTTAAATGCGATTTAACCGTGCGATCTACGTCAGCAAACAGATCGGCGAGTTATTCGATATTAAATTATGTTACTGAAGGAGGAGGAAATTAAACTAGATCTACTCAATCAAATAAAACACCCAGTGGAGCGTAACAATCTTTAGATGGTTCCATTAAAAGCTCAGTATTTAAGATACGGCGAGAGGCGATGTGTCTAATGAAAAACGTGTTTCTTAATATTAAATTTTATATGATATAATCGGTGTATTTTTAAAATTTATTTAAATATCAAGAATTAAATTCATATCTTTAAAAGATGTGTTTAAAAAAACCAAAATACTGATATAAATTCGACCAAAGTGAGAAATGATACCACGTTTTTGTTCCTTTACACGTGACCAAGTGTTAACCGAAGGTCATATTGAAATAATATATTCATCAGTACCAATTTCCGGAGTTGTTTTTAGGAATCTGCAATATTTTTAGCGAGTTATCCTTACAAAATTTTAAATTCAATCCATATCACCAGATTTTGTCTTGCGTTGAGTGTTTTAGTATTTATAAATCTAGAATAAAAACAAATCTCTTGACTAATAAGTATTGAAATATTTGATTTCATAATTTTATCAAGTAAATATTGATTACATTAAAAAAAAGAATAGAAACACCTAACGAACAAGAATAACGTCAATGGCGAGCTTCAGTTTGAAAAATAAAATTCGTAAATTTTCGAGGATTCCGCACTTATTTTCGTATTTCGGTCACCCCCTCATAGTTTCATAATTAACTTACATGATTGAAATTTGTCAAGTTAAGATAAAGATACCAATTAATATAAATATAAAACAATTATATTTTTATGGAACGTTTATAGGGATCGATATTTGCAATAGATGTGGTTTTGCAAAATTCACATAAAAGAAATGGATAAAGAAAGGGCCAGATTAACTTTTTTTTTATTTTAGTAACATCGATGTTATATAGGCGGTGACAAGTTAGTGAAGTTGCTGATATATTTACCTGTTGCACATTATACATATCGAACTTTAAATTAAAAAGAAAAGTTGTAAGTCTCCATTCTTAACTAAATTTAAAACGAAAAGTAAATTATATTACACACATATTTGCTGTGACAAGTAATATTATGTAACTCAAGTTAATAAAAACCTATTGCAAATAAAGTTGGGCAAGGAATTTTCATTATGGTTCGTTTGTCGCAACCAACAAAATTGTACATTTTCTGTATCTATATCCATAAATACTCCCTTATTAGTGACAGTTAAATAGCTTTAAAGTGCAACTGACAAATTTTAGGTAAATTAGGCAATTATATTTTTTTGATACGATGGGGTTTAATTGTTTTAGCTCACTTGTACTCTATAAAGTTTTATTCATTTTACGTTTTAGTAAATAGAAAAATTTAGTCAGAAAACAGTTTTTAAAAATTGAGCAGTTGTAATTCTGGCAGGAAAAAATCTTTGTTAGTAAAAATTTATTGCGAAGAAATCTGTTAGTTAGTTAGTATGTATATATATATATATATATATATATATATATATATATATATATATATAGTTTTGAATTCTGTGACTTATTTACTATTTACTACATTTTTCATGCATTTGTTAAAATTTGCTCATATTTTTACCACAGATGAATAACGACAATTATTCACCGTATAATAAAACTAAAAGTTTTCATATCTTTAGTTCAAAAATATGGTAACATTGTTAAAACATTTAGGCTTTAATCGATTATACAATACATAATTATTAAAAATCAAACGTCATCAACATATTAGCTTCATTAAGTTTCGTTAAAATTAAAAGAAAAGAAATTGCACTCCAAAGTATTAAACGTAAAACTATTAACATCGTAAGAATGAAAATTGTAATTATATGTGTATATTATCCTCTCAAAAATGAAGTTGGAAGAGTGCGAAGCGGAACACTAAACTCGAGCCACATCCTTCGAAAGTTGCCGCCATGGCATTTACAAGGGCGGAGTATGTGTTCTTTGTGCACATTATCATTCACATAGAATATATAAATTAGAAAGTTGAACTTATAAAATAATGGGTGAAAAAGTTTGGGCAAACCGGTTCGCCATTGAGTAAACTACGAACATATCGGCCAAGGACAATACAAAGGCATACAAATATGGAGCTTGTTTGCGTATCTGTTCACGAGAATGTCAACCTATAAATAAAGAAATTTCGCAGTGTTATGATACATAAGTATCATAACACTTTGCGAAATTTCTTTCTGTATATTATTTGTTCAAGTTAACGTTATAATTTCTGCAAGATAAAGTAAGTATAAACATTGAGAAAATTTGCTGGCATTACTGAGAAGATAAATTTTTGTAATTAAATGTTTTACAAACTTTTGATTACATTTTTTCCTATAAAATGTAACTTTTTACTTAATGTATTCCAATTATAAGGTATAGATAAATCTCGGATCAGAAGAATAATTAGTTCATGGTATTTTCCAAGATTTTTAAAGTCCACGCGGTAATTATAATATTGAGAGTTATCAGACCGAAAAATAAAGATACATAAGATATTATTAACATATCTAAGGCTATAGGTTGTTATAAAATTCCTTTTGATATCCACAGGAATTTTTAATATTGACAGTCAGTGCGATAATTATCAAAAATGTCATAAGTTTTAACTTTATTTTTTAAAGATTATTAATTAAAAAGATTAGATTATTTAAGCCTTTTTAATATCTTCTTTCGATACTACATAATTTTCTAGCATAATTAATACATTACAGAAAAAATCAGTTACAAATAACGAATTTGGACTTAAAATTTAGAAATTCGAAACAGCTGCTTCAATATGGCAACAAATTTCGGCTACTGTGATCAGATTCGACCAATAAGGGAAAAATAAAAAATAGGTATCTGAATATATTGTCGTTGACAATCCACAAATTAAGTGCCAAAATTGAAAATAACAAAACGGATATGGCGGAAAAATGTTGGTTATTGTGATTCGACTTGACTAAATATTGGTCTCTCGGAATATTGAAAGTCACCAATCATAAAATTCGGATCGAAATTCAGAACGACAAAATGGCGGCGCGAAATACAAGCTTGCAATTTTTTTTATTTCAATTTATTTTTGGGCAAAACTCTAATATATTCTTTTTATTTCTCCTATATTAGAGCAGTTAGTCATACTTAGCTAAGTTGACCTCATAAAAATCGCCTTAATTGATGAGGCATTTTTAATTTCCTTATACATATATATATATATATATATATATATTTGACATATGTGATTCTCTAACATTATAGTTGGCTCATGGCGCCACATTGGGCCATAATTTTTATTCGCTTTAAAATATATGTGGTTGGGGATATGTGAATCTATTGAGTACAATGTCGTAGTGTATTGCACTCATAATAACATTATACTAATATATTGCATGTGTAACGACATTACAGTTAATACTTGCGATATAGCCCTATCCATGCCTATTTAGAGTGAACAAAAATTATGGCCCCAATAGCGCCATGCGCAATTTATACTTTGTTATTTCGTGAATTGTGAATACTTTATTTCGATAACTCCTGTCAACTGAATTTATTTTCACATTTCGTATTATTTCCCCATATTTCACATTGTAATTTGGAGAAATTTTTAAATTTATATTAAATAAACCATAGCACGTTTACTGTCGATTACCGTTAAAAATTTAGATAACTTTTTCTACTCGATTGATACCCCCAGTAATTGGATGTTTTTGAGATCCTTTGAATTATTTCTTCAGTATATTCCAACGAAAGCATATGGTGACGTTCGTGAAAGTATTTAAATACACTATATATAAATATATATATATATATATATATATATATATATATATATATATATTACATCTTACTTGTATATATCTTGTACATCTTACTTGTATCATATTTGTTAATCGTCAGGCACTCTAAATTCTATCGATACAAAAACATATCACGCATTTTATCAACTTTTGAGAGAGTATTGCTTTTAAATTAAATTTATTTTCTAAACAATTAAGTTTAAATTAAAACATTTATTAGAATTTTTTCGAGAAAGTTTAAATCTTGTTAGTTGGTGTTAAAGATAGTAACGCTAGTAATACAATACCAAGAAAAAAAATATTAAAAAAAGGTACTGAAATAAGTGGCAATTTTATACTCGTGCTTTATTTGAATGAATTAAAATAACCATCCTCCCAGACTTATTATTTGTATGATAAAAGAATACGATTTTCTTGTCAATTTTAATTTCTTATTTGATTTCGGGGTTATCCCCTTTTAAATATTATTTTATTAACAGGCTTGTTTAAAGTGCCAATATTAAAGTTATCTCCAAACAATGCTGAAATATATTGCTCTGAAGAAGTTCCGAGTTCAAAACTTTAAAAGTAAATGTTCTTTCCCTAACATAGTGCTAAGTACATAAGTTTATTCATCGGTATTGTTTAAAACCGCAAACAGCCTTTTAGTATTAAAAGCAAAAGTTTGAGAAGCCCTAAATCTCCATGGCAAATTGAATCGAAAGTTTTGTACTGGGTGATAACTACCTCGAATCCAAAACGTCAGCACTGTAGTAAGTTTGAATCAAGTAAATACATTGTATGTCCGAACACTTTTTAATATTATAGTTGTAATTTTTTGGAGGAAATTTCGCCGGAAAAAAGAATAAGAAAATATTGTGTGCAAATAGTTTCTCAAATGGTTTTTCTGCGGCTTTTAATCAATTTTATTTCTATTTAGACACCAAATTGGCAATATATTTTATACGGGGTTTTGAGTTGGATCATTCATATAAACATTATTATTAGCACTTATCTCAACATCACCAAGTCACCGAAGGAAAAATAATATAAACACCAAGTTATGTGTTTTAAATATGAACATATCAATAATTTTTCTTCTAATGTATATCCTACATTAATATACCTTTTCACAGCTCAGTAATAGATTTTTCCTAAGAGGGAAGGAAACGTCAACGTTTGGTATACGAGGTTTTATATAGTTTATCGACACTGACCCTATAAAAACTCTTTAATGAACTTTTAGAATCAAACTTGAAGGGAATCTTTTTTACTTGTAAAGGTATCTTTATTCACATTTTTTGAGAAAATAAGACCAACATTCTGAAAGTTATTATATCAAAGGATTTATTGGAAAAACATGGTATTTATCTTTTTAAAATTGTGCATACAATTTGTGTAGATACTTTAGTAGAAATATTATACGAATTCACAAGAGATTTAACAATTTTTTTAAATATTAAATGTTTACTTTTTATTAAACCACGTCACTCTAACTACATGACAACAATAAAATTATGAATTTAATAAAACAAATTAAACTTTTTAAAAGCGGAAAAAATTTAAAATAATTTTTTTTCAATTAAATATACAAGTGTTTAACAAAAAAACAATTTTTGGACCGACTTTTGAATTAAGTAAATTTAAAACAAAAATGAAAAAAGTATTATGACTGGTAATGAGGCAAGTTGGATTAAAGGAAGAATTATATTCTGTCAAATAACTGGTATAGATGCATTAAAATAATATTCGCTTAGTTTCAATCATTCCTCTTTGTATTATCTTTTTACTTATGGATTTCCTCGATACTCAGTTATTTTCAATTTTTATTCAAAATTTTTTGCCTAGTAATAGTAATAATAGTAATAGTAGTCTTGCAATTAAATATCTGACATCCAAAAATAGTATAAAATTTATAAATTCTCTATACCTTTTACATTAGAAAAAATTGTTATTTTTGATTCTGAACTACGGTTTAATTATTTGTGGTAGATAAAGTTTAAACTGATTGTTCAAAACTTTTTTTATCTAACTTTATTTCTACCGTAAATACTCGTAGTCAAGGACGACCTTATGGTCTCTCATTGTATACATATATATATATATATATATATATATATGTATGTATATATATATATATATATATATGTATGTATATATATATATATATATATATATATATATGTATATATATATAGGTATTTCCATTAAGAAGGAATGGAATGGATGGAAGCATCTATGAAGTAAATATTGAAAATGTTTGCTTCATAGATTGAAGTTATTTTTCTTTTTAATATTAGGACCGATTGACATATATTTACGTAGTCGAATTTTACATTTTTTATTGTAACATAAAACAATGAAAAACTGAAACTAATCACCGTGAAGAACCTTTAAACTATACCGTGTAACATGCGAAAATTGCCGAAGTCAAACCTGTATTTGCATTAACATTGATAATAATACGCAGAATTGTCTGCTAAATATTTTTAAACTGAGACCATTAGTAGAAGTTACCCACAGTAAACCACAATCCTAAATAATATAGGACAGACATTTATTATTATATAAATCCGTTTATGTCAATACTATCGTAACAGATGGGACATACGTCTATCTTATATTACCCTGTTCTGTTCTAGTAAGTTAAAAATAAAAGCAGTCGCGCTCCTATTCAATCACTTGAACAAACAATGTCAAATAAAAACACATAGGGAAAAAAAATAGGAAGTAATTTACACAACAATTTCCGGGGAAAGAAAAGTGATATAAATAAAAATGTGGGTACTGGAATTAGGGGAGTTGTACGTTTGTTCTCTAACAATTGCTTAAAATGATTATGCAATAAATGATTGTGGTGGATCGAGGAATAAAACCTTATAAATGTATTTATTGTACTTAGTATAATATGAAATATGAATATGAAATTGGTAAGTATAAATGTATTTAAATTGCTGCCTAAAGGTGAAAATAAATGAGAAAATAACAGTTTCGTAAGCGTAAGCTTAACCACAGGCTAGATTAATAAGAAACATTAATAATGAAAGCAGGAGATAAAATTTAATGAAGACCAGAAACATATTTTGGCACAATATTTTACTTTGATTTAAATCTAATATCAAACTTAACAATTCTAATATTCTTTTCTGTTGATATTCGGATTCGGGTAAACTCTTTAATTCTATTTTGAAAATACCAGTTCAAAACATTTTATTTGTACCAAAATTCTGAAGGTAAAGTTGATACATCATTTCCTCTCCAAGTGCTTCTCTCAAACGGAATGAGATTTGTTTTATTCACCATCAGTAGTCCACTTTGTATAAAAAAGTATCAGGTAGCCTTGTATGTACCCGCGTTTTGCTTACAACGTGAAAGAAAATAAGACCACCTAAATCAACTTTGAGTGCGGTATATCAAGTTGAACGTGAGAAGAGACTGAATATCTTTTTATTTATTAAAAAAATATTTATTGTCATGATATTTCCAAGCAAGAGACTGAACAGTCAAAAGACAATAAATAAGAAAACCATAAATAACGCAGCAGAAAACCTTGATAAATATGATCAACAATATTCTATCCTAATTGCTATGCCTTTGGGATGCATCGTGTTTTCCTTCGGTTTGTTTGAAAATGAAACCGTCTTTATATTTCTGTAGATAAATCATTGAAATAATATGCAAAGTTCTGTAATTAATTTTCAATAAATATCAATTGCATAATTTCATTCCGAATATACAAAGGTAGATTTCCCAATAAAATAAAATTGTATTGTCATCGTCATATATATGTTTACACCTATGTACATTTGCTTCGTAGTGTCGATTTTGCTAAGCTGTATATGTGTAGTAAAGGAAGTCTGACTTGCACATCGATGTTTCGTATCTCAATTGGAGTGAAATTATTTTTGTATCATAAGTAAACTGATGTAGACTTCTTAGCGTCAAAGATGTTTAATAATTGATAAAATAAGATCTAATAAAATTAAGTTCAGTGACATATAAAAAAAAAACTAAGAAAACTATGCCATCTAAAATCCTTGTAAGAGTTTTCCTACAAACTTTCCTAAGCTAATAAAAATCCTGTTTTTTCCCAATTTCAGTGCCGTAGTTTCGGGTATGGGATTGGTATATTGGTTTGAATGTATTTTCCAATTTATGCTTTATTACTTTGTCAAATTTTAAGCTTTTGCGTCAAGCGGTTTTTTACTGTTTTCAGGTACGCAACATTGTAAAATGGTTTGTGTTGAAAATTCCACTTTAATGAATATAAAATTAAAAATAATTCAGTATTAGTAATTCATAATAGAAATTCATTCATGGGTAGGTAGATATATTAAACAAAACTTGAACAAAGTTTTCCAAATATAAAGTTTTCCTTTCAATTTTTTCACTTGCGGCATATGCTAAGTCAAAAATTAAGGTTTTCTTACTATGTTTCAATCTCAAAAATGAAGATAACAAATTATCATATTCTTGACGCTTTTACTTTACATTCAGAACCGAAGTATAATTTCTATGGAAATATGTACTTTCATATAAAAAAGCACATTCTATTGATTGTATCTACCTGTATATTAATAGACAATATTACTGTGAAAACTTTAAATTTTCAGCTATTTTTCGAGCATCGCGCTCATAGTAAATACAAGAACAGCGGATCCGTCCTCTCGTGAGATTTATGCGAGAAATTTGATGCAGGCAGAAAATAAATCAGCTTCATACGGACAAACGTATTTAATCCTTCCAGCGGTGCGACTGGAAATTGAAACTTTCATTTATACATATACGGTTACAGCGACAAAATTTTTTTTTTAAAATTTGTCCAAATAAACAATACCAGTTAATATATTTCAAAAATTACTCTATCAAATACCTAATTACAATAGCACTTAATAAATTGTTGGAGTTACTGTATTTATTTTACGTTGAATCAAAATATCTTTTATACATGGAAAGCAACAAAGTTATATGGAATTTTATCTTCTAAGTAATCTTTTACAAATCTTGACCGTTTGCTTGGTTTTTCACAAATGAGGGTTAAATTCTGTTCGCTCATGCCTTAATGATTTGCAATTTATATATCTCTGTAATTTACAATTTCTATTATAATAAGCTTCATGTTTTCGTCAAAAAAAGACTATTTTGAGCTTAATATTTTCATGGATATTTGAATCTCTTTGTTAAATTAGGTATAAGTAGTTCTACTACCACAATGAGTTCTACTATCTAATTGAATCTACTAATCTTGCTAATATACACTTTAGTAGAAACTACTCGGTTTATATCTAGTTGAAAAATTTATTAAAAGTTATTTGGAAAATTACAATTCTACTATTTGCAGTAGAATTTTTATAATTAAGTATTGTTTGCGACAAACCTATTTCATTTAATCTTTTTATGATATATGTTATGATTTTAAAATTGTATTTCTAAGTATTGACTGAATCTAAATGTTAGGAATATGATGTATTGTTATAATAATATTTGCATTTAAAATTTTACAAACGACAATATTTACAAAAGTAAGTACAAAAAGCAGAGAATATAAAATAATGAATCTCAATTACTTGTCCGTTAATAAGTTCCATAACAGTTCTCTAGGCATAGTGAAATGAGAAATGAGTGAGAATGTGACATTGTCAGACTAATCTTATCACATGCAAGTTTTGTTCAAGCAGCTATTTCAATGTCGTAATTTATATCGAATTATCATTTTATACAGATTAAAAAAAGGTACTGGGGAAGTACTTATTTTTAAACATTTGAAAACGTACATGGTTATGCATTGTGATATTACAAATAAATAAATGAAAACAATTTGCTGACAGTGATTATTTAGACATGTTTATTTTTGCTTGAACATAATGTTGAAGTTAACAGATAGAGCGCAATGTCAAATACATAACATTTTTCTGTTACTAGGTTTCTAATGAGGTACATTCAACTAATATTTTTAGTAATTAAAACTTAAATAAGGTTCTTAAAACCACGACTTATTAACTGTTAATACTTTAACACCATTTTTTTCAATAAATTAAAAAAAATTATGTACGTTTCTTGATTGACGAATTATTACGTTATCATGAGAATTACACGCAGAAAAATATACACGTCAACGCGTGGATACATCACTGAGTAATCAGTGATGTATCCTTGAGTAATCACATGATAATGTCCTGAAAATTATGCATAATTGCAATATTTTACTCGGTCGGTTACATTTAATTTCACGCCAAATACAACTAAAGTGGGAATGATGCGTAATGCTTATCTTTTTTCAACAAGGCGGCCGAATAACGACTAATTCAAAAAAAATAATTTCCTTTCAAGTACGAGTAGAACTTACATTACAAGGGCCCGCTTTACATTTAGGCATTTATATACATTAAATGATACATAGAGTTTCTATTAAATTATTTATAATTATAATTATTTCATAAAGTAAATTTATTGCCTATCATAGCTTTTACAGGCGAAAAACTTCGTGCACACTTCAATATTTTTATTTATTTTCATATAAATATATTGCCAAGTTTATGTTTCACGGATATTTTAAATGTACATTTTTAGACGAAAAGTCATTTTTGTCGTTTAGATAAGTCACTTGTATTGAGTTTCTAATAACTTTTTAAAGATCGAACTATATGTCATAAGTTCCTCGACTCTTACTCGAAAACTAGCAGAACCTACTTAGTCATGGTAATTTGTTTTGATCTCGTTATATTGCAACCGTAATATTTTTCAAATATTTATCGAGGTTGCGAAATAAAACCATAAGTAAAATTACTACTTTAAATTTTATACTTTCTAAACGTGTCTAAAAATTACTAATGACATACCCACAATACCTTTGAAAAACGTATTGATTGATATACTACGGGTATGCGAAAATAAAATAGAAATCACTCTTACTTTGCAACTAGGGCGAATATCTTAAAACATTTTGGAAAAGACTTTATATTGTATGCGTCATAAATTTGTATAAATATCCAATATTTTAGCTTGATAGCACTAAAAGTTTGCGAGTAAAATGGCAGTGAAAAAATAAATGGACGGATAGATACCCAAACGGATATGGCGAAATTGTAAAGATTCCTAGTTTATTTATGAAGCCCTAAAAAGAACGTTCGCATGGGTTAAAGTCAATATATTGAACTAAATATTTCTTAAACAGATTTTGAGTCAAAAAATTAAAAAATTATACTGAAATATGTTTTTGGTCTTCGTGTGATTTAAATGTGTTTTTCAATCATTAGTCGTGCTTTCATCGTTCCAATCTATAGTAAACACATAAAGACTGACAGGATGTTCGGATATTATTGACGTCGATTCTCCTGTTTCACAAAAAAATATGGAGTTCCTCGAATACGTCACATTTTCAATATACATTCTACTATTTCTCGGAAACTTAATATGGTCTTAAGGGTTTGCTGTTCGTTTCACCGCGTATCGACTTGTGTCGATACTTTAGTAAATCACTAGAGATAAAGAATACTCATTTACCTAAACAACGTAAACGCCTTCAATTTCCTGAACCTACTTTTATAGCTTACTTCCCGCCTTTGATTCTTGCGTGATTGTATTTGGTAATATTTGCTCTCTAGAAGTGAAGTGATTCACTAGGAGTAATTTGATCTTTATTTTTCATCTTCTTTTGATGTTAAATTAAGGGAAATACACGAATAACATTAAGGATAGAGATTCACTTAATAATTAAAAAAATAAATAATTCATATACGAATTTGGACCAAAACCGAGTGAAAACCATCAAGAGATTTTTTAATGAAATTGAGATAATATTTTTTTCAGAAATCCTATGATTTCAGAGGACTAACCGTTGTATAATATCCGTTTAATTGATTGTATTGAATTAATGAGCTAGCGAAAATATGGCGATCATCATGAAATATTTTGTCGGGATCATCACAAAGTCTGCGTAGTGGTAAGTAGGCACTAGTATTAGTGCGAGCGGTAGGTATAAAGAAAAGCGCGGAACTACAGGTCGCTCTCCCTGGTACACAGAACTGTAACTGATTGCAGGTAATACTGGTATATTACCACTATGAATCATAGAGTAGTGATTTATGCTACGATTAATAGCGGTACGTATGATGTATTATTCGATATGAATCGCATAATCGCCATGAAACTATTCAAAGCGGTAGAGTGGAAATAAAAAATGTAGCTCAAATTGGTAAACATAACTTAATTAGTGGAAGATCGAGAGAGACTGGTTTATTTATTAATTATTTATGCTGAATATAAGAACGATCCCAACGACCGTTTAACAAACGGAGCGGAGACGTTTAGTAACGAGGCGAGGAAGAGGGGTACAGAATGAATCGGGTTTGATTCCCGGGTACATACGAGTAAGTACTAAGATTATATTTGCAAGTAAATGTTAAAATTACATAAGAGGCGATGGCATATTTTCTTTCCTGTTTACAATTTATTTCTTTTCTCCATTTATTACTTAAAAGGGCGACCATAAAGAGAGAAAAAAATCGGGCTTCTTCCCTTTCAGGTTTTTTAGTGGATACCAAATCTTTATTTATATGTCTTATAATATAAAGAAGCATGCAAGTGTACATATCAAAAATTACTCCGTTAATTAGGGATAAATGTAAATCTGTATACTGCGACAAAGAGAATGTATCAATAGAGCCAATTGAAACAGAATAAACTTATGTTATATTGACTATAACATTTCTCTATTTTTAAAATTACTAACAAGGTAAAATGGCTTAAAGGACTTAGGTATAATTGAGTGTTTCTGGGATTAATTATATAACAAGAGACTACATATAGCGACCCTTAATGCCCGTTTTGTCTGACAGGAAAATTATTTTAAACCAACTCAAGGCATCCATTTGGATATCCAACTCCATAGATTGAAAATAATTTTGAATGAAAGATCTTGAAGAAACATTTTTAAATACGTACATAGCTTAAGACCAACATAAAGTATTTAAACATTTTGAAACAAAATAATCGATAAAAGCCGAATGAATAGAAATAAAATTGTGTTAACACTGTCAATATCTTCTTAAACAACAACTAATTGCTCTTAAAACTTATTGCTCTTATTCGAATTTCAACTGCGAATTATTACCTAAAGAATTTCGGCGACATTGGAAATTGGTCTTCTTTTTTATTTTTTGCATTTCTCATATAATAGGCAAAGAAAGAGGACATTTATACAAGGATCCTTTTAAAGACAATCTATTTTATCCAAATATACCATTAGTTCAAAAATATATACTTATTTTTAGAATGTCGAAAAATTGCGGGCTCCGGAGGTTTCAAATGTTATTTATAAAGAAGGATAAAATATTAAAATTCTCTTTTTAAGAAGGAAACAAAATAAAAGACGAAACGTATAGATTTACTTTTGTGAGGAAAAGAACGTTTAACAGTTTTTGAGAAAAAGATGGTTAACAAAATATTTTTGCTTTTTTTTCTAATTTTTATAGTGATGTAAAATCAAAATTGTACGTATTCTTTTGTTCTTTATTCTTTTGTTGTATTCTTTGACATTATATAAGCAAAATTTGGATTTTGAATATCTACATAAGTTATATAAATAAAACTAAATTACTTAAAAACGTGCACCAGTATTTCTTCCTTAAAAGGGCATATTTACATATAAATTAATAACAAGGAATAGAAAATTTCAGGCTATTTACTTAAAATACCTAGTAAAATGAATAAGTTTTCAACATTTCTTCAACTTAGAAAATAAATGCAAAAGTGCATTGGTTTTTGAAAGTATTTTTTTCTATTTATAAAAAAAACCTTTATTCAACATTGAAATTCAATTTAACCAGTTAAAATCATGATTCAATATTAATTGTATAAATAAAAATCCTTAATTATATAATTTGCTTAAAATTGAATTTTTACAAATCGTTATTTACTATTATCAGAAAATACTAAATATATAAATTGAAGTACAGATTGGCAATATTAAATATATAATGATTATTATTTATTCACAGCACTAAGTAACCATTTACGTAAAAAAAAATCGACGTTGAAGAAGATCTCCAAAAAGACCTCGCACAGTTTTTGTAATCAGTCATCAGAATTTTACAAGAAAGGCATATTGTACTGCCGACCAGATGGCGACAAATAATATAAAATAATGGTTTATACTTAAATTAAATTTAGTGTAACATATAAATTTACTAACAAAAATTGTTGACAAAAACTATATATATATATATATATATATATATATATATATATATTTATTTCTTTTTTCTTTTTTTCACTAGATTAGAGTAGTTCAAGTTCAATAATTATTAAATATATGCTACCTAAACTTGCGTTCTTATTTCGTAAACTACAAAAATAATGAAAAAAATCGGGGTGTGGCTGTGTCAGCAATACGGTTGTGTATTTTACGTGAATACGTGTACGTTAACGGGTAATATTTTTTACGTTTCCGGTACCACTTCATCATATTGTGCTTTATGGATATTACTGGAGTTCTCTTGAAAAGCTCTTTTCAACAGTATACGTTTTCTAAATTTAAATTTGGCTTTTTTAGGAGTACAGTATGACATTGTATTAAATTTTTAATTTGAACACGTATTCGCCACAATATTTATACATTAATATTTTATACACATAATCTGTAAAATTTTGACGAGAGTTATCGATTTAAACTCAAAAGTCGTAACTTCTCCATATAAAAATTTGTACTAAACTGAAATTATGGGACGTTGTGAAACGACTTCAAAACTTCCGTTTAGTACAAATTTTTACATGGAGAGTTTAGTACAAACTTTAGCTATCAAGCGATATAATTAAATTTTGGATACAGATGAAAATTACGTAGCTGCAGTGCCAAACTGTATCCCCCGTTTTTGTTATAATAAAATTTTCTGAATTGCCTTCCGCTATGGAAGCAAATTTAAAGACGTATTCACGTCAAAACGTCTTTAATTTGAATGACTTAAAATTACAATCCTCGCTGACTTTATTTGTGGGGTAAAAGGATATTATTTTCATGTCAATTTCAATTTATTTTTTGAGCCCAAGTTTACCCTATTTCGAATATTATTTCATTATAAGACATGTTTAAAGTGCTACTATTAAAGTTGACTCCAAATTATATTGAAACATATCGCCTTGAAAAAGTACAGGGTTCAAAACTTTAAAAGTAAACGTTCTTTCTCTAGCACAGTGCTAAGTATGTAAGTTCATCCGTTGGTATTGTTGATGACCGCAACCAGAAGTTAGGTCTTGAAAATAAAAGTTTGAAATTAGTACAGTTCCACGACAATTCGAATCGAAATTTTGTACTAGGTGATAGCAACCCTAAATCTACATCGTCAGCACTGTAGTGGGTATTGGAAATCAATAACAGCTTTGTCTCTTCGGAAACTTTCCGATATTATAGTTATAATTTTTAGTGGAAGTACGCCAAAAAATAAAATATTATGTACCAATAAATTTTCCAAATTGTTTTTCTATGGGTAAAAATTGTTTCATCCACTTACTTAGGCTGGCAATATATTCTCGTACAGTTATTTGAATTGCACGGTTCATTATCATATTTTTATGAAATCAGCGGATGAAAAATAATATAAAAACAGTGTTATATGTTATCAAAATTAATATAATAATAATTTTTTTCCAATCTACGAAAAGATTTTTCCCAAAAAGGCTGAATTCATCAGATATATAAAAAATAAGAATATATACATATATAGGTTTCTAAGTTATGTAAAATTATGTCCACATTGACCCTATGAAAATTATTTAATGAACGTATTATAATCAAATTTGCAATGCTGAATCTAATAAACTGATGTACTTATAAAGATACCTTTATTTACATCTCTGGGAAATAAAGCAAAATTGTTAAAGTTTTATAGAATTTATTGAAAAAATATTGTATTTGTTTGCGTGAAATTCTGTTTATAATATTTGTACATGTGTAGTAGTTAGTACTGACCCCTTTTCATAAAAGTTCAATAGAATTTTTTAAAGTTAGTTGCAATATTTGAATGTTTAATCTTTTTTAGCCCATACCCTTAATACTATATGATTATCTGACAATAATGAAATTATAGATATGAGAAAATTAATTTCGATTGTTGAAAGGGAAACACAAATTAAAATCCTATTGATTAAGTAAGTTAACACAAATGTTGAACGATATAAAAAAAAACTTTGTATTTGTCTTCCAATTAAATAGATACTTATCTTTATATTAAATAGAACTTAAAGAGTTATGAAAAAATTATTATGAATGGAAATGAAGTAAGGTGGATTATAGAAAGAGTTATTTTCGGTCAAATAACTGGTAGATACATTGAAATAATATTGCTTACTTTTATTTCTCCCTTTTTTATTATCTGTATTAGTTAAAGATTTTCGTTATGATATATATATATATATATATATATATATATATATATATATATGTATATATATATATATATATATATATATATATATATTTCGTTTTAATAAATATGTAGGTATATCAATATTTTCTCTATATTAGGTCAACGTTTTCCAGAAATTTGATAATCGTTTAAAATATATGGTTTCGATAACACAGTTCATATTACATTTAGAATCTTTAAATAAATAGGTAGATTCTTTAATCTACCTATTTCATACATGCCTTTGCATAAAGTTTAGTTATATATGATTGGATTAGTTTCACATATAAGCGACGGGAATTTAATAATCTTTCATTGGTTTTATATCGTAGGAAGAATAATGATAGTTAAGAATTTTAGGCAGACGGTATTTTTTTGGATATAAAGTAGATGTAAGCGTGAACTCTTTAAATTATATAAAATGAAAAATTCGTGCGATATTTTTAATTTTTGTATGTCTTTTCTTTAAAGTTCTTCATAAATAATTAAGGTCTGTATGTTCGTACGTATTTTGCATTGCTGCGACAACATGTAAGAGAGCTCAATTTTTCGATAATTCCTAATAAATTTTGTATACAAATGGGAATTTATATTTTTCATAACTTCAAATGACTCTTTAATAAAAACTTGGGTTATTATTGTCAAAAAAATAACAAAGAACCCTGATAGTTTTACCTTAATTACCCTGATATGTGTCGAACGATAATTGGAAAATGTTTGTTAACGTTATTTATTTTTATTTGATGAAAAGCTATACAAGAAAGACTGTGGATAATTACTTATTTATATAATAATTCGATATTAATTTAAAAAAAATCAATATTCAGAAAAGAAACAGGGAACGAAGTTCATATCGTTTCATTAAAATGCAATTACCCATTTTTAGATCCTTGCTTGTGCTAAGAATAAATATATAAATTCAATCAAATAGAATTCAAACTCTCAGATTTACTTTAAAGAATTCGTTCAGGGGGTATGAAATAATATTTTCAATACAAAAATATTTAAGCTTTGCTTGAAAGACATTAGGTTATCCAGAATAAAAGATATGTTGTAATATGAAATAGTTCCCAACTAAGTAGAATTTTATGGAGGTGGGTTAAATAGTTCAGTCGTAAATTGAACAAATAAATGAACATCCCTATTTACGTATTTATTGCGTTAGTTGGGATAAGTTAGAAAATATTAACAACAAAATATTGACGTAGATAAGTGTCGCTTTTGGTTGATTATCGTAACATTAAAATTAGACGTTATTAATACTCTTTGTGATTTTTGAAAATTGTACTAAAATTTACCAGAGTAGGCTATGGACAGCGGGGAAAACAGTCTTACTTCAATTCAATCACTACCAATTTGAGAGTTTACCCCTGATAGTTTTATGTCATTACCACGAAACAACATTTGGAAGAAAATTGCAGTTTCTTCTAAAATTCAAAAATAAATTGATTGGAATCAATAAAATATGCTTAGCAAAAAGAATTTTAGTATCAGTTTTGAGCGTTTTAAAGAAACTTTAATGTTTTGCTAGTAGATTTGAAGGTGTCAAACCCCGGATTTTATGGAAAAATATACAAAGGTGTGTATATTATTTACCGTAGCCGTCCATCACCTTTTTCGTCCTCTTTTCTTTTCCACAATTGTTCCAATGTGGTATACCAGTACTTTGAAACATAGCAAAGATTTGCAAAGTTATCTCATTCAGAAGGTACGAAAAAGGACAGAAACGTTTTCTATTGGACTGGTTATTGTATTGTCTTGGTTTAAATTATTCTCTTCATTATATATATAATATTATTGTTTCATTGATGCCTGTTTTCAGATAGGCGAAAGTTCAAGAAAAAATTAAGTGGAACATGACATAACAACTAAAGTTTCTTTACTAATTACTGGGAAATTTGGAAATATTTATCGCCCAGGCATACTATTTCTCGCAGGCTCGTTATATTTAATGCACACTTGCACACAAAAGAACACTGGAAAGAAAAAAATGATGCCCACCCAAGAATATATGAAGTAGCATAAGATTTAAAAACAAAGGATATATTATTGACCAGTATTGCCCTATTACGATTTTTGGCTACGTTATTTATATTTATTTTTGCTAAAAGTAATTGTACGATATTTTATTATAAATTTATTCGTAATAATTCACACAAAATATGACAAACCAATGAAATACATGTTTATTTTTTTTTGTGTTTACATTTTGTCATAAATAACATGACACTTATATGCGGTTATAGGTTACTTTATGATTTTCTTTATATATTCATATTTGGTTATCTAGTATTAGACACATTGTAAATATTTTTATGTTCATAAATAATTTTTGTAGATTTCATGCCAATCTCATGTTCGGCTTGATGTATGTATCTTGCTCAGGTTGATTTGTACGGTTATATCTTATTTCACGTTATATATAAAATAAACCTGAGCCGTGTGATCAATTTTTTAAACAAAGTAGACAATTGACTACAAAAAAAAATAAATTCTATTTTAATGAAGCACTTGAGTAGAAAAATGTGTAACTTCTTTAGGTTCAGGATTTTAATGTGTAGAAAACACTAATATTAAATAGCACGCAATATTAAATAGCGCCACTTCACATCATGACGTATTTTATTTAAACACATTTTTTTCTGAATTTTAAAAATGGTCATGAGTCAATAATATTGAAATGCATAAATTTATGTATTTTATTTCGATAAACGTAATTAATGTGGCAGTATTGCATAAATATCCTTCTTAGCAATCCATGTTGAATTTGACTTTTGACACTAACCCTGTCATGTGCATAGTTTTATCAGAGATAAAAAAATAAAAAGATAAAAATAATAAAACTCAATTTCAAGGTCAATTTCATTTCAAGATCAAGGTCGTTTACAATTCACTACTAAAATGATTGTAAATTAAAAATATTTAATATATATTACAATTAAATATTAAAAAATATTATAGTATAAGAATATTTTTTTTTCAAATGTCGCTTAGATAAATAATCATCCGCTCCTTAAGGATAATATTAGCCTAGTTTAATTATCATTATAACAAAACGTATCATTTAAAAAAGCATAGAAACGATTTGAAAAAACTTTGAGCATCATCTACTTAACATGTGACCAAAGGTTCTTAATTTATACCTAAAGACAAGTCGATTTTGAATATATAAATTGAAATAAAAACTATTAAAACATAGCTTTATTATAATCTTAAAAGTTAAACAAAAACAAATACGATACTGCAAGATTACATTTAATTTAAAAAATAATTAGTACTTGTAAAATATTCACAGCAATGTAAGGTTATAGACCTCAGTAGAGAATATAAACTTCAACTTAATATCTCAAACGGTTTCTGAGAAAAGAGGTTTGACAGAGAGACGGAAGTACTGACAACCAAGATGATGGAACCCTAAATATCGCAATAAGTGATATTAATAGAAATTTATTACCATTTTATATTAATTACGGAAAAATCATTATAATAAAATTTATTTTAAATGAAAATGAAAACTATCCCAAAGACATTCTCAAATACCTCACAATGGTCGTGACATAAAATTTCACTTTCAGATGCAATCGATCGTTGCTTAAAGTAGCCAAGTAAGACAATGGAAAACCGTATTAATTACATAAATAGCTTTTAAGGTGTACCGTGTAAGATGGGAAAATTGTCGAAATCTAAGCTTTATTTGCATTAACATTGATAATAATGCGCAAATTTCGCTGCGAAACATGTTTTTAATCTGAGATTATTAATAGTATTTACCATATGTAGACCATTGTCTGAAACAATATGGAATAGAAATATAATATAATATAAATCCATTTATGCCAATACTAACGCAATAAATGCAACATAACGTCTTTATTACATCGCTTCTCTTGTGTCAAAATAGGATTAAAAATAAAAGCGGTTGCGCTCCTAATGAATCACTTGAACACACAATGCAAAATACAAACATAGGAGAAAAAAGTAGGAAGCAGGTTATTTAATAATGGTTCGCAGAAAGAGAAGTGATATCAATAATAACGTGGGTACTGGAATTAGAGGAGTACGTACACTTGTTCCCTAATGATTTACTGATATTCTAATAAATTACGGTGGTAGAGGAATAAAACCTTACAGAATATATTGATTGTACTTAGAATAATACGAAGTAGAAAAACAGTTTGGTAAGTGTGACTACTTTAAATTGCCGCCTGAATATGGGAATAAATGAATGAATAACATTTTCGTAAGCATAAACTTAACTACAGGCTAGAATAATAAGGAAAATTAATAATGAAAGAAGGTTATGAAAATTTAACAAAGAGCCGAATCATATTTCGGTACAATTTGTTACTTAAATTTAAATCTATTTTCAAATTAATAACTTATAACGTACGTTTCTGTTGGGTAAACTCTTTAATTCTATTTTAAATGATTAATTGAAAGCATTTTACTTCTTGCAAATGGAAATAGGATTTGTTTTATTTAGCCGTCCGCAGTCTACTTTGTATAAAAAAATATCAAATACCCTTACATGCTCCGCTTTTTGTATTTAAAGTGAAAGAAAATAATAACACCCAAATCAACCTGAGTACGGTATATCAAGTTGAACGTGAGAAAGGACTGAATCTTTTTAAATTTTTTTAAACAATTATTTATTGACTTTAGATAATTGGCAGGTGAGGGACTGAATAGTCAATGGACGATAAATATGGAAAACCATTAATAACGTAGCGAAAAAACTTTGATAAAGACATATTGATCAATAATATTTCGTTTGTATATAATTCTTACTCTTATTGCCCTAGGGGTGCATCGACTTGTCCTTTTGTTTGTTTCAAATTGAAACAGTTTTGAAATTTTTGTAGATAAATCTTTGACGTAGCTTGAAAAGTTCGGTAAATAATTTTCAATAAATATTAATTGCTTAATTTAATTAAGAAAATACAAATGCAGTTTCCAAATGAAGTATTTTACTTATATATAGTATTATTTTGTTATTGTTATATATTTGTTTACAATTATGTAGATTTTGCTACTCTGCACGAATATCTTATAGGAAGTCTGACTCACACATTAAAGTTCCGTATCTCGATAGGAGTGAAATGACTTTTTTACCATAAGTAGTTTGATATAAACTTCTTAGCGTAATAGAAATTTAAATATTTCATAAAGTAATACCTAATAAAATAAGTTCAGTGAGATATAAAAAAGCTATGAAAATTACATCTATAATCATAGTTAGAGTTTTCCTACAATATTTTTATAAAAATCCTGCTTTCTCACAATTTTTTAGTTTCCGTAGTTTAGGGTATGGGGCTGATATTTTAGTTAACATATAATTTCCAGGTTATGCTTTGTTACTTTCCAAATTTTAAGCTGCTGTCTCAAACGCTTTTTTACGGTTTGTAGGCATGTAACATTATAAGATTGAATATATTTGGCGTTAATTTTGTAGAAATTCATTATTCACAATTAAATGAAACAACGTGATATAGTATTATTTCTACTTTCTTTAAGTTCTTTACCATGACCTAGGTTTCGTTGCATTACAACATCTTCAGGTGGGATGTTAGCAAAGAATAACTCTTAGGAACATCCGACAGCATTTATATGTTTCAAACACAATAGCGGAAGCCGAGTCTGTGTGGGTTTTTCCACTGCTTGTGTTTAGTGAGTTTATTGTAGGGGAGCGGTGTAGGTTTTATTATATTTCCGAGTGTTATACGATCTACCAGTATTTTAGTGAGGATAATAAGTTCAATTGTTGTTATTCTATGATGTTGTACAGTGCAAATGTTCCGGTATATGGAATAAAATTAACTGGAAGTTATTATCAGTACTATATTTAAACAAAAGCAAGGATTTCTGAAAGTTAAAACAAGGTTATACCACTAATTCTACAGATCTCCGGTTTTATTTATTCATATATTTATTTATTTTAATTTTTATATACTTACATTTATATGTGTATGTGGGCTGAAACAATTTGAAGAGTACTGTAGTATCAATGTTGTCTAATTATATTATGTTTAGAAGATATTAAGTATGGGTGATGATATTATATTTAGTTTTCCATTTAACATATTAACGTTGGTGTCTTTTTTATGTCTGTTTATTTCTAATGTTTCTATTATATTAAGTTTATAACCTTTTGTATTTATTTGTAATATATGGGGGGCATTATCAGTATGAGGGTGATGATTATTTCCAATGGGATTTTTAGCAAAGTGAGATGTGTCTGGTTTGTTATTTTGCTAGCTGGCAATGTGTTCTTTATATCTTGTGGTAAAATCTCTTCCTGTTTGACCTATGTATACACTATTACAGTCGTTACATTTAAGTTTAGTAGTGTATACATAGGTCAAACAGGAAGAGGTTTTGCCACAAGATATAAAGAACACATTGCCAGCTGGCGAAATAACAAACCAGACACATCGCACTTTGCTAAACATCTCATTAAAAATAACTATCACCCTCATACTGGTAATGCCCCTATATATTACAAATAAATACAAAAGGTAATAAACTTAATATCCTAGAAACATTAGAAATAAACAGATATAAAAAAGACACCACATATAAATATAGGTGGTGTCTTTTTTATATGACATACACATATAAATATAAGTATATAAAAATTAAAATAAATAAATAAATATATGACGAAATAAAACCGGAGATATGTAGAATTAGTGGTATAACCTTGTTCTAACTTTCAGATATCCTTGCTTTTGTTTAAATATATTACTGAGAATAACTTCCAGTTAATTTTGTTACATACACCGGAACATTTGCATTGTACAACCTCATAGAATAACAACAACTGAACTTATTATCCTCATTAAAATACTCATAGATCGTATAACTCTCGGAAATATAATAAAACCTACACCGCTCCCATACAATAAACTCACTAAACACAAGCAGTGGGAAAACCTACACAGACCCGGCTTCCGCTATTGTGTTTGAAACATATAAATACTGTCGGATGTTCCTAAGAGTTATTCTTTGCTAATATCCCACCTGAAAATGTAATACAAGGAAACCTAGGTTGTGGTAAAGAACTTAAAGAAAGTAGAAATAATACTACATCACGTAGTTTCATTTGATTGTGAATTATCAGATTGTTAAAATTGAAACTTCTACTTTAATGAATATAAAATTAAAAATAATTCCGTCTAGTAATTAATAATTGAAATTTATTCATGGGTTGGCAGATATATTAAAGAATATTTTATCGACATTTTTTCAAATATCAAATTTCCTTTAAATTTTTTCATTACTCATTATTTGACAGGAGTACGGGTACACGGTGCGTCAAAATTTCTTTTCTTGGTACCGTGATCCGTTGTAAAGAAATCACTGAGGAATTATGAACGTTTTAGATGTTAAGGAGCCAAGGGATTCTTTGTATTTCGAGCAAAACTGATTTTATAATTTACACCTTTCGCAAGGTCTAAATTGATTTGCGTAAAAACCTATACCTCACACTGCACCCAGCGACTGCACAAACGAAAAAGTTTAAGCGTGGGCATCCATTATACATGATTTTTTTACCGATTGCTACACGTCGGGCAATTAAATGTTAGAAACAGGTGTTTCGATGAAATTTTGCATCCAAAGAAATCATTTAAATTGTCTGAATATTTATGTTAAACCTATCAAGAGGACGTAAAATAATATGAGCATAAAAGTTTCGTTCAGCCAGAGAAAAGAAATGATCAAAATTGAAAGTATCCATATCACCTTAACCCCTCATTTTATTTCTATAAATTATTAAGGTAGCATTTATAACGAGGATTGTTTTATTATTCACTAATGAAATTCTAAGTGAATATCTCGGGGATATTAAATTAATATTAAAAAAAGTTAAAGAAATGAACATTATACATGTTAGCTAATTAACATTTGGACTAAAGTTTTTATAACCGTAAATATATATTTCATGTACGAATTGGGACAAAAGCCTAGTCAAAAATAATCAGAAGATTTTTTAATTGAAAGGCATTTTTATACTAATAAAATTTTAAAACAAAATTATTTATATTCAATACCCCTGACCTTTATTCTTATTTTATATATAAATAACTTTATATTTTATGAAAAATTAAAATTATGATGGAGGTGTAATGAAAAATTTAGATTTTCGGGAAAAATACAAAAGAAAATCTCTCACGCGAAAATTAAAATTAGAAAACGGATATATATACTGGTTACTACGGTGTTACTACTAAGAAGCGTAGCATAGTAATTTATGTTACGATTCATGGTGGTATATATATAATATATTATCCCTTATGGATTGTAGCGGAATGATTTATACTACAATTCATAGTGGTAGAGCAGTAACAAAAAATGTAACTCAAATTGATGAACGCTGTTTTAATGGCGGAAGACAGAGAGAGGCTAGCTTATTTATTGACTGATTATGCTGGGTATAACCACGATCCTGACGACCGATTAAAAAATGGAGTGGAGGCGTTTAGAAAGGAGGGGGAGGACGGTAGAGTGACTACATGATGCAGGTAAGTAGTAAAATAATATTTTCAAGTACATGTTAAATTCTTTATAATTTAAAAATATATACTTAAATGCGCATTTGTGAAGAAACAAGAAAACCACGCTCGTACGCATTGAGATTTTTATCGGCCGTAGTTATGAAATCGTTTCGTTTTGTAATATAAAGAGGCATGCAAGAAAATTATACTGATGCAAGAAAATGTGTTCTGTTAAGTAGGATAAATATAAAACTCCACACTGCCAGAAAGAGAATATATCAATTTATTTAACTTAAGCAAAATTAACGTATTAAAAACCAGTTGAACTTTAAATTTCTCCGTTTTTAAAATTACTAAACTGTCTTAAAACTGTTGACTCCGGTATTTTTAAACAACATTTATGATGAGAAATAAAACATTTGTATTTTGTTTTTAAGAAGTAAATTTATTAAAAGATGGAAACGTATATATTTATTTCTTTGGTGACAAGAATAAAATGACAAGTTTTTGTATTTATCTTATAAAGTATTTGTATTTTTTTTCATTTTTATGGTGATGTAAAAGCAAAATTCTTAGTTTTATTTTGTGGCCTTTTATGTGCGAAATTTGAATTTTGATTTTCAACATTTGCTATTTAAGAATAATTAAATTATTTAAAGGAGTGTGCTATTGTCACTGTTAGATATACGATAATAATATAAAAAAAAAAATTCAGGCTATTTATCTTCTTAAAATACGTTATTAAATTAATAATTTCTGAACATTACTTTGAACGTGGGAAAATAATAACTCTAAAATATCAATTGTAACGATTCGCTTTATAAAGTTAATTCACAAATTCACACGCATAGACACATATTTTACTTCATTATCTATATGATTTGGATTATATTCCTGTTTAGTAAAGTAGCATATAAATTATCTTCATTACATACTAGACAATTTTTTCAGTAAACAGAATTACTTTATTATCATTTTTATGGCATTACAAATATTTTTTAAATAATTATCGGCAACTGAAATTAAACCATGCTAATACTATCTTGACTATGACTATTAAAATAGGTAAGGATCGCAAAAAAATTACAAAAAAATTTATCATTATTTAATAAAAAAACTTGCGTTCAACCTTAATTTGGCCTGTTAAAATCACGTGTAATCATTTATTTAAGAAAAAAATATACTTAATGAAATATTTTTCTAAAAATTATACTCTTGCAATTAAATCATTATCAGAAAATTCTAAATATACAAATTGAAACACAAATTGACAATTAGGAAATATTAATGACATTAAAAAAAGAAAGAAATAGAGAGTTAGAAAATTGGCAGCCGAAATATTTTTCAACTCGATTTTTTATTTATGAAATTATCACTACTCAGCAGTAATTAATTATTTTCGCAAAATACAAGATTTCGTTGACTATAAATTTATGGTGAAATTTTCACCATTATTAAAGTGTACTTATATCAATCAACAACATTTAAATTTTCAGATATTCCTTACATCTTTGACGATATAAAATATATTATATATATTTCTGACTATAAACTTATATTTCTGACTATAAGTTTTGAGCCACGACCGATCTAATTATGACTTTGGTATGAAAATAATCCTTCTCTATATCGAAAATTTTGTGTGCCCAAAACTTGGAACATAACAATGCTCGTCGTTGACAAGACAGTATTTCGTCATGTAAGTATTAGTTCACTATTTTTAATGAATTAAGTAGCCAATAATATTCGATGGAAACAAGACTGGTACTCAATTTATTTTATATAATTTTTTTTTAATTAAATTCAACAACAACAACACCAAAATAAATGACAAAAATTTGTTTAATATTACCAGTATAAACTGTGTTCACGGAGGACACACAAAAATTGCTCACATTATCATATTTTATTAGAATCGAAGAGATTATTACTGTTTTAATATAATTTACCTTAGATTTATTGGCATTGTAGAAAGTCTGTAATTTGTTGCCAATAATGTAATTTGTGAAAGCTTCATCAGTTAATAAGAAATTGGCGGAAACTACTGTAAAATTTTGCCAAAAAGCTTACTGAAAAGGAAACAGATCTACTTTGAGTAATTGATTGGCTTTATAAACACAAAAATTTGATGATTTAGTTGTGTGTACATTTTAATTATCATTTTTTGTTTTATTTGGAAACGGTTGGTAATTTATGAGAATATCTGAAATATTTTTGTATATTCAATTTTCAATCGTGAAACGATGTTTTAAATATTATTTATTGATAACCAGAAAAATTAGAAAACGATAATTTAATGAAATTATATATTTTATCTTAATATTTTCCCGTATTATTCGATAACAATGCTACGATTGGCAACGACGTAAACTTAATACAACCTAAATTAAAGTAAGTAAACGTAGGTAAATATCACGCATTATAATATAATCTAATAAACCTTAATTAGCATAAAGCAATCTAAACTAACCTAAATTATTTGCCCCGAAATTACCAAACTAAATCCATTTTAAATTAATCTAGTATAATCCAACGTAGCCGAATTTAATCTAAAACAATTTAACCCGACTCAGCCGGACATAATATAAAACAATATAATCTTACGGTAAGCAATCCATCATAACCAAACCTAATATTATCTAATCTATCCAGCTTTACTTAACCCAACTTACCCTAACTACAACTAACACGAACCAACTTAATCCAACCTAACTCAACCTAACCTAATTTATCGACCACAGCCTGAATTAACCTAACCTAATATAACCTAACATAACTCATACTAATTTAATCCAAGCCAAACTAAATCAATTTCATATAATCCGACATAACCTAACTTAATTAGAAAAAAAATATTTTTAATTTGCAGATAGAAAGAACTTACTAATTCTCAGACATCCTCACTCTATCGTTTTCACTTCCGATCACGTTGCCAAAATATCTTGAGCATACTACAGATATTTTCAAATTTGATTTTTCCAAAATTATATTTCCTCGTTGTACATAAGTTATATCGTAGGGGTAATAGAATATTCACTACCCCATTCTTCTCATAATTCAAATTACCTATTTCTAAATTCCCTTAAAAATAATAATTTTATATTTGAGTTTGAATAACTTTTGCACCTTGAAAGTATCCTTGACGGGAATAAAATTATTTTCCATATTAAATAACTGATCTCGGCAATATCGTGAACATAGAAATACATTATTTATACCTTGTATCCTTCTGCGATCTTCAACCTATTTATATTTCAGGATCTCGCTGTATACAACTTTGTTGTTTTTATTGACTGGAGGAGGATCAAACTGTTAGGTGAACTGGCTTTTGAGTACACCATATTTAACTGGCCTTGGGGGAACACTCATTCCACATATATTCAGCAGAAAACTGCAAACTATATCCCTGTGTCTTATTTATAGTCATAACGTAGTAAACCTTAACAGGAAGTTGAAGATACTTCAGCTCAAATTAGTACAGGAATAAGAGAAATACGAGAAGTAAAGTTGTTTTTTTCCTTGATTGATACCTGTGATCATCTTGAACACGGTAACATGTTTCCACATAATTTTCACTTAAATCCTGTGCCACTTTACAATTTAATCGATTTAGATTAAGCAACAGCATAATTTGAATGCGAATCATAACGTAGAGGATATGAGCTGGAATTCCTGGTGAATGCAAAAATTTGACAGGATAATGTTCAGAATAATGTGCAAAATTTTTGACCTCCACTATCAAGTGTACAGCGATTTGTATCTAATGAGTTCAGTCATCAATTTCTCTTAGCTCTAAGCGATCGATGATATTAGCTAAATGGAGTGAGGATAGATTTTTTATTAGCCATGAAGTACAATCCACTGCAGCCTGATGACTATTCGAAAATATTCTCTTCATCGGATTGCTCAGATTTTTCACAATGTGGCAATGGTTAATCGAAATATTTATTTTTCAATCCTTCCTCGAAATAATCCCATTCACATATACGCTTTTAACGGGACTCAAGTTAGTTAAAGATGTAATGCAAATTAACCATATTGGAAATTATTTTGATATCAGGACATAAAATTGATGTTTTTAAACATGCTTTAAATTCATCTGCATGTGTTCCATGGGACAAAATCGCCAAGTTCTACCTAAGTTAATATCTGAAAACACTTTGACTTAACTCATTACTTTGTTGTTGCTCATAAAGTCCCTCAGCGTGTTGTTTTGAACTTCGTCATCTCTTTTATAAACCATATTGCCCAATCCCACAGGATAATTTTAGCTTGACGATAGAAAAAAATTGCCGTGGTATTTTGTGGCAAAAATACTCTTCAAACACCCTATTGTTTAACCCTTGAGGGGGGGGGGGCTAAATTTACCTTCAAGTCAGTAGACTTTATATTTCCCGAGATTTCGCAATGAGTGAATCAAAAGTATTTCGTATTTAC
The DNA here is from genome assembly GCA_039881145.1 of Druceiella hillmani. Taxonomy (NCBI): domain Eukaryota; kingdom Metazoa; phylum Arthropoda; class Insecta; order Lepidoptera; family Hepialidae; genus Druceiella; species Druceiella hillmani. The sequence goes on along the minus strand of JAYKKI010000110.1, from coordinate 1,673,391 downwards.
ATATATTTATATGTATATATATATATATATATATATATACATATATATATATATATATATATATATTTATATATATATATAAATATGAGCTTTAAGCCAAATTACTCCAACGGTCTCCGATATGTATAGTTGTCGGCAGTTTTATGCAATCGCGCTCCATCTTTACTACCTAAGTGCTAATCATTTAATTTCTAAATCGTCAGGGAACGTTTGACTTAATAGGACTGGTGATATCAGTATCTCGGTTTACCTAAGGATTCGGTTTATTAGATGTTACGTAATGCTCAAATATACCGATAATTTTGAATAAACCTGTCAAGAATGGGTGAAACTCGCACTACGAGGGTTTCGTGAACATAAAGGCATTTATAAACATTCAACGGTACATAATATTCCTATTAAATTATAATTTATCAAATTTTAATTTTTTAGAAGGAAAATTTATTGCCCGCTATTTCTTTCACCGGTACACATTTTGTGTTAAACTACGAATTAACGATTTTTGTTTTATTTTAATTATATCAAATAGAAAGTTTTGTCACATTTTTTCTGTGAGACCTGGTTATTTTCCAAATTTCATGATTCTGAGTCAACGGCAAGTACCCTAAATATTTTAATTTATTTGCTAGTGTCAAAATATGCTGTATCATTGGCCGTATTTTTTGAGTTCTTTTCGATTGCTTTGACTTTAAAGCTTGATTTTTTTACAGCTCTAAGGGACCTTACAACTAAATATTTGATATTAATTATAACTTGAAATTTTCTTAAGGGTTACTTTTATATTTTTGAGGCACGGAACCCTAAAAATATATCAAACGTCAGTTAGGCAATATTTTAAAATTGTATGGGGTGCCCATATTTTAAATAGAAGCCTATGTTGCATTTGTAATTTTTTTCATATATTGTGATAATCCTCTAATATTTCTTACTACCAGCACTCTAATTGTTGCAGCGTATAGAACAAGTCTATCATTATTTTTGTGCCATACATAGTTTTATTAATTTCCAGAGCAAAATATGAGTACAAATAAATACAACGTCACTAAAGGTTTTCATATAACAATTTTATTGGAGATAAAAAAATATATTACGTATATTTTGCGACAGAAATTCATTTATTCCTTATAGCAAAACTTATGAAACGGCGACGTTGATGATTTCAATTGGCATGTAATGCATATTGAATTATATGGTCATTCATTCACAGATGAATGGGATATCAATGATGAAATTATTAGTTTTCATTTATCAATGTTATAATTACTATGTAGCGATGTAACCACGCGATGTAGAAGCAGAAAGTTGACATAGTAATATATCTTAATTACCAACATAATTTACACCGTATTTTTTTAAAATTTTCGTATAACATCTAAAAGGGAAATAAATAAAGTCTTAAAATGTTTTTTCTGCTTCTATATATTTTGTGTAGCATCATTTGAAAAAGTTTGATATGAGGAATAATAAAATATTTTTATTTAATTTTGAATTGCTTACTTGAAAAGACATTTTCAAAATATGCAAAAATATAAAATTTCGCCCCCTCAATTCCAAAACTACACAGCCCGAAATCATGAAATAACAGGGTTTGTGAATTCTGATTGAAAGATTACAGGAAAATAACGTCGATTATTATAGATTTTATAATTTCTTAAATATACACCATATTTTTACGCTTGTGAAAGTTTTAATACATAAGATGTTGCAATATGTTTACGTTGTGAAAAATAACATTTGTAAATATTTTAATAGAAATATTATGTACACTTAAATGTTTCTAAATTACAAAATTTGTACACAACCTCCTTATTGCGAGTTTTACTCGTATTTGGTAGATGTTTTAAAAATCAAAGATATTTAAAATTGAATTTGAATGCTTTGCCAGAAATCAAAATATTTTGTGAGAATCATTAATCACAACCCATACTTTCTTTTCCAATTTTAACTCCAACTTCGTTTTTAATTCCTGGTACATTAAAAAAGTTCTTTCCAATATGGTGTTGTAAGAACATGTCACAGAGATAAGGAACGATTGTGTATTTTATGTAAATAAACATCTATAAACTTTCTGAATTAGCCTAATGTCTGTTATACCTTAAACTTTGAAGTAAAAATTAAGCTTTTACTTTTGAAATTAAGTAGTAGTAACTTTGAACTAATGTTTTATTCTAAAATAACAGTTCATCTTCTATGAAAATGTTCCACAAATTAAAAACCTAAATCTTATGAGAAAAAAAAAATGTATAAAAATGTGTAATTTATTGAAAATCCATTTATATGAAATAATGACAATTACCTTGATTCTAATTGAGAAATGTTAAATTTTATATCCCAATGCAAGTAAAACAGATTAAAATATTTTTTACCGGTAACGGAGAAACAATTTTGCGTATATCGACTTTGTTTTAATACATATTTCATATATACATAACTTTTAATATAATCATCCCTTTTCAAAAATCTGTTAAACATTTTTTTATGAATTTTAGTTTTTTTCTGGTGGTAATGGAGAGTAAAGTCATATCATGATTAGGATAGGATATACAGAAAGATAAGATGACAAGGACGCGATAAAATGCGAAAAGTAATTTATTCAGCGCGATTAGTATTAGAAATTTTAACCAGAATAAGACAGTAAGTATACACAGATATAGGAATTCAAAGATACAGAGATAGGAATTCAAATTTTATTAAAAATGGAAAATACTCTTTGTTTCTCATATGCTTGCAATTTCAAATTAAGTGTAACATTTATTCGGGACACAAAATACTCCGTTTTTTACATTATAATTTATTTTTATTCCGTACTATACTATAATTACTGCTATCATATAGGGGTTTCAATCATATAAGCGTTGATACATAGGAAAAAATTTACTTTTACTTCTATCAAAATATTTTATCCAAGAAAAGTAATAATTGAAAGTGTCTCTAAAATATTACACAACAGTTTGATAAAGGCCTTCAAATCTTCTCCATCCTTATTTGTTTCTTTCCGGTAAATTAAAGGTATAATATAAGTTCATTCGGCTATAAATTATGATTATCTCTATGGCAGATTTTGAGTAAATATAAAGCCAGTAATTCTATTATCAAAACTTTGACACGATAAAATTTTTCCCTAATAAACCAATGCTAACAACTTCTTTAATTCTACGTTGGCACAAGGATTTTCATCATAAATTGTATTGCTTTAAGGTCGGTTTTGGTACAACTCTCCAAATAAATTAATAAAACTAATAATATATCGTATATACTATCGAGTACTTTTAGTAATCCTCTTAAATGTTACATAATAAAACACATTTAGGAAAATTAAATCAAATGTCAACTTTTCCTCGCAGAATTTATTAATAGGCAAATTTTAATTCCTTCCATGATTCCACTTAGAGCTTTGAACTAGAGTTTTCAGCTTAAAGGAAAATTATAGACACTTATCCTCGCAATCTTTAACCTTATTTACGTATTAAAGAAACTTTTACTGTGACTTTAGTATATAATGAATATTTTAGAATATCCAGATCGATATAACTTTGTTCCTTTTTGAATATTTATGAACGTTTCTAGTTTGAACAGAGTAAAATATAAAATTGAAAATATTAAACAACATTTTAAAATGCATTTAAATCTATATAAAGATTTAGGTTTGCGTTTTAAGTATGTAAGTTTGTGCAGTACGGATATATCGAACTTATCACTGTGGAACTAATCGACCAAAATAAGTTTTAGAAACAAAACGTATAAATTAAGAAATTGAAAAAGATTAGGGAAAAAAATGTAAATTTAATATTTATAACATTTTTATTATTAGATATTGCTAAATAATTATATTTCAAATAGAAAAATGGAACTTCGTCTAAAGTGAACACGAAATATTATTTTCCAGTTGCCTCTAGAAATTAATTTGATTGAGAAATATTTCCAGTACAGAAATCAGTTGACATTAAAATTTTGCTGTCTAGATGGCTAAATGACTTTTATAACGATAATATATATTTGGAAGTAAGGATATTGATCAGGTTTTCACTGTGTACTAAACATTATATCTTTTCACCACATTTACATATAATTGCTTAGGAAACTGTCATCAACTCTACTAAGCAAGGAAAATAATTTTACTGCTTTTAGGAAACGACTTGTGGTATGTCACATGGTAGTGCATGTCGGAATTAATGAACTTTATTTATTATGAGTTATAATATATTAATATTTTCGTAGTTTAGCATAATTTTTTTTTCATAACTTATATTTCCCTAAAAATATGACTAATGTGTAACACTTATTTATATAAGATATCAAAATATATTAACCCAACAATAATCAGTCATCAATAACAATACAGTGTGTTCTTGAACGAAATCAAAGAGCATAAATATTATTATATTGAAAATAATACATGTTTCTAAAAATATTGTTTTTTAATGTAATCTTACCTCTTATTTCACTTCTTATACAAAATTAATTAACTGTTGGTCATTGTAAACATACTGCCTATGGAGTTGGTTAAAACAAACTATTATGAGCAAACATATTTTTTTACTAATCGTCACATAAATTCACCTCGGCTTTGCAACGGTGTAGAAGTTTATATTAAAATTTCGTAATATGCGTTCAACAACTGATTAAATGAAATTGAAAATAGTATCATGGTTGTAATTACTTAACTATTTTAACTTCTCGCTTATTCCTTCTTTACTTGTTGAAACTTTCAATTTAGAGAAGCAATTTGATTGTTTGTCTTTGAAAAATGTTGCGGATGTTAAACATTCTTTTTGTTCTGTCTGTCTACAATATATTATTAATTTTTATTTCATTAAGATAATCATGTTTTAAATGAAAATAAAACGTAATATATTTTACCTGCATTTCTCGTAAGCTGGATACATTTATAGATTATCGACAATTTTTATGTACGTTAGGCAAAGTAGATTAAAAAGGAGAAGGATGTGATTTGTAGTTTAGTTAGAGAATATTATAGTATTTGAAGTGAAATTTTTATTTTCATAAGATTCCGTATCTAAAAGGTAAAAACGGATCCCTTGTGGCAGAACTTTGGCATCAAAATGTCCATATTTTACGACAGTTTATCTGAACGACGATTTTTTTTATTTTTGCCATTGCTGTCTGCTCAATTTTAAAATTGATTGCTAATGAAATAACTTTTGAAAATATTTTAATTTTTGTTCAAAATTAGATCTGAAATGAGAGGGTAGAAATATAAAAATGAGCGAACGATCTTCTGTGGGGTATCGGAAAAAACATTTTTAAAAAAATATTTGACTTATAAAGTATATTGAGAGAAATCATTAGTCACAATTAAATGAAACTACGTGATGTAGTATTATTTCTACTTTCATTAATTTTTTTACCACGACCACGATGGGATATTAGCAAAGATTCTCTCTTTGATCTTTGTTAATGTCCTATTGCTAATATTCTAATATCTCTTTGATATCTTTGCTAATATGCTAATATCTCTTTGATCTTTGCTAATATGAGCTAATATCTCTTTGATCTTTGCTAATATCCCACCTGATGTTGTAATACAACGATACCTAGGTCGTGGTAAAGAAATTAAAGAAATTAGAAATAATACTACATCACGTAGTTTCATTTAATTGTGAATAATGAATTTCTACAAAATTAACGCCAAATATATTCAATATTCGAAATCATTAGGTAAAGTGTAAAATTAAAGTTGGTAGAAACGTGAGTTCAAAAAGGTTTAATTTCTTTTTGGTCTTGAATTTATGACATTTTTCTCAAATGGTAATCTCAAAAATTAGTGTTACCCATCCAATCTCGATAAATATTTGAATGCACTGAAGTTAAAATCAAGCTAATGCGGTTTAAGTGCGGTTTATGTGGGTGTGGTTTTAAAGTTCCCATCTTTCTTAGTTCATATCGGTGCTAATTATTTTAATTTTTTTTTATTTGACTTGAATATTTAATTTAGAAATTCCGTAAATGCTCGAAATTGAGAAATTTCGTTCATAAGTTCACAATTTCAATTTCACGGAGGAATTTAACGACAATATATTGCAGTGCTATCATTTTCCAAACTTTGTCATTATGTTAAGAAGATGTATTTGTACTGCAATATTTCTCGCCTATATGAATATATATTGTAAAAAAAATTTTACATTTTTTCCCCTGGATTTAAATTTTATCAAAATGTATAATGAATATTCTCATACTTAGTTCAAATTCTATTTAAACCCAAATTCTTGACACCCGAAATGTAGTTTGGAACTAATTTTGCAGGAACTTTACTTTATGTTTTTAATTTTGCACACCCACATATAGCTTATGGTTTTCGATGCAAACAATTGTGTAAAAGTCGTTGCCATTATCGTGTAATATGTAGTATGATAATTATATTTGCCTGTGTCAAATGTATATTTTCTACCCCTTCTTTTAAAATGATTGTTCTCTCTATAGAGTACCGCTGTGTTGCACGGTGGAGACATAAATTATTTTTTGGCAGTTATAGGAAAGCCTTCTGTAATAAAAAAGGGAATAAGTTTCACATTTACCATTTATGAGCTTTCGTTACAAGGTATTAAGTTGTAAAATGATGTGGAATACCTCTTTAATCAAATTCGGCAATGTTGGGTTTGAAAAAATCCAAAAAAAGTTTAGCGTTAAATTTCTTGCTGAATGTTTCGATAAAATGATTATAAATTCTTAAAAGTTTTCAGTCACAGATTGTGTTATTACACATAGAAAAAACCGCAAAAGTAAAGAAATCTATGAAAAATTTGACAATTATAAGTAGAAATCACACCTGACAGATTTCAGCAGTCGGCGTTTGAGTACATAAATTCATAGGGTTACTCGATTGATATATTTAAAAGTTAACAGTTAGTAAACAAAAATATAGGGAAGGTTTGATATAATTTGCTTGAACTCAGAGAATGCACGTTACTGATACAAGTGAGCTAAAATCGCGGCACTGGATGAGAATATCAAGTAATTAATTTGTTTTCTGCCCAAACTGGGTGTGTCTGCCCAAGCTGGGTGTAACATATTGGGTGTGTAACGAGAAATAGTTAAATCCTTGTTAGTGTAGTTAAATTAAATGAACAATATTTTACTTAAACTTTGAATGAATTGTTGTATCTGGTAATTTAAGAGACGATTACCTGAAAAACTCATTAGTAGATAATTTGAATTTGAAATTTATCCATATAGTCCCAACACATTCTGCATGGCATATTTCTCAAAGGTAAAAAAATATCGTGAGTGATTTCAAAACTGTCAAATTTAAAAGCATCGCTGTAGTTTCTGGTAAACCTTAAGGAAACTTTTAACAACGTTATATTTTTCTTAATTTTGACTCCATTTCCAAATAAATCCCTAAAATGATCTTAACTTATATTTTCGATGATATCCCGCAAGATATATCAAATACAAAAATGCGCATACTTTATTTGCTTAATTATAGAATTTCCACATTTTTTATTTTTGAGTTATAGATTTGTTATTATTGACTATTAGGATGCACTTAATACCGACGTATATTTTAAGTTTCTACTTCAAATAATTTGTTATTTGTCTCCTTTCTTCTTATTTCCTTGTTCCCCTAATGTCTATTTCTTCATTTGCTAATCATGTAAAAACTTCTAGACGAGATATAAATGAAGATATAATTAGCTTAAAGCTCTAGGAATTGCATATGTTACTTATCATTGAAAAGACGCTGTGAAAGAAAGAGAACATTTTTGGCGACGGCAAAATGTAAATGCTTAAAGTTACCCTTTTAAAATATTGTCTGTTTAATATTGTATGTTGTCTTTTTTACTCTACCATTAGTAAATATGCCGTAGAATTATTAAAATGATGTCAATATGGTAATATTTAAATACTGCTTGCGATTGGTTATAACAGAAGTTACAAGACATAATATAATGAGTCGGAATTGCTATATAGGGGCATGCACATTTATAAAACCGTATTTACAACGGCGCCAATTGATAGGTTATAATTTTCTGATTAAAACAGTTAAAGAGGAATAATTAGTCGCATTTTATGGCTTTCCAACTACCAAAACATTATTACATAATTATTCTTCAAGAACTTAACCATATATTATAAAATATATTGATAAAATTTTAGGACGTTATGATTTAATATGGTATGACGGTTTTTTAATCTTGTTCTTTTTTATCTTGTTTCTTTTGTACTCTATATTACACACGAATGGTATAAATGATTGTACCGTGTAGTAAATACATTCCTTCTTTATATTTTATAATAATTTCTCTGACACGGGTAAAAATCATTACGAAATATCAATATTTCCGGAGTTATACTTTATTTTATCGCCATGACGTGAAAGAAGATGTTACATGAAAACCGTCTACGCTCTCAAGAGATTAATTTCTATAGGTAATAACTTCATAGCTACCTTAATAAAATATGATGAAGGAAATTCTTTTAAAAAATATTACTATTTTTATTAATAGTTATTGACTAGAATTCCTTCGAAACTGTCGAGACACACTTAAATGATGTCGTAACAAAATAATCGTCTACATATATTCATTAAAAAACCTTTCTCACATCTCTGTTGATTCATAGATCGCTTTCGCTCAGTCTCCTTTGACACAAATATAATTAAAAAGAAAATCAGTATCAGTTTGCTTCGTATTCATACGATTGTAATTTTCTGTATAATGACAATTTTAAAAGGTACAAAATAAATTGATTAATTTTATTTTACACAAAGCTTTATAAGTGGTTTAAGGAAAGCTCTTTTCAACTAACGTTTTCGATAACGCAGTTTCCACAGGTCGAGTTTGTCATCAAAACTTATAGAAAATAATGTACGTAATGTTCATCATAAAAATAATGTCAAGATAACCAACAGGTATTTTTAAGTTACTATTTTTCAAATCTCTTGGTTTATGTGCAATTAAATATATTTATATCTATATTTTATAATAATGTTCAAATCCCAGAAGAATATTTAAGTTTACCTAATCTAATTTGATAAATAAATGGTTATTGAACTATAAGGAATCCTCCTTCTAGTACAATATCTCAAGGCACCTTAATTACAAGAAAAATTAAATTATAAAAAAACAAAAGGAAAATGTAACAAAAATTGATTTTCTTTAACAATAAATACATTTCTGATTTAAAAAAGAACACTAAATATTTTGTAAATAAACCGAAAAATCGTTAACTTTAATACAAATACATTTTTAAGCTTTCCCATTTTCACAAAATTGTGAAAATTAGTTATTAAAACAATATTGCATAATGGTAATATGAAGTAAATATAAGAATGTCTAACTACCAAACCTTAAATATTAAATGTTGCTGTAAAAAAACTCATGAAAAAGATGTTTTTGGTATTTTACAGGGATAATACACCTTAACAAATTCGGTACATAAGAAAGCGTATAGTATAATTAATATGCAGATAAACACTATCACCTGGCTTTAGAAATGTCATCAGTTTAAAGGGCTTATCTGTCTTAAGCAGCCTTTAGTATTTGGTACTTAATAACCATGTATTTAGTTAGAGTCATAAAGAGTTATTTTGCATAGGATTACTTTAAGCCGAAAACTTCAATACAAACATGGAATGGGACCGATAAGCAAATTACTGTCATGTGAACAAAGTCGAATTTTTTTGTAAGAAAAATTAATTTGCTTAAACTATTCCACGAGGAGTATTTAATTATATAACCAACCTTATATTCTTCGTAGATCATTTATAGCCAGAGAACGGCTGAGTTTAAAACCACTCCCTCTGATTGTTGATTAGTATCATTTATTTAGCCATAGGCTATATGAAGTGAATATGTAGGTAGGCAATCTTGTTATATTCTTTTAATGATGTATAGGGAAATTTTACTTAAGATTTTTGAATCGAAAACAGATATTATTAGTGCCTCGGTAATGTTTTATATATAACTGCGAAGAATGTATGAAAGCCCTGAACTACCATCACGATTCGTACGTCAACACGGGGGATAAAACTTCAAAAAAATAACCTTTATATACACAATATTTCGCCCTAGCGACACAACAAAATTTTGCGCCCAAACGCACTCAGTTGTGCGTAAGCGCTTATGTGTGTACATGTATGAGTAGTGAAAACGCAATTGTGAGGTCATCTTTCGAGATCTTGTGTTCAAGATTTACAAAATTATACTTGATCTCGTATTATCTATTTCACTTGTATTGAAATGAACATGTTTTTTTGCGGTGGGAATTCTTCATGCTGCCATTGAAAATTTTATTCAATATCTTGTTGAAAACTGAACTTGTTGAAAATGTTAATTCTATATTAACGACAAAACATAGTTCACGACAAAATATAAACCGTGATTGTAATAGAGCTAATAGTAGTTCTTTTAATAAGATTACAAGAATGCATTATATATATTTATATATATGCGTAGATTTTGTTTAGTTTTAGGTAGAAAAAAATGTAAATACAGCACCTTTGACAGATCGAAAAGAAAAACAAAATGATTGGTAATGAAACTTAATTAAAAGTTCGTTATTTAATAAATTACTATTGTATTTATATAATTATTATATAATATCATCGCCAGTCCAAAAAAGGCGTTTATAAAGTGGTCAAACAGGCGTATGTCATCGCTTATGTCTATCGAAAGCTTGTACTTTCATTATCATTATCCCTATGTATATATTTCGTTTATATCATATATTATTCCTATAAGTTAATTTTCGTAGAACCAATACCTACCAAGTACTGTTTGTTATGCTGATTGCAAAGACATATCGGCTTAAAGATAAGAACAATAGTTTGACAAGTGTTTTATTTATTATGTTTTATTTATTATTGAGTATAATTATTTTCATATCTAGTGTTGAGTTTTGAGGTGTTACCATCTCGACCTTAAAATTATGTCACAGTACCTAATGGGTTCATGTAAGTTAGATAAAGTCATTCACGAATACAATTTGTGTTAGATTAAAATATAATTTATTTTCACATTTCCTTTATCTTTTTTGAAGCTTTTCTACTGTTTTTACTAAAGTAAATTTAGCTTTTGATCCATTGTCGATATAATTTTAGTAATGGCTGCTCTGTTATTTTCCCATTTCATATTTTTTTCTCTAAATCCGGTTTGCATATATCCACTACATAATACCTTTTTCATTAAATCCTAATTCCGTCATCATCATTATCATATATTGTCTTCAGAAATAAGTATGTGGGCTAATTTTTGGGGTTCTAATCTTTGGAAAGGAAGTAAAATATCAATTACAAAATATTTACCAGGCAGCCAGCCAAAGAAGTAACTTAAATAATTATTTATAAATGTTCTATGTCTTTAAAGTTTCTAATCTTTAAGACCTAATTCATTAATATTATCATGCAATGAATATGAATAACTTTTGATAATTATTTTCGTTCCTTATGCACTTGATGTTTGCATATTTTACAACTTCGTGTTTGATTTATACCACATTAAAAACTAATTTGTAGTAGGACTACGTATAAATTCTGTAAGGCTTGCTTTTGAGTATATGCGTACGAGTTGTTGGTTAGTAAGAACAACAGATGGCGCCTTTTAGGTTTCGCTTGTTTAGCTTTTCAGGTTTCGCTTTTAGGTTTCACATGTTTGTTGGCGTGCAAGTTAACAGAGTCAACAGATAACCATAAGATTGTATGAATTGGAAAATAAAATTAGGTGTCAAACAGTTATTTTATTCCTAGTGCGACTCTTTATCTTCCCAAAAGAAATTATATTATAAACTATGCTCAAGATGTTGGTATTTGAATTTAAGTTTAAGCATGTATAATTTATATACAAAAATAAAAAAAATTTCATCGATCGTATAATACGAATTTACATGCCAACAGCGGTGTCTTTTTTGATATTAATAACTTAAGTATTTTTGGAGCATTTCTTCCATCACAGATTATTGCGTAGCAAAATATTTAATTTAAAAAATTTGCTAGTGTTGTAGCTTAGAAAAAAAAATATTTAGAAATGAAACCCAAATAATAAAAAAGTTATTGAAAAACTTATTAACCAAATAGTGAACATAAGTTTTGAATCGCAGTTTAATTAAAAAAGTCTTCATATACGTTCTTTTTGAATTGAAATGAAAATTGTTACTCCGAATTATTTCTAGTTGTTAGTAAGTATCTTTTAAGTATATTCTTAAGATCGGCGCATGTGATTGTAAGTAAATATATATTTATATTTTTTGGACGATTTTCTGTACGTGTCCAGAATCAATCAATTCTAATTACGCCCGTTTTACGTTGCTAAAGCTACCATAACTGATAGTTTTAGATAAAAGTAAATTAAAAAAATCATGAATTAAGGGGAGAATTATGACTAAAGTAACATTTCTTCCAACAACCAGAATCAAAATATTCTATATTAGAGTACAGTAGATAAATTTGAAATTATTCGAGAAAAAAAATGAGTGCCTGTAATCTTTACGCGCGGTTGAAGTAAAACTTCTTTGACGGTTATGTCAAGTATTATGTGGTTGATGGTGTAATTATTTTGCTAAGTAACAACTGCCAGTAGCAAATATCTTCAATCATTTTCATTTACTCCCATCCCTTATCATCTCCAGAAGTTATCATTAGATCCTGCCGTCGTAAATGACGAACTTATTTTGTAAAGTAACAACCGTCAGTAGCAAATATCTTAATCACGGTTTATTTACTGCCATCCATTAAGGAATTCCATTCTCATCTCCAGAATTAATCATTAAACCCTGACCTAGTCAATGGCCAAAATTACTTCATAATTTTGCAAGGCAACAACTAATTAGTAGCAAATAATTTGAATCACGGTTTATTTACTATCATCCGTTAAGTAGTGCCATGTTCATCTCTAAAACTCATCATGTGACATAATTGATGGCGAAGTTATTTGGCAAATAATAGCTATGAGTAGCGAAAATCTTAAATCGCGGTTGATTTATTACCATCCATTAAGGAGTTCCTTTGTTCATCTCCAAAACTCTTCATCGGACCCTGGCCTGGTCGATGAAGAGGGTCGAAAAGTTATATCCAAGGTACAAACATCTTGAATCATAGTTGATTTACTACCATTCATTAAACAGTTCCATTATTAGTTTTAGAATCTCATCATTAGGTCATCGGCATATTTATAATGGATCACCTCCCCAGTATACACTTTCAAACAAAATAATTATTAGCATTTAACTGTAGAAAAATAGAATGGAAATGAATTCAAGTATATATATATATATATATATATATATATATATACATATATATATATATATATATATATACATATATATATATATATATATATATATATATATATATATATGTGACACATATCCTCCCGAAATTTTAGTCAGTCGATGGTAGAAGAAACTGCGTAAGCAAACTACAGATTTTGCTGATCTTTATTTCTGTATGAAAAATCATCAATATCGAGTCGAGTATAAAGAAGTTTTGTATAAAAAATTGTATTCTTTATTTTTTTTTAAATATTACCACTTTCATATAATTATTTTAAGTAAGGAAATATTTAATTATGGAATTTATCTTAGTTATGGAAAGCAACAGTTCAAAAAACTGTTTTCTAATTAAATGAGAACGAAAATAATACAGCCGCTTTCGTTTAAAATTTGTGTTTATAAATATATATATAAAAAATATATATATATATATATATATATATATATATATATATATATACATATATATATATATATATATATATACACATATATATATATACGTCATTTTCATGTCGATTTGTTTTTCTTTTATGAGCTTATATTTATACTCCTTTAAATATTATTTTATTTTTAAACATGTTTAAAGAATCAATAGCAAAGTTCAAACAATATTGAAAAAGTTTACCTTGAACGAGCACTGAGTTCAAAACTTTAAAAGTGAATGTTGTTTTTTTAATACGGTGCAAAGTACGTCAAATTCATTCATCGGCAGTGTTAAAGACCGCGACCAGACTTTCGTTGTTGGAAACAAAAGTTTGAAAAGCCCTAAAGCCACGGCAAATTGAATCGAAAGTTTTGCACTGGGTGATAACTACCTCGGATCCATATTGTTAGTGCTGTAGTAGGTTGGAATTAAATAACAAATTTGTATTTCCGAAAACTTTCCGATATTAAAGATGTGATTCTTTGGTGGAACTTTGGCCAAAGCAATGAAAATATCGTGTTCAAACTAGTTATTCAAAATGTTTCTTTGTGACCAAAAATGTATGTATCTATTTAGGTACCTAGTTGGCAATACGTGTTTAAACAGTTATTTATATTGTGTAATTTATATAAATTTTATTATTGGTCCTATCTAAAATTTCTAGAAATCAACGGAAGAAAAATAATGCGCTCATTGAGGTTTGTATCGCTATAATTAATTTATAAATAAGAGTTTTTTTCAACACATTTTTTAAATATTTGTTAATATGTACATTTTCACCACCTAACGATAGCTTTTTTCAGGAGACGGGAAGACTCCTAGCATTTGGTTTTCAAAACTTTATACAATTTATCCAAACTAACTGCATAAAAATTATTCAAAGATTTATTAGAAGCAAACTTGGAGTGAAATATCTCCTAACTTTTTAAAATATTTTTATTCATATTTTAAATATCGTGGAAATATTTCAACATATGCTTTTTATTTGTTAACGTTCATCTCATTATATAACCATAAAATGGAAATTAAAATTTTCTAGAAATAATTACTAGTGTTAAATAAAGTTTATTTACACTTTTATTTAAATTAAGCAGAATTTAAAAAAAACGTGAGAGGGAATTGTAAATACATATAAGGTAATTTAATTATGGAAATACATGCATATCTTCTGTTTAATTACCCAGACACTCTGAAATAATATTCATTCATTGTAATTTTTCTGATTTTCCGTTATCTCTAATAGTCCATACATTTTTTTTAATATCAGTCGAAGTTTTCTTCCTCGGCTCAACATAAATTATAATCTAAAAATAAATTGTTTTTAAATTTATGTATCCCGGTGCCTTCTCTATCAGGAAATATATTTATCTTCTTTGTTTTAATCTCGAGTCAATTGATTATAATATGAAATGTGTAGTCGACACTTTCTTTATTTCATTTTGTTTCCATTGTATGTAACCAAGTGAAATATATGGGTCCTCTTAATTCTCAATGGCCACTTATAAAAATTATAATATGCATATTCCTTTAGATCTTTTTCACCAGGAATTAAATTGAGCAAGTTCATGTCAAGTGATCTTTCAGTTGCAGTCATATTTTTATTTTTTTAACAATGGTCATAAAATTTTACCGGTACTACATTAAACAAGATACGATGAAAAGTTTCTTATATAGAAGTTAGGGTCTTGATACCCTGCCAAGCTTAAGTAGATTCGAAAAAATGTCCAATTTTTTTAAAATGTCTAATTTACATCCCAGAACAGAATTTTTGCTTCGCCTGGCTTCTTCACTTAATAACATTAAGAGTAGAGTTTAACAAGTTAATTTATATATCACATTACAGAGTTTAGATAGATGATTCTTTTAATGAAATAGTTTCAGAAAGATTTAAATTCAAAACAGTTTTAAATAAACAGAAAATTTTTAATAAATGGGTTGGGGGAAATTTGATATCAAAGATTGTAACAAATGCACATACAGACAAAATATTTTCTATTACCTCTTGCTCTTAACTATTAGTTTCACTCTATATTTAGATGAATGGATTTATGGAATTTTAATTAAACTAATCCATTCTTCATGTGAAGCGTTAAGAGCAAGAATTAATAGAAAGTATTTTGTCTGTATTTGCATTTGTCACAATCTTGAATATCCGTTCATTCATGTATATACTTTAATTTGTTTGCAATAACGGAATGTGCCTCGAAAAAAATTGTTTTGTATTCTTAAGTAGTATGTCATGGCAATGTTATAAATGAACTGTCATTAAAATGATTAACGTACGTAAAATTATGGGATCTTATTTTTATCGATAAGGAGAGTTTTTCAAATAATGTTCACATTATATTCTCCTGTAAGTGAGCAACTTCATTTAGGAAAACAAATTATTTATATTTCTCCCTTTAGTCCTAGCATATATAAGATTGATAGCATTTTTAAAAAGAACTACTTTTATCAGCGCGTGTTTGTAGAGAGCACGTCTTTAGTCATTCATTGAAAAAAAATATGTTTCAGTCACGACTCGGCTAAGTTCCAATCTAGAGGAAAGTCTATATTTTTGTTTAAAATTAAGATAATGTTAAAAATATATTTATTTAAATAAAAAACTTCTATCTATATAATATCTATTACTGTGTAAGTAGTCTAAATAACTGAAATCAAACTCGTATGGCGGACTAACTGATAATCAATTGCATATGTTTCAACCAAACGCTTTCAGCCTGGGACCATTATGTAAGCGATCCTCAACCATTTTGATTTCGGCCTCTCTCAATCTCACTTTTATCTTGGGCTGTCCAGTTTGTGCCCGCCAATCTCATTGTATGATCTTTCCATCCCATTTGTGGTCGCCCGACAAATCTTTTCTACCCAAGATCTCCACTCCAAGAGAAGTTTGTACCATGAATCCGACTTTTGAGAAAGGCGACCAGCCCACTGCCACTTATGTTTCGCTACCCTCTTGACAATATCAGCCATTTTGCTTGGTCCCCGAAGGCACTTATTTGTTTTGCTATCCATAATTGACGATAACTGATGTGTAACATATAATTGAGTGTTTGGGCGAGAGTTAAAATGTTATGATATCCAGACACGCTTTGCCATTCGGCTGGCTTCGTGGTTTCTCGGCTCTTTTCCCAACTTAATTTGGTCGTCAGCCAACTTAGTATATTGTCGACTCTTTCTAACTTAATTCAGCCAGTTTCGCGTCTTATTTGCTATTCAGCCAGGTCCACATATTGCCGGTTCTTTTCGACTTAGATCAGGATTGTTTCTTATTTACTAGTGCTTACAACTTTATTCGCTTATACCGGGGTATTTCATTAAACTATCTTAAAGCGTTATATAATTTGAAATAATAATCATATTAATAATTAAACTTTAATATAAGTAATGTTATAAAAATTATTATTTAATTATTTATTTTACTAAGTAATTATTTACTTTTGCAGAGTTAAATTTAATTTTTTTGTTTTTATTTGAATCAAAAAAATGTTTCACATAAAAAAATTCAATGTTTCGTATATGCCAGGCATCCCTTGACGGATCCATTTTTTAATTACACTTACTAGTGATAGAATCTAAAATGTACGTCATAAATAGAATATTACAAAAATCCGTTAATGCCAACCCTACAACAAATAATAGACGTGAATATCTAGCCATAACGTCGATCTTATATAGCTTCTGTTGTACCTCAATAAGATGAACATAAAGGCAGTCACGCTCTCAGCGAATCATTTGAACAAATAATATGGAAGACAAATACACGGAGAACAAAACCAGGAAGTAGGCTATAAGGGTAGGCCGATAAAACGGAAGTGATATAAAGAACAATGTGGGTACGGGAATTAGGGATGTATGGTATATATATTTGTTCTCTAATGAGTTACTGAAATGATGTTGTAAGAATTTGAGGTAAGAATGTTTTATATCGTTACACGAAACGTTAAAATAAATGGGAGAATATAATAATCAAATGTTTGCAACTATAAGCATTAATATATATTAATTATAAACTCAAACAATAAGGAGACAGTGAAAAAAGATCAAATCTTACAGAGACAAGAAAAATATATCGGCAGAATTTTATACTCCAAACCTAATATCAAATTTAGTGCTTTAAGTAAATGCTGTAAAACACTTTGCCTTAACACAATAATGAATTCAAAACATTTCCTTCAGAATAAATTTGTAGTGTTTATACACGCTTTTCTATGTAAGTGTTGATTTTAAATATTTAGCCGTCAGTATTCTATTTTGGGCAAAGGAAGTGATCAGCTTATATCAACATTTAGAAGTTATCGGGTTAATGAAAAATTGTGAAAGAAAAGAAAAAAATTAACCCTTTATTAGAGTAATTTGTCAAAAAAAAATTCTGGGATTTCTAATTAATAAATCGTCGATATAATATACAGCTAACCTGACAAGTTTTGTAATTAATTTTTCAACAGGTATGAATCAGATAGTTTTGTTTGGAAACTACACTAGCAGTAGAAAAAATGCCGTACACCATTGCATTTTTATCATATCAGGATAAGATATTTGTGTATAATTAGGCATGCTTGAAATGTTTTATTTTTATAAATAATTAGCAAAAACATTCGATTCAAAAAGGAGTTTAGTATACTAACAAAAACCAGACAGATTAAAGAATAATATGTGGAGATGTGAAGGTTTTTACTCCATCAGATAAACCTTTAAATTGAAAAACCAAAATCATTTTACATACAAAAACCCACTATATTAATTGTAACTATCTGCACATCATTAGGCAACATTACTTTAAAAACTTTGGCTATTTTTAGAGCATCGACAAAACTTACATCCCCTAACAATATTTATGATATTATTATAGATTCAGATATAACATACGAGATCACTGGATGCATCCGCTCGAGAAATTTATGCGAGAAATCTGTTGCAGGCGGTGCATAAATCTGCTTTATATGGACAAATGCATTTAATCCCTGGCGGGTTGTCTTGCATTTGAAAAATTTGTTTATATATGTAACTATGGCCAGATTAGAAGGAAGTATAATAGAAAATAATTCCAAATTATGAGTTTTATTCCACATAGTACTGGAGTTATTAATTTAAATAAATCATTGGATAAGAGATTTTTAACGTGTCCTATCTTCGGCCATAATAACCCTTATATGGCGTAAAACTTTAATAATGATCCTTTATAATTTTTGGCTGTTGGCTAGTTTTCAAGATAAAGTATAAATTCTGTCTGTTTATATTACTCTAAATAAATAAATTTTCAATATCCTGTTTCACACATTTTGAAGGAAATTTTTAGTGAAAAAAAATAACTTTTAGGATTGACCTTCAGTGCAATCTTTTTACTAAATTAGGTCCAAGTCGCTCTATTTCTCTTTTTAGGGATAGTGTAAATTTTAAAGTTTAACCTTCATGCATTGTAGAAGTAGAATAGGTATATGGCCGTATATATATAAGTATATGTATATTTCATATTTGTATGTGTTTGTACATATATATATATATATATATATATATATATATATATATATATATATATTATATTATATTATATTATATATATTATATATATATATATATATATATATATATATATATATATATATAGATTTCTATGTAACATTTTAATCTATTCCACTATTTGGAAGCATTCAAAATAATAATATATCAAAACATAGAAATTGTAGTTTTTTCCTTTGCAGTTGGAAATATTAATCTGTTGACACAAACAATTTAGACAGGCTTTCCTTGATAAAACTTTACAAGATGCGCCAAAAAACATTATAAGAAAAGAATACAGCATAAAACTAAAAAACACAACATTTTTCTGCCACTAAGTTTCAAATGAGATATGTTCAGCTGCAATTCTTATGAAAATGTATTGAATAATTTTCCAATAAAGTTTTATATCTATAATTTTCCAATTATATAATATTTTTACTCTCAAAATTATTTTACTTGAACAAACCAAATAAAAAGATTAATCACGATTTAAAATTGTATAAGGTTAGAATAAATGTTGAACAGAGAAATGTGTCTTTTATCGATATACTCCTTTATAAATAAATAATCTTTTAAATTTATGCTAAATACAATAAAAATTAAAAAAATTAACTAAGGACACTTTTTTTATCAAGGAAGACGGGCAAAAACCAAATTCAATAAATATGGATTCCTTTTGCTAACAGTATTCAAATAAAAAAATTCGTCCATCTAGGGCAAATACGAGCATCTTGCACTCTTATCGTTGGTGGACAGATTTTGATTATGAACCATTTGTTTAAACGCGATTGATGATCTATTTTTAAAACTAAGTTTAAATTAGTTTATAAAAATTATATGAAAATATTTCCTTCGATCTTTGTGATTTTGAACATTTCCTTTCATCATTAATCGTGCTTTTATCATCCTCACTTGTAGGGTCTATATAAAGAAACATATTAAATATGACATTTGAAAGTACTTGGCGGTGTTCATAGTTACTAATATACTTTGAATATGCCTCTTATGAGTTTCTCTATTTTAATAAGCAACATGAATATATTTTCTCTCTACTGCACATTTATTTCTACATTATTTTATGTTACCGTAAATCAAGATCTCCTTATTCATCGCTTCACCTAGTATCAATTTCAAACAACACTTTAATGTAAACTCAGCAATGATTCGAAATGTGACATAAACGATATACATTTATGTCTCATTTTGAAGTATTGGTATTAATGAATAAATGTAAAATCCGACAAAATCCGAACATAATTTTCAAAATTATTAATTTCTGTAATGATTTTAGCTAAATTGTGTTTGACGAACTAAGTGTTTGTTGATGTGTCTGCCATATAGTTTTTATTTCGGCAAAGAAACATGTCCCGTATACATATAACTTTGAGAATGTCAAGTAAATATAGCACGTCATTATTTTGATTTTTCATAACAATATAACGAGATAAGAATTAGGATGTTTCAAGCAATGAGAAATATTTAAGGAAAATATTGAATAGAAAAATCAGATAATATGATCGTCGAGCCATTAAAATGCCCCATTGTAGATAATTATTTGATATTCACAGTGTAATTATTTAGAATTAAACAATATACTAACTAACAAATTATAAAACTTCAATCTCTAAAAGGGACGTTTTTTTCTTCTTATTTAAATATATTTTTATTTAAAGAGAATGTACACAAAAAGGTTTCGTGATGTCGTAGTTTAACTTTTTGGATTCATTCTATTGATTTATTAAGTAGTGATAATCATTTAACTAAGATGTTAAAAATAAGCAAGGTTTGTTTTATTTCACAAAGAAGCAGTTATTTTAATTTTAATTTTACATATACGAAAATATATTTGTGAATAATTTTGAAAATTGGGATATCACATAGGTATATCTACTAATACTACTAAATATTAACAGCCATTTTTCGTAATTCCCTTACAATATTAATTTCCGCCAAATGTTGGGAGATTTATAGTAATTAGCCTAAACACATGTATTTAGTCTCTTCTGTTGTCTTGAATTCTGAATATTGTAATGTATGGTTGCGCTGCGCCAAACAATTACACAAAGTAGAAAGCATTAAACGTGGACGTCTGCTTTAAGGGAATTTATTCACCGATTGCAACATATAAATTTCACGAACGGATGTTTCAACGAAACTTTGCATTCAGTAAGGAACGTTAATTTTGTCTGAATGTTTATGATAATTTTGTTAAGAAGTCGTGAAAACTTGTATGATATATGCATATAAAATGTCTTTAGTACGAGCAAATAAATACTTGCAGTTCAAAGGATACATACGTTACGTTAACTCTGCATTTTCAATTTCATTCAGTTTCAATATAAGTTAAATATTTCAATTTAATTAAATTTTTATTATGTTAAGGTTGAAACTAACTAAACAGGTTGTATTGATTAGTGAGCTATTTTTATTAGTGCTCATGATGTTACTAGGAAATATCTCGGTGTCAAATTAGTGAATGTTAGAAAACAAAATTAAATAATTTTAGTTTTTATTTATTTGAAATTCAGTTAGTAGCATTAGTAAAATAACAAAAAAACTATTTTTCGATTCGTTGTATGCAAATACAAGAATATTAGAAAAAAAAACACTTTCAAAATGTAGAAGGTAAATGTCATTGGAAGAGTTAACTGTTAATATATTTCAAGGGTTAACTGTTAAATACTTCAGTTTCGGGTGAATTTGAATAAAATAACAGGTTCGTTTTGACAAAAGAGTACTACCTAACAAAATACAATTCTCCGGAGCAGGTAAAATATTTAAATTTCCTTTTTAATTACATTTGTGAAATATCGATGAAGTCAAATTTTAAGGTTTATTTTGCAATATTTACGTGTTTACAACTCCGCTGCACGACTTCATTGGCATCCAATGTTTTAAATTTTAGGTGGATTTAGTGGCTTTCTAATAGAGGCTGTATTCAATTTTTTTTTAAATATTCAATATGCTTCATTTTAATTAAATTTGATTTAATACTTTTGGCCGTTAAAGTTACATTTTTGCATAATTTAATTTAAAGTACCCTCTTTTGCATTGTTCATGCACTTAGTAAATACATCTTTAATTGACTGTTTTATTTTATTATCGAAACAATAAAGGAAACATGAACGTACATAATGGAAAAATATCTCAATGTTAAGTTTAAAATTTTGAATATTAAGTTGCTTTCATATTTATGGGTTCTTTTATCTTTTCAAAACTGTAATATTAACCAAATAAATGAACGTATATGTTTTAAGTATCAAATGCTACAGGAATAATTTTTTTATTAAAACATTAATAACAAACGTAAAACTTAAAAAAAAGCATTTTATTGGGATAATTATTCAAGCGAATTTGATTTTTTAAGAAATGATAATTAATATATAAATATAAATTTTAAACATATTGAAAATGTTGTGTGAAAGCTTTGAACTGACCTTATAAACTATATGGAACTAGTTAAATATTTGTTTTCGTCAGAAAGTAAATAAAACCTCAGGAACTTTTTATCTAAAACGAGAATCAATATCGTCGGTAATCGTGTGGTGCTCCAGCGAGTCAGTACAAACTACATAGTCTTTTGGATCCAGTGGGCGAATTTAGAAAAAGTTTCGTAAATAATTTAGTGTTTCATCGCAATCGTTTTTCATTGTTTTATTTAGTACTTTTTATATTTCTTGTTCAAGCTTTCTCATCTCCATAAAATTTATCTCTTGTATATAACTTCTTATATATAATATAAGACATATTTTCGTGTTCACATTAAAAACACAACGTAAATACTATGCAATGCTGGATTTTTAGATTGCATTTTTTATCTCATAGATAATTTAATCTTAGACATTTAAGTCTCAAACTATCGGTACATTTGTTGTTGGTAAAAAAGGATTTACATTAAAATATCTAGGATTCACTATTGACGATCACGTACTTTATTCTTTTTAAGCTTCTGAACCCAAAGCGTTTACACCGTCTGTTTGTCAGTTAATTTTTATTTGGTTTCTAGCTCCTAAATATTACAGGTTATATACACGACATTACGCAATCGATTGACCCAAAATTGAATAACGTACATCAAATTAAATACAATTTCACTTCTAGATGGCTGCCATACATGCAGGGTAGGGAACTTTTCCCTTAGTGTATAGAATATCATTAAACATGTCTTTTAAGTAGAATACAATTTACTTTTAATTTCTTTCAATATCACTATGTGGTAAACCGTCACAATGTCTGTTTTTACAACATTTGTACCCATTGTTTATATAATATAAGTTTACTACATTTACGACATTTTACTACTAGTTCCTGACATCTAGCAACAGAAATTATTAGTATATATTGAAAATATGTTGCATTTAATAAAAAAGTGTCAATGATTTCTTAGTTTTTTTCTTTTTTTATATTATGATTATTTATTTACGTACATTAATCGATACTTTACATTGACCTATTCCTACCCATAAGTAATTAAAATTTTATCAAATTAAAATAAAAAAAATAATACGTTGAACATGAATAAAAATACACAAGAACTACAAAAAGTAACGACTATACATTCTTACAAATTTACTTTCTCTCATCACACTCTGGTGTGACCGCGACCAGGTCGTTGAGTAATTGAATACCATGTGAGACTGGAGAGTTCTGGTATAATTCGGTTTTAGAGGGTGGCATATCAACCAGGTTATGATTGCGTGATTGTCAATTATGAAGAATGAAGTTGAGTAGGAAATTGTCAATTATGAAGAATGAAGTTTCAATAATTGGAATATAAAATTCATTAGCGTAATATTTCTTCTCAGTTGCATGGAATGAAAACATAGAATAAATAAGAAGAAATCGGTAGGAAATTAATACGGGAAGTACTCATACTGTTTTATATACATACATCGGAAGAACGTCTTTTGCATCCGTTCAATCATCAATATGTGCTCCAAATAATGAAGCCATTTTCTAATTGGCTCTCCACTAATTAAGTATACAGTAGATGGATCTATGCATTGGATTAAAAACCTTTTGAATCATGCAACACTAATCCAAGTTTACAAAATTTATTTCTTTGCTACATTCGTCATATCCACACGAAACGTTAATCGAGGATCAAATCAGATTCCAGCTCAATGATTCCCTGCAGGCGATACAGTGGGATTCCGGTGACTTTATTTAATGGGAATATATGCTCGGCTGTTACTAGATTCAGCTATTATTTTACCGTTAATCTGTTGATATTTCGCAAGACCAGCCTTGTAGTTGTTGTAGTGCAAAGAATTAATGCATTTTTTTTGTTCGACACAGATTTTTATGAGTTTCAAAATTGGTTTGAAAGAAAAAAAACAATTTATATATTTCTTAAGAAGAAATACACGTATTGCTTTGTAGCAAAACTTCCGAAATTGAGATATCAATCTCAATAGAGAGTCATACAATCTGAATATAATACATGGAGAATTATATTAATTTTTATTCAGAAATTGTAATGTAGAATTATAGACAATTTACAACACAACTTATATTTTATGGATTTCTAGTAGAAATATTAGCAAATATCTTTTTATCAAGACATTTTTTTAAATTATTATGGTTAAAATTTGATACAAGCTAAGAATAACAATTTCATAGGATTTTTTAAATTACTTTTACCCTCAGCGTATATTTTTTAATACAAATACTTATTCAATACATATATATATATATATATATATATATATATATATATATATATATATATATATATATTTATATATATATATATATATATGTATATATGTATATATATATATATATATATATATATATATATATATATAAATAGCAACGGTGACGGTGTACCATTCATTATATTTTCTATACATATATTGAATATATTTGGCGTTAATTGTGTAGAAATTCATTATTCACAATTAAATTAAACTATGTGATATAGTATTATTTCTGCTTAATTTAAGTTCTTTACCACGACTTAGGTTTTCTAGTATTACACAAATCTTTAGGTGGGCAATTAGCAAAGATCTTTGTTAATAGCCCATCTGAAGATTTTTTAGTACAACGAAACCTAGTTCGTAGTAAAAAACTTAAATTAAGTAAAAATAATACTCCATAATGTAGTTTCGTTTGATTGTGAATACATATATTTTCAGTATATATATATATATATATATACACACACACATATATATATACATATATATTTTTTTTCATATTTCTTTGAATGCGTTAATCAAAATAAAGAAACTTCCTTGATATTCACCTTAATTTCGTTGTTATTTTCGTGGTGTACGAAAAATGTCTTCGATACTATGTTCTAAAAACAGATCACAGTGATGAAAAACAATTCTGCATTTGATATGAAGTAAACAAAATTTCATAAAGCTTTTTAGTTTGCTAAAAAATCTTTGATCCTTCTAAATAGAACTATTAATTCGAGGTTAACTAGAAGTTTGTTCAAAAATATAAATGGTATTAGTGCGAGGAAAATCTGATTGGCAAATAAAAATATTGTAGAAAATTTAATTAAACATCTACTTCAAAAATTAGGGGGGAATAAATGCGTGCTGAATTTATTTCGAACAAAATAACAAATCTGTCTCTACGATAGAGTTATATAAGTTAGGGACATAATTCCTTCTGGAATTATATTTTTATCTTATATAACGAAAGTTGAAAACGTACTGAAATTCAAACAACACAAAATAGCAGCGTTCATTATCCTCATCATTAAAACTAATATATTTTCTTTTAGTTTAAATCCACACAGTAATGAAAAAGCAAATCACACCCATATCAATTTTATTTTGATGTATAGGTTACAAGTACTCAAGTTTAGTTTTATTTACACCATAAAAAATTATACTATTTAAATTTTGTTCAAATTTATTCAATAATTTTAGGTTTTAGCTGTTGTTACCTGTAAAAAGCTAAATATGATAAATGTACTCAGAAGGACATTAAATTCAAAAGGAGATAAAATGCGAAAAGTACGTGGAGAGATTTCAAAATTAGAAATGTTAAACAGTATATAATTCAGTACGTAGTAATAAGCAATACTTTATTTTAAGAATTCAAGCTAGAAAATATTATCCTTATTTGTTATATTCCTGTAATTACCAACAAAAAGCGTAAAAAAATTCAAATTTACATGTCATCAAAATTATATTAAAATTACTGCAATCGTCCGATGCAGCATAAAATTTAAAGCCTTGTTTACAAAATATAAAGCCTTCTTTACAAAATATGCAGCATAAAATTTAAAGCCTTGTATACTTCTTTATGAAATGAAAATTGTTTATATTTCTATCATTAGTGCTTTTGACATATACGCCTAGAAATATGAGAAAGCGAGGTGCAGATTTCAGTATTCGTACATCACAATTTATATCTTTCATTGTACGGCTACTATCCAGCATCGAAACCTGATGTGATACTGCATCATAAGGGAAGGGATCAATAAAGAAGAATGTGAAATATTATTAAATAGATTGATATAGGTCAACATAGTCTAGTCGGCAGAGTTAGTTTATTCTCGATGATATATTAAAAAAACAGTAAAATTATGTATGAAAATAAATATTTCTCCCAATTGTACTTTTATTTTAATATAATAATAGCAATTGTATTATCAAAACATTAAAACGCTAAAATTAATTAACCCTTCACACCTGGTACTGACTTGGTTAACTAGAACCTGTTGATTTCCAGGGATTTACAACTTTTATTTTTTAAATTAAGTAACAATTTTAATACAATCACACAATTCTCCATAATTAAACTAATATCATTTTTATTTCCATATATTGCCATTATTGTGCATATTTCATTTTCTTATTTTATTTCATCATAAGACATACGTAAAATAAATAACTAAAATATGAACTTTCCCTCTCCCAATGTTTTAAGTACGCGAGGTTTAAATTTACTACTCATTCAAATTCACGTGTCGGAGCAAAGTTTGGAGCTTAAATGAAAATTATATAAACTAGTTCACGAAATCTGTAAATTTATGCAGCCATTAAACAACTTTTACTATGGCTTTAGTACATACGGAATAATTTAGAATGCCTATATTGAACTAACTCTGTTACTTTTTGATTAGAACGTTTGGAATAAGAACAAAGTGGAGATCGTTTTAGATTTAACATTAATATATTATCATATAATACACATATTTCAAACTAATCGCTGCAGGAGTAATAGGCCAAATGAGTATTTGAAAAAACCTAAGTGGTCAGTTATTTGAAACGATTGATTAATTGACAAGGTAAACAGAATATTTGAAATATTGACATGGTCAGAAATTTTCAAAAATAATAATAATAATATGTCTAATAATAGTTAAATAGAACAGGCTATAAAGTAAAAACAACTTGTATAACTTTTCTTAAGGAGGAATTTTATTTAGATAATTTCTCACATTATTTAATTGCGAAATATTTCTAGTAAAGGAGTCCAGTTGACAATAACGTTTTGCGACTGAAACGGCAGAATAATTTTGGATTAAAATAAAATAAATTTGCATAAAAAGAGATGGATCAAGTTTTCAGAAATATTTATTAACCCTTTTATGGAATCACCTTATTTTGAGATAATTGCTTGAGGAACTTTTATCAACTATGATAAGCTCAGACTCAAATTTTACTATTTTTTCTTCTATACTAGGCTTATAGAAAATTATACCAAAAAGCAATTAGGAAGCGACTCGTGATAAACCGTCTGTTGGGATTCAAGAAGTTCATTATTTGAATGCTCATTATTGAAGTTCATTATTGATGCGATCTAGAACATTATTCATATAAGTTTGAAAATCCGATGAATCAGAGAGCTATCAATCAAAATCGAATCAAGTTATATTTTACATTAACTCAGGGTTACACCAAGGACCAAAATGGAAGTAAAAGTTATAAATGAAATATATTGTTTTAAATAACCTTTTCCAACCGTACGTATTCGTAAACGCAAAATTATATTTTATTAAACGTATTTAGAAATATTTTTTAACCAATGTGAGTAAATCCTCTAAATTATGTTCAAACAGCAACAATTGTTTATTACGAAACAGTGACTGATTAATTTAACTGTTCTTTATTCGAACAGCGTACGTTTAATTTTTTATTTGAAAATGGCCTCAATTAAATAATTTACATAAAATAATATTTCAGATAAGGGAAAGAGTTTATATTTATTTCTTTATTTATTTTTAACATAAAAACACATGCGGTACTACCTATAGATACAACAGTAATCTTTCCAAATCAGCCCGGTAGAAAATAATGTTGTAGGGGGCAGATTTTATAAACAATTAAAAAAAACAGTTGTTGTTGTTGTTGAAGCTAAAAATAAGTTATTCTTTGTTCTTGGCGATATTCTTTGATTGTTTACTTTTTATTTTAAAGAAGAGAGAAAATATTTATTAAGGACAACGGAAAACGGGAAGTTACGATAGGAATTTATTTTTCAGACTATACTTGAATGAGTGAACTGACGGTAATATCCGGTTAAATGGTCTGACTTATTCCACATATTGGTGACAGTGCGGAAATGTCCATATAAGGAGGCATTATGTTTGGGGGTTAGTAAAGCAAGACGATTTTCTGAGCGGAAGCTAAGACTATGCGCACTTAACACTCTGAATCTTCACCGAAGATAATCCGGCTTACGAAAACACTCCAGTACATAAAAGAGAAGGCAAAGAAAGTATGGATTGCACCGGCAACAGACATCTAACCAATTAAACGGCATTATTTAATCAGGAATAGTGTAAATTTTTTTAGGCTTGAAAACGTAGCGAGTGCGTGAATGTTGATGTCGTTCTAATTTTCATAAGCGATCCTCGGTTGGATCCAAAAAGAAAACATTCACAATCAAAACAGCAAGTCAGCAGGAAGAGTGTTTGACTGAGGTGAATTGTATTGCAGGTTGAAATATTTAAGAGCTTTAGAGATTATATTCTGCGGAAAATTTTAAGAATGTCGTCACTTATTTTAGACTCATAAATTTGAGGTTTTGATAGCATATACATATGAATATATTTCTGTTTTACTCCTAAAACTTATTAAAAAAGCAGTCTATATAATCATTATTAATACATTCATGATTACACTATGGCATAAAGAGGTGTCCAAATTTGAACCCCTTCTAATAAAAATTTAAAATAGAAAATAATTCTATATTTTGTTTCTAAATTAGGAAAAAACGAACCAAATGCGAGTCGCACTCGTGCATCCAGGGTTTTGCGGTACCAAACAATTTTCAATTTATGAATATTTCTCGAAGACATTGTGAAAAACAAAGTAATCGCTGCGGTTTGGTATCGGAAATATTTCATGTCTTAAAAACTATACAACAAATCTAATTTCAAGCAATTTTTTTGAAAGTTTAGTTAAAGTTACCTTAATTTTTTTTAGAATTTTACAAATGTTAGTTGAAACAATAGAAAGGGGAAGTTGACATGTCTAATTATTTGGAAGCGCACATCTCACCAGTTATATACTTAAACAAAAAAAAAATATTTAGGAATCTCTGTATCATTTTTAAGAAATATTAACGATATCCTAAACGCTTGACTTATAAACCCTGTAAAACAAATATAATAATATTCCAATTCGTCTCGCTGTTAAAATGTGGACACTTAAGAAATAAACATTAAAAGCCACGCATGAGCTATATAAACATGACCTATTTATGACAGTAATAGACGGTCTCGAGATATTTGGAGAGAGATTTTTTATCTTAATGTATATTCAATATATTTAAATTTTAAATTTTAGCTTATAACGAAGAGAAATATATCTAAAAGAAGATTAAAAAGTTATTTATCTGCGTGTGTATAAACTTAATTTTTTTTATTAACACGCTTTTATTAACTTCACTTATGTGCATATATGTTGTGTGTATGAATGAATATAACGAAATTTTCCCTCCCTTTTGTAACCCATTTCTAGGCATTTGAATTATTTCATATTTTGCCCAGGTATCAAGGATTGATGAAAGTGCTATAATTCCATGAAAAGTAAATTTTTAAATTTGTGACAAAAAAGATTAAGAAAATAATGGTATTTTAATCCATTTCCATATGTCCAAAATATCTTAAATTATTCACACGTATTAAGATTATTATTATCATATAATATAATTTTATAATTTAAAAAAAATGTTAGTGTTTTAACAAAAAAGATTAAAAAATTAAAAATAAAATTGTAATTTAAAAGAACTAAAAAACACGCTTTTTTAACCATATAAGCTAAAATATTCAAAATCATTAGATAAATATAAAGATTTTGGTCAAGAGCCAAAGCATGATGTGAGTGGCGAAAAAATTAAATGTGCTTCAGATTGATTGTCGTAATTTTTTGATCACTACACATTTGTGAAAGCGGACTAGTTACGAAAATATAACTCGAGAGCACTCTATGAAAATGAATTACTTTGTCACCAGAGATGTCCCTTCGCTCTAGTAGTATATTATAATGTTGGTTGACTACCATTGGAAAACAAATAAATATATAATGCAAAAAAGTAGTTTAAATATAACAGATTCGGTCCAAAAAATCAACACTTAAAGTTTAATTTATATTCACATTGAAGTTTTCATCTCGCTTTATATTAGTTTAAAATGAAAACAGTTCAAAGAGGTTTTACGTCTTTTACCCAGCCGCGCTCAAATCTCTATTAAAACTACAGCAAAACTCTTTCGATAGAGTTTCTTAGAACCGCTCTGCATAATTTTCCGCCGTAAATTTTCATTGAAAATGAGAATTGGAATGGATTGAGAAATCACTTTATCTTTTGAAGTAATCTTAAAATAATAACCCCTTATTTTTTCATAATTATTTCAAAAAAGTAAATTTTTCTTTAAAAAGTTAATTTCCCGTGCTTTTAAAATAAATTTAAATTTAGTTAATTTAGGTTCAGGGTAAATTAAAGTATACCAAAACATCAAAATCGAATAAAAGACGATAATGTTAAAATTCAAAACGTCCTACCCACGATTGAATATGTAAAGGTTATGCCGAGGACGACGATGATAAAGTAGTCGTAAATACCAACTTTTTATTTGTAATTATTATCTCCATTCCTGACCTACATATAGCACCAACTCGAAACATGGAATGGGATATGTCCGACAAGTAGAACAATGTTGCATGAGATGGTGACATTCGGAGGGTATCAAAGAGAAAAAATGAAGGTGGAAAATTCAAAATAGCGTTTGCAACTTAATTTAGTAACGATATCTGATAAGACGATATCTGATACTGATACCTGATAAAATTAAATAAATTATAAATTAAAATTCGAAAATTTTATCAGGTATCAGGAAAAATAGAAACAAAAATTTCGAGACACAAAATGCTGAAATTCCTTACGAATAATAAAAAAAATATATGACTACGTTCATTCGAAATTTATTCCTAGCGGGAATATTGAACGTGGGACGACGAACAAGTGTCTTTATACAGCCAATATTAGTAATGATTTTAGAACGTCTTATAATTGGCGGCAAGTGGGCTTGCGAAAAAAACAATTAGTATTTAATTCAGTTTATTCATTCACTTGATAATACGAAAAACCATTCCTCAATGTTTGGTTTGAAGCGTACTTTGACGATGAAATACGGCTCAAAGGTAAGAATAAAACAATATGGTTATACGTGATGTTCTGATTAGAAATTCCATATTACAATTATTATTAACGGTATTTTACTTTCGGAAAGTGAAAAGGTACATTTATTCACTATTTGTTGTACGTTTCTTGACATTATGCCTGCTTTGAACAAGATAATAGAAGCACCAGCTCCCAACGATACTCCATTAGTATATATTGGTTGTTTTATTAAACTCACCCTAATGCAGTTTAAGCTAACGCGCGGTTGATTCTTGTAGTCTCCAATTTTTTTGATCTAGGTCGGGTCTGTTTATTTTAATAATTATTATTACTCGCTACGAATATTTAATTTACTAATTAAGTAAATACTAACCAATTTGGAACTTTTGCACCTGTCGCGTATTCATGAGAGTAACTCTGTGTATTTACATTTCTTTTACTTAATTCATTTCTATTAATGCATAAAGAAATACAATATTTACTGTTACATTAACAAGAGCCGGAGTATTTCACTTTAATATTTCTTAACACTATGATATGTATTAGGCTTATATATGATATAATTTCATTTC
The DNA here is from genome assembly GCA_039881145.1 of Druceiella hillmani. Taxonomy (NCBI): domain Eukaryota; kingdom Metazoa; phylum Arthropoda; class Insecta; order Lepidoptera; family Hepialidae; genus Druceiella; species Druceiella hillmani. The sequence continues at coordinate 1,641,060 of JAYKKI010000110.1, read as the reverse complement.
CCACCGATTAGGCAAGAGAAAAAAAATTGAATGAAAACTTCTTTTGGCTCACCTCAACTTTTTGAGTCTTAGAGTGAACATTTGCCATTTCGTGTCATGGAAATTATTACGCGCCTTAGGCTACACTCTGTAATAGGCCGGGTATGGCTAAATTGTTTGGTATCGGATATTCTCAGCGGATGCTGAGTGCGACCGAATGAGAGGAATGTAGAGCGTCCGAGTTAGTATATTTTTATTTTGTCATTTTCCCAAATGAGTCATTGGCGCAGCGACAAAGCACAGAATTATTTAATAAAAAATATTACTTATTAATGGAATAAATAAATGCCCTCTCCCGGGGGTGTACTCTATACATGAAGTCTTCGTTTATTGTAAAGCTGTAAGTATTCTCTTCATAAAAAGGTATTTATTTTTCATGTGGTACATTTCATATCTAATTACAAAACTTTTATAAACTAATACAGCCCATTTATATGTATTAATGTGTTTGAATTTCTATTTGGTTGGTTTTTTCATACCACTAAAATTTTATTATGACCCGAAATTTTTGTTACTTGACCCCCGAAACACAGTTTACATTCGATTTTTCGCGAATCCCTTGTTAACTTCATGCAAACCCACATGTGGCAGATTTCGATGTAAAAATTAGATTAAAGCAACGAACCGTTGCTGTGTAACGATGTAATGAAATTCACCTGCATAAAATACTACGTTTTCAAATAATGCTTGCCCCCCATAAAATTAGTAATAAATATATTATATTAGAACAAGCATGCCTTTTTAGATTTTTAACATTAGTGATGAGAAAATCCTTTTAACTTTCAGCACAGAACTAGGTTATAAAAAAAATCCTTTACATACGTCATAACTAATAAGTCTTAACTAAATTTAAAGTTATAAAATGCAAACTCAGTGTCTGCGTTCAAACCTCCTCTGAAATCTATTACTTAAAATAATCTAGGGATGGAAATATTATCAATCGAACACCTCGTCCTTCATTGCTTCCCTACCCCTGAAATATCGTTTATTTTTTTATAATTCACTTTATTTTTATTTCTTTTTTAAAAAATATAGTTTTTTTGATAATTTTTTTTATTTTTTATTAATTTCGTTATTTCCTTAATAAAATCCTTTTCTATCTTATCTCCTAATATATGATAAAAAGGAGACATTTGTTACATTTTGAAGTTTAAGTAATATTCCTCACCCGCTAAATTTTAAGCGATAGACGATTAAAAAATAAACGATAGATGATTACAAAATTAGATTTAATTTTTTTTTTTATAATCGATACTCTGTAATAGTTTACCCGATTTCAATATTCTGGTCTTAATCATATAACTTATGACTATAAAGATATCAACACCAACATGAGTAAGCAAGCAAATTTAATTAAAACTGTATTTAGGTCGTTAATCGAAAAATTTCAACCCCGAAAGAAATTTGAATAAAATAACAGCACCGTTTCTACGAAAAGTTTTTTTGCATTAGAAAAATAATTTTCCGTAGAAAGAAAAATAATGAATGTTGTATTTTAATTTGATAACTGGTCGAATTTTCACCTTTTTTAATGTATTGGGGACTCATAAAATTTTTTTTTACAAAAATTACGCTGTAGAAAAATTGTTGTTTTAATTTTACTGATTATTTCATTTAACTTGTGTGTGGTTAATAATAATGATATACATATATATATATAGTTAGCTTACTAGTATAATGGTTTATATACTTGCCTTACTTAATTATGCATATCTTATTACACGTTTTGATCGATTTCTACCAAAACAATTATTTAACATTTCAACCAAACTTTTTTTTGGCTGATAGTGACTCATTAACATACGAATACTATGCTTTCAATTACAGAACGAATATTGAACAACAAAAGATAGATAGGAAAGGATTAGAATAAAGAATTTTTGTCATCACAAATTTTGGTCGTCTATACTATAAAATTTATGTACGACTTCTAAATACAATCTGGTACGTAAAATTGCAAGTTTCACTTAAAAGGAAGTAAAATTTATGCCTTCTGATGACATTTAAGCAATGATTATGGATATAAAAATAATATTAGACTACAGTTAATACCGCTGTTGGGAGGTCGATAAAATGTCACCCATCTTGTAAGTACATACATATGAAATTTAGGTTTGTTGTTACTAAGGAGAAAATATTGAATTTACAAATTTGCACATAGTCAGTTAATATAAACTTCTGCCCCTCTTTTAGCTACGTATCACCTTGAGGCACACAAAATATTCATTAAAAAGCATAACTAATAGAATTAGATATGAAATAATATCTCAATTGGCGAGGCTAACAAATATCAACGTATATCTACATAAACCATTTTAATTTTTACCAAGTTCTAGAAAGCAAACATTAAAATATTGATGACAGATCGATTCCTGCACTGGCACAGGGAACTTCATTGCCACGTTTAAAATTTTGGAATCTAATATCATCGGATTATTATTGTCATTAATTAATTATCCTGATTAAATCCATGTTTATAACTTATTTTCTACCGATAAAAAATGAAATGAATTTTTAAAACTATTTAGAATATATACATAACATAAAATATTCAAAATGTGTACATATTTTTTCGGAATGTGCAACACTGCACAAAATATTTTTAATATCGATTTCTTCGTATTTATTTGCAATTACGAGTAAAATTTATCGTTAATATTTATTACAGCATAATTTTTCATTCCAAAAAAGAATATTATTTGTACGATGCAGACATTTTATGTTTAGGAGGTAGCAAATTATTTTGACTAGTGTAAAATTGTTTCCATAGTTTTATATTTACTCTGTTGAGAATGAGTTTTCGGTAGGTATGATGAGTAAATATAAACTATATCTCTTCTATTTCTGTATACATACACCGTCATTTAAAATAAATAAGTGCAAAATATCTTGTACTTAATTCGCGTGCGATTGTTTTACTTAATAAATTTTTTTCTAATTTTCCGTTTTATTTAGTTTGTATATATTATGAAGAAATAAAAAAATAGCATGTCCCATTTTTCTCTCAGTTATTCCAAAGAGCTTATATGAAGTGTCAAGATATAGAACACAAAACTATAATACAAAAATGTATACCGAACTGAAATCACAATGCAATTAAAGCGCACATAAAAGTATAAAATGAGAACACTACCAGTACTACCAGTAAATAGTTTGCAGTGCAATGTCGTTTTTATATTTCTAAATATTATCATATATATCTACATACGTCTACACATATACAAACAAATAAATCGCTTTCCGTTTTTTGGCTCCAATGTAGTTTCTTCCTTTATCTATTGGAGAAAAATAAAAAAAAAAGCTTTCATATTAATATGTAAATGGATGCACATTTAAATACTCAAAGATAGGACATAGTGTATTTTAATTAAGGGTAACAAATAATACAAAACCGTAATAAATCTTATTAAAAATTAATTTCGTTTCTGAATACTTTTGAAGTGTATTGTGTTTCGAAATACGTTGTGTTAATGTTGTCATGTGTTCACGAGTTTTCTTTACAAAAATATCGTAGTCTCGGTTTGGAAATTTTTTTTAAGTCTCAATTTCATGTAGATAACAGTTCGCTCATCATTATTTTTTAATTAATTTTTGCAGTGACCTACTTTACATTTTGTGGTAGATCTAATTCCGATAGGGTTAATTTAACTACAAAATTTATGTGTAATTTAATACCAGCGAATATGCTTTTTAATATATAGTGGTGTTATTCGTATAAACGAATAGAATATAAAATAAGAAAAATAGAATATAATAAACATATGAAGTATTTTTAATAAAATGAAATACATGTTACTTTTAGATACTCCTGCGTGAAAATCCGTAGTACTTAAAAACCAGGCTACTTGTGATATTTTTGAGCTGAGTTTGAGGCTCGTCCAATTTATTTGTTTTCTTATCATTTTAAAGCCTTAACTAAACGAAAATCTATTTTAGTTTTTACTTTCATTTCTTAAGAAATGACATGAAACAATTATTCATTAAAAACATAAATATAACGTAATATTCGTACTTTGCTCTTTCTCAATATTATTTATGGATTCATTTCGACTGTGATAATTCAATGTTATTATTTATTGGAATACAAAACTGTCTTCATAATTTTGAGGCAAAATATAATGAATATGATGGTAGAACGCGGCAATATTTTATGAAATGTGATACTCCTAAAATTTGTATAAATCCTGGACATCTCAATTTAAATGTGATTTCACTATATTTTAATCGATAATGGTCTCTATATATCGAGTGCATATATATTATGTGTTGGCTAATAAATTTTCAGACACGAGTTTGGAACTTTTCTTTAAAATATGGATGAAAATTTGATAATATTTAATTATAAGGTATAGGTATGCTCGGTTAAAATGCTCGGTTAGTAAAAGTTAAAGACATCTAATTTACGCTTCACGGTTAAAAATTTATCTTTGGTTGGCTGAAACGATTAGTATTCGCTGATAAAAAAAATGAATATTTGTATAATTTAATAACAACTACTTTTCCTCGCATACAGTTTTTCATCATTATTTTGTTTTTACAGTATAAGCGCTTATATTACGAAATTCATTTTGTTGACTGACGTTTTCTTCAAGCATTTCTTCCCTACCAAGATGGACCTGAGCTTATACGTTTCTATTTGAATGATAATCAAAATAAATTCTCATCCTAAACGTGAAAGCTTTTATTTATTTTATCAATTAGTCACTACATAAGTGGTTTCAGAGGTACTCTACCCCTGCTCTAACTGAGACAATATTACAAATAAATTGATTCCAGGGGGAATATGTATAATCCTTTTCATTTTTGGAAAAAATATTGTACTAATATTTTAGCAAATTAAAAAGAATATGAGTATTCTGAAATTATTTCATTAATAATTTAAAGACCCATATATTTATCTACATATTTTCTATTTCTATCTTATTCTTATCTATCTTATCATCTAAATATTATCTATTCTTTTCGACAGTTTTATTCATTCATGCCATGTGTTGTTGTAGTAAAATAGCTTTATGAAGATAACCATTCACTTACCAAGCAATACCACACTTCTGTATAAAGATTTTTTGCCCTGATTTATATAAATTAATAAAAAAATGTTTAACTAGCCACATTAATATCAATGGAAATAATATGCGTTGTCCAACCTTTAGAGGGATTGTCCAATATTCTGTGACTAGTCTCTTGACAATGTTAAACGTAATATTTAAGGAAATGCAGCAAAATTATTCACAAATATTGCGACATGGGTCATAAATGCGACCCAAATAAAAATTTTTGCATATGCATTAATATTTTTAACAATGATACAAGTTAAAATATGAATAACTGCAATGTCAATAACCAACGTGGAAACCCGTAATTTCCTTCTTTTAATAATAAGTAGAAAAACAAGTATAAATCAAATGAATCAAACATGACAACATAAGTTAAAAAAATAAAGAAGGCAGGCGAGATGAGACAACCTTTGAAAACTGTTTCACCCTTGGGATATGTTAAACGGAAGATGATTTCTAAGAAATTAAGAGAAAATGTAAGATATAAATGGATGCAACTTGGGGTTTTCTTTAAATCGATATCTTTTCGTAATAAGAGAGAAATCATTTACTTAATCTATTCTAGGACACTCAATATTTAATTTTTGAAATAACAATGTTATTCAAGTCGAAGATCCGGTATAACCAGACACAATTCAGCTTCAAACCAGCCTTCGTGAACAGTTGATTAATATAATCGATTTGGCTGTAGGCTATATGCGGTAAAGATATCGGTAGATAACCCATGTTACTTTGCTTTATTGACGTATAAGAAAATTAAACTCAATTCGTTTGAATAAATCAAGTCCACGTTAAGGCGGGGTTTAATGGAGCGAGACCGTCTTTACACGACTACCGTGGGGTCTGATTCGTGAGATGATATTAGTCATATTATGATATTGGAGTCTATATATTTCCTTTGTAATGAAATTATGTTAACAATGGATAGAAATATGTAAACGATTAATAGAAGAGGGAATTATTAATACACTTTTAAAGAAAAAGACCATTGGTTTCTCCTTTTTAATGTTATATATATGAGTTAACTACGAGGAGTGGATGATAATTGTGATCTTATCACCATAATCTGCATGGAAAATAAAACTAACCCATTTATACTCAGAGCTGCGATCTCGCAAAATTTCATATCTAAAAATATTCTTTGTTATTTCTTTATCAATGGAGATACGCTTATTTGTTTTAACCTGCCAGTATCCTTTAAAAATATAGTAAATTGTCATCGACATTTCCTATGTGTGTATCTATGCTCGTGCATGAAAATTTTTTAAAAAAATATTCAAAGGTACAATCTGATGCAAAAACTCAACATTGAGCATAGAATCATTTAGGAATTTATTTTATTAAACGGTTTTGCTGGTAGGATTGCTTATACCAGAGTTCATTGTTTTTTCTGACAACATTGACATGGTTCCACCGTTACCTGGAAGAGACACAAAAATATCTAACGACGGTCATTCCTACTTACTATAGTGAGTGTAAACAATGAATCAAATCTTTTTTTCCTTTTATTGAACACATTTATATTTGTGATTTTCATTCATGTTATCTTATATTTTGGTGGCGTTATTAAATGGATGCCATAACTTTTAATAACAAATAGCGTTAAATTTTATAACACAACATTATTTGTTGCCCACTGTCAAGACATGTGAATATGGCGTCTTTAGAGGGAGAAACGAGAGTGTATTATAATTTAACCGGGCAAATACTTAATGGCTGCCACTGATCATTTTCCGGGGTTTTAAATAATAATAGCGTGTGTACGTTTCAATCATATAACCATATGGCGTTGATATGAAATTGTTGAATCATTGAGCATAAATCGTGATTGGAGGTTAGTGTTTCAACATGATATTTTCGTTATAATATCACTGCGATATCCTGTTTCTTACTCCCGTACTCTCGGATCTTTTCCACGCTTTTTCTTCTTTATCCTATCGGTTGTGGTCACTATGTATCAATGCTTTGATAGGCACTGCATCTCAATAGTCACTGTGTCTCCCTGTCACTCTCTACTTGACGTAAATCTGATGCACTCATGCAAGGGACTACCCACAGCAGATTTAATCTGGTTGGTTCATTGCATTAGCATCCGCACATGTACTCTATTACCTTCTGCTTCTCCTTGCACAACAAATCTTATGCTATGCATGTGCGATTTTGTTAAGTTGCCATGACTCGTTAATAATATATTGTTTTATTGTTCGGTAAGATGTAAAAAGGTGGCACCATTTTCTAATATTTGAAGTCTACGTAAACCTATAGTTCAAAAAGCTCTTTACCATATTTTTGTATTATTTCTCGTAAACCTTCGCTCATTAAAAATATCGATGAATTAAAGTGAATAATATTACATAAAAAACTCATAATAAAATTCTTCCGCAAATTAATTTCATGTTTTGGTTTTATCTTAAATATATTTATCTGTTATAGAAACATATATTTCAATATAAAATAATAAAAGGACTGCAGAGTAATTATATATACGGTTGGTAAAATCTAAATTAAATTATATAATTAAATGTGAAATAATTTATAACTAATAACGCAAATCATTATATATCAAAACTTAACCTCGCTTAGAGAAATACACTAAACATATATTTCAAAATGTTTATAGGCACTATTTTCTCGAATGTTTTTATTATATGAACCACTATTTAATCTCAATTACTAAAAATATTATTTAAAAAACTAACATGAATAATTTACAAATATACAAATAGCTAACATGAATATAGTGACAGTCATTATACGTACGTCTATATCTTTATCTCTGATTACCTATATAGCGTTCAATAGGTACGTTTGTTGAGCAACTTAATCTTATCAATTTTTGTTGCATCGTGCGTGCATCGTAAAATTTCAATCTTATCATTTTTTCATAACGCGCCTAAAGAAGTATAACTTCAATTATGATTAGAATGTTTAGTTGAAAAAAAACACAGAAGTTGATATTGAATAATTAAATATTGATCTGATAGTCAACTATCCGTCGCCATAAGGAATATCGTTGAGTTTTATTACAGACATCCATTTGATTTCTAAGGTTTGAAACTGCGCAATTTCATTCAAATCCCTCTATTGTTTTTTCATGACACATGTATGGACATGGCTATGTTATGATTTTATAATGTTAATGTAGACTTAAGAGAAATTGTTTATTGCATTTGAAAAAGAGAAATAAGGTTAAAGTTAACAAAAAATTTGTTCGTATTATAATTAAGAAAATAAAGTTGAACTGAGACAATGGAATCGTTTTAGAATTTTTAAAGTTAATTAAGAGTTTTAATATTAGTAATTTTTTATTCAATTAAGGCGAAGCTGAAAAATAAGTATTGCGATTTAAACAGTTCTTGCATGTATGTATGAGGATATAAAGTTGCATTGTAGTAATGTAGCGTGTACTATCTAACATATTTTACCAAAAAATAAATTAATTTTTTCATAGTTGGAACTAATGAAAAAAATCATTTAAAAAAATCGCTTAATTTAGTATTTAAAGTATGTAAATACAAAGTGAGCATTCGAATTGTATCACATAACGGTTTCGATTTTTGGGCTTTCATAGTTTATGCAAAATGTACATAATGGTTAATAAGTTGAGCAGATATTTGAACTTATATTGGCTTCCATGCTCATTTCTCATTTGTTTTTAGCTAGGTTTCAGTTTTGTAATTTAATTTTTGTCACTACATATTTAATATAAGAATGGACATAATGCCTTTTCATTTATTATTTTTGGACCTAATTTGAAACTTCATGAAATAGTTGATTTGGTATTTTAAACAATAATGCATGGATGCCACTTTTCTTCAAAATTGTCTATTTTAATTAGCTGTTATTTGAAAAAAATTACGTAATAGATAAGAAAAATATTATAATATAATATACTTCCATACTTTCATTTTTGATATTGATTTGTGTCATATAGTGAAATTCGTCAAGTCTTAATATCATTTACCTAGTCAAAGTAATGTCATAAAACTGCTAAAATATGGACAATTTGGTAAAAAATGTCGTAAGGTAAAAATTCAGGTGAATTAGACGTAAGATAATTACGGTCAGTTGATTATGATGCCAATTTACAAGATTCCCAAAAATAATACTTTCAAGAACGACACGTATTTGTCCGTACAATGGAGAAAGGTAACTTTATGTTTGTATTTCAAAATCAAACTGTAAATGTGTGTTGAATATTTCAGAAACCCTTTTCTGTCATGGACACATTTTGTATAAAAAAATGCAATATTAATATAACTGGGTATTACTGAGTTTTTTTTTATTTTCTGAATATTTTTAATAATATCAATCATAAGTACGACTGAACCCTGAGATAGTCGTTAAACGATAAATACAACCGGATAACATATTGTTAACTTAGTTGTGATTTACTTGATTATATTAAGTTTAATTTCCTCTTTTGTTATCACCATAAATGATTACGAAATTATCTGTAAATGTGTTTCACGTAACACATTTTACTTTAAACATGACTGATAAACCATAGTAACTCAGGTCTTTGCTTTATCCTTAAATGTACATTACCTGAATTAGTATTTTTTGATAATTCCATTTAATGCCTCTTCACAATTGGACCTCATAACAAAATTGTACTAAAATATCATTAAATTTCTAATTAAAGATTTAATAATTTTTCTACCTGCTATTTATTTATAGCACTTAATAAAATGTTTAATGTATCATAAATAACTTAAGTTCACGTATTGCAAAAATTTGAGGAGATAGACGTTAAGTTGCAAAGGTAATTCTAATTACACGCCCTGTATAAAGTGATGTAATACTTAGACTAAAAAACTTATTCGGATTATCACCAACAAGAAATACAAATTATTCTGATTCTGATTATCACCAACAAGAAATTTAGGTTATGACCAACAAGAAATTTAAATATAATATTTAGGTACAGAAGATGTTCCTTTCATCCTATAATTTTAATTCAAATTATTTGAAATGTTCATTAGTTAAAAGAAAATTGAAACTTCAAAGTTTAACTTCTTCATGGGATGCTTTTATAAAGACAAAATAAACCCCAAACCATACAAAATTTCGGGCAAATTTGTATAATTTTTAATTTCACCCTTTCCGTAAAATGTTTGTTATATGTTTATGGAAGCCGATTTTATACCTATTTATAGCTTAATGATGAGTGATCATTTAATATAAAATGTCAAACAATGTTCGCTGGAAATATTGTTTTTATATTTATTTTAATAATTATATATTAAAAGTAATAGTAATATACGTCATTGTCACCATTTCCGGTAATAGACAAATAATTGTAATTAAATATTTGTGATATTGTATTCCAGAACTATATTTGAATGAAAAAGAAATTTGTAAAATTCTAGTAATTATTATTTTTTCTTGTTCAATAATGATTTTTGTCGTTTAAAAGTAATTTTTTACCTCTAGGTTGGAAAATTTTGAGAGTTTGTTGAAGTGCTTGCTTAACTTGCTTTCTTTAGAATAGATTCCAATATACTTCCCATAAAAAATAATTCGAATTCCTCAGACGATTATCCGTATATTCTATATTAATTATTTAGCATATATAGCATATAATGAGACGATGCTTGATGATATAAAGAAATTGTTTAAATGTTTTTTAAACCTATATTACCTATATTATAATCTATAATATATAATTATAATAATACCTATATTATAATCTTTATATATATAAAAAAGGTTTAGTCCTTATTTCATAAAAATTAGCGCAGGTACAAATGATGAATGCAATAAACTTTTTAATGATGAGTAGAATTTACACAATAAGATTTTGAACCCATTTATGTTAAAAAAAACATTCTAATAAAAATACTGAGTACTGTTAATCGTTGAATAATTTATTTGTATCCAATTTTAATACTTCAATCATTAAAAGATTATGCATTTTTATTGAACTATTACACATAACAGAAATGTTTCTGGTATTTTTGA